>VXBT01011953.1:546251-574579 GCA_013400235.1 Oriolus oriolus
CCCCATGTGGGTTTTCCCTCTGTATTGGTATCTTGCCACAGCTTTAAGCTGTACTTCAGCATTCTGTGTTGTGAATGTCGATCTCATGTGGCACCTAATGTAAAAATGCTGGGAACTCAAGTGTCACGGTTCAGATCTGTTTTCCTGCCTTTGAATATTGGCAGTGGAGATTGGGGGAAGTATCTATATGGGTCTATAAATATATTTTACTTTAGCAAATCTCCTGAGATTAAATCAGATTAAACAAGATAAAGTATCCACGTGATGTACCCTTTAAATGATACACCCACATGGATGTGCACAAAAGACCTCTGTCTGGCAGAGCAGAGTTGTTGGAGAGGTTTATTGAGATGAATGGTATAAATAAAATGTGTATAAGGGGGGTTCTGGGAAAGAAGCATTTGCAATCGAGGTGCAATTTAATTAGGAGTCAAGGTGCTTTTTGCCTGCTACCTGAAGAGGCTTGTTATATAAATTGGCATTTGTTGTAATGACTGAAGTGTGTCTGAAACCCTCTTCTCATTAGCTGATCCCATTCTTTCAGCCTTGTTTGTTGCAGTGAGACAAGGCTGGCCTGATGGGGAAGGCAATTCAGCAGACTGCCAAGAGGCAACTTTTATCAGCCTTTTGTGGTAGCCCATTTCCCAGACTGCATGTGCTTTTCAATCCTGTTGTGTTAATGCTGCTGGTCAAGATGAGGAGCCAACTGTAATAGACCTCTAGAAAATGTCAGAATTGGGGAGGAGGAATGAGGGGGTAAGGAGACAGGGGACTTGCCCTTCGAGGCTTGGAGTTATCAGCCCCTGAAGACTATAAATTAGACTGAGAGGGGAGGATTGGGGGGTGAAGTGGCATTCAAAGGGAAAAGTATGCTTCTTGCTTTGCACTCCGCCTTCTAGATTTCAGGACTTGGGTAGCTCTGGTTCGGTGTACACAGTGCTTCTGCTGTGCTCGCTCCAGGTGCAGTGTATAATTAACACTTCTGGGTTGTCTTCCAATTAGTACAGTCCCACTGATCAGCAGCAGCCTTTCAGGCAGAATAGGAAAGTGGGATGTTTTGTCCCCTGCCTCTCACAACTCAGCTGCGGAAAAGGCATTTCAGGACTGGGCATCAGAGTGTGTGATGAGGGGCTACATCCAGCAAGGTGATGGAAAGGGAATAAAAGGAAATGTTTAGGCTGGGCAGCAAGGAAAGCTGCCTGGCACCATGATGAGAGGGACTGGATGGGCTGCACTTGAAACTGACGGGGTGAAGCACTTGGAGTGTAGAGTAGCCATGCCCTGGCCTCGGAGGCGGGGAATAAATGACCCATGAAGGCTCTTTCTTTTAAGAGACACCATCACACTGAATCACCCCTGAGAAGCCACTACAGACAGCAAAAAAAGCCAAGCTAGTGGAAGACTGTTTCCTTGTGTCTGTGATGGAGGAGTGTCATAGTAAAACATATCCTGTGTTTAGGCCATAAACATCCACACTTTTCCATTTCATGGCATGATCTGTTTCCTGCTCCTTTTACCTGTTGGTTTGGTTTTTTTCTTAAGTAATAACACTTTTCCGAGAGTTTTTTTAATGTAGGCTGCCTCACACCCTCTTGCAACCTGTGTGCATGCATGTCTTATGCTGACAGTTTCCGGGGCACAGGCACTTTAGTATCACCTGGAGCCTGGTGATCTGGATCCATCCCTCGCACGTGCCTCTGCTTAGAGCTGTTTTGCCAGCAGTAACAGAGGGCCAGGACGTGGAGCTCTTCAGCTACCTTGCTGTCATCTCAGTGTACCCTGTGTCCTTGGAAATGGCTGAAGAGATTGCTGGCTAAAGAAGTGATGGAGCTGGCTCCTGTGAGCCACTTCTCGGCTGATTCTGTTTGGAAAATGTGATGCTTGAGCACAGCAGGCCTCCAAACTAAATGTGTGTGTGTGTGTGTGTGTGTTTGTACACATATATACATGGGTGCACACGCATCCTTTGTGCTCAATCATTTCTCTTTGTTGTCCAGCTCTTGAGTCTGTGGTGGCCTAGGCTGTATACAGCCTTTTGAGGAATGAGTTCTCTAACTGGAGTGCCACAGAAATAGTCTCACCAGTGGGCTGGGTTGGTCCCAGATTTGCATAGTTCTTGATCAGCTCTTTAAGGTCAAGGCATTAAATCTGTCCGGCCCACTGCTTCAGAATGCCTTGCTGTTCTTCAGTGGTAATGTGTCAGATTCACTCTTCTGTGACACTAGAGCCTCTGGTTTTAGGTCAGGTCAGTAGCTTCACACACCAGATAAGCCCTCAATTGACTTTAATATGCAGTGCTAGAAAACTGACATTATCCTCTTGACAGGTTGTTTGCAACTTGCTGGATGAAGTCAAAATATTTCACTATAGGTGTCATCAGAAACCACCATCCTATGCTAATTTTTGTGGGAACATGAAGACAGATGTTGAATAATTTGACATGAGCAGCACAGCTTTTGAAATTATCACCGTGTCAGGTTAGCACTGGAGTTTTTGAAATATATATATGATTTCAGATGAGTTTGAAAGAGGGGGAGATAGGTGTAGTAAGTGACTCCCAGTAAGTGGAAGATGCAGCAGATGGCCCTGGAGGTTCAAGACAGTAATTCAGTAGTGACAGTAAGGGGTGCTGTGCTGCTGAGGCTGCCATTCTTATTTTAAAGTAAAGATAAAAATGATTTCCATGCTGGTAACTCAGGGACCTTGTGACACTTCCCATCAACCAGAAGCCCTACTGTTTTGCCTGCGTTTTGACGAGTTACTGCTATTCTGCTTGCTTGAATAGTGCAGTTTCAGGCTTCCAGTCCCTCCCTCCATACACACTGTGCTCTCTTGGTTCATTAACCATACTCTATTAGCGTTAAGCTAAGAACCATGCCTGCATGGCTATGGCTTGTTATGAGGAGGGCAGGGTTGGGGGGGGGGGGGTAGGGAAAAATTGCCTTCTGCCCAGTGCCAATGTGCTGACAAAAGCAATAGAGAGAGATGCATTTCTACTAGTGAAAGACAGCTTGGGGTGGAAGGTGTTTCTTACTTCCTTCATGGAAATGTCCTGAACCCTACCTGCAAAAGGCTTCTTTAGCTGGCATGAGAGAAGTCCACAGGCAGCTAACTGGTTTGCCCATGTAGCTCCGGAGAGACAGTTCACTGGTGTATTTCTCAGCAGGACGGGTGAGATGTTGGTATTTTTTGTGCAGAGCGGTGGCTGTGTTGTGTTGTCAGAGGGGGCTGTGTTTTGCTGTGGGCAAGATGAGCCGTCTAGAGAAGAGGCAGTGGATAATGTGGGTGTGTTCTTGCAAAGGCTGTGCGTACCCACATCTGGTGATACAATGTGTTTCTTTCGGTCATACCTGCTAGCCCAGATCTTAGGTACACTTGCACTGTTAAGGAAACTTTGAGACCATTTCTGCTCTCAAGCACTCAAGGTGAACACATCAAGTGCCTGTGTCCCTAACACTTTTTGCTGATCATTGTCCTCTGATGTGGCACAGGTTTAAATTCAAAAGGGGAAAATGTGCCAGTGTCCCCTGGACTTGTGGAGGAAAGGGGAGAGCTATGGCATTGACACCACACAGCAGACTGCTGACTGGGGAAGGCCTTCAGGATCCACCAGAGACAGTGAGGTGTTGAGAAGTGGAAAAGGAGAGTTTGTGTGTTTCATGTCTCTGTGCCCACGTTTAACTGGTGAGATCTCTGCTCTGTTAGGATCCAAAGTACTGAGATTTGAAAAGAAAAAAAAGCTTTCATCTGCCCCTAATTTGGGGAAGGTGATTGAAGAAACAACAAAAGTTTGTTTCTTATAGCTAAGCACTTGCTTACTGTTTAAAAGAAGAACTTAAATGTGTGATAATCCATGAAGCTGAGACTCAAAAGTGTTGCATTAAAGAGCTAGGAAAGAGAAGTGGAGCCAGGAAAAGGAGATCCTGGGCTACAGGTGATCTTGTCTCAACGAAGTTCATGCGGGAGAAGGGCTGTTACCACCGGATTAGCTGGGACAGCACACGATGGGAGGCAGAGAGCCTTTGTGCCCGGCGCCAGCTGCTTCTCGGAACGAAGGTTTAGGCTCTCGCTTCTTTGTGACCTCTGCCCAGGCAGAGCGCGCCGCCGCAGGGCTCCTGCTTCGCCTCCCACCTGAGGAAAAGGCTGCCCGTCCTTCCCCGCCCTGCCGGCGGGCCCCTCTCCAGCTGTGGCTGCGGCGCACATCTGGGCTGCGGGGCCGCGCCTCCGCCGCTGCCCGGCAGAGGGAGGCGTTGCGCGGCCCGGGCCGGGGTGCCCGGCGAGCGGCTCTTCCCCGGGACACGGGGCCGGGGCTTCCTCGGGACGCTTCCTGCTCCCGCTGCGGCAGCCACCGCGTCCCGGCCGGACACGTGTGGCGAGGGCTGCAGCGCGGCCCCGGCTGCCGGGCTGCGCGGGGAGCGCCCGGGGGCGGCTCGTTCTCTCCGTGGCCACCTCGGCGGACTTCGGGCGGGACCCCGCTGTCCACGTTCCCGGCATTTTTCGGGAGGCTGTGTGGGAGCGGGCGCCCGGGATTGAGCTGCCGCGTCCAGGCTTTGGCGCTGGCTGCCTGCGTGCGGCTTTGCATCTGTGCCGGGTTTGTTTTAGCATCTGGAGCTCTGTCAAATTGTACCCAAGCACTACATAACCGACACCCTCCCCCTCCCGCGCCTTTTTAAAAACATTTTTCTTTTTCTATTTGTTTTCCTCTGTCTCCTTCCTCTCCCACTCTCTCCTGGATTATGAACGTGCTACTTTTCCATTCCTTCTTGTCCATTTCCAAAGAAAATGATTATAGAAAAAAGTGAGTGCAAGCCTCTTAAACACTTCATTAGGTTTTCACTCTTTTTTTCTTTTTTTTTCTTTTTTTTCTTTTTTAACATAACTGTGTAGTTGTGGTCTGGGGATTTTTATTTTGGAGTGGGGTTGTTTGTTTAGGCTTTTGTTTGCTAGTTGCTTTTCGTGTCGAAAAGGTAGGATTGAAGCAGTCTGAACGGGTATGAGGGAAGATCGATGCTCATGCATGGCCTTGCTCTGGGAGAGGAAGAAAAGACGGCATGGTGATGTCTGACTATCAGGTTTAAAATTCTCAGTTGAGGTCATTAGTGCTGTGATATACCCATGGCTTTGGTTCTGTGGCGCAGCAGAGCTGAGGGGGCCACAGCAGAGGTATCGGATTGGTGCTGGTGCTTTGGCCCTTGGAAAACACGGCTTGGGGACCCTAACCTAGAGCAACAGCATCTTCTGAGCATTGTGGCTGCCTTCAGGGAGTTCTTTGCACCACTGTGTTTGCCATGCTGTATCCAAGGTCAGCTTCTGGCTACTAAAGCTTTAGCTTTAATGCCCAAATACTGTGGCCCGTGGCTGCCAAAGGAGATGCCTAAAGTTAACCAAAAAAATAGAGAGGCAGATGAATCCAAATGATTAGTTCTTTAAATTTTCCACTTGTTCTCTAGACTAGGCAATGTGGTTACTCCAGTGTGTGCTTGTGACTGTATTCCCAAAATGAACAGAGAGCTTTATGGTTCCAGTAATGCTTGAACTCCTCTGAGGGGGATGCTCCTTCTGTAAAGCATGCGGTGTTCTCAGCATTGTGCTAGCAAGGAACAGCCACTGTTATGTATTTCAGTGGTTGTGAGTAGGGCAGGACAGCCTGCTGCGGACAGCCGTCGTGCTGGAGTGGCCTAGTGATTTGAAGTCACCAGCACTGCTCTGTGAGCAGGTCACGGCTCTGTGCTGGGCTGCAGACCTCCGGGGAGAGGGTGCATCGAGGCGGCAAGCAAGGACCTCAAGCAGTTTTATTGATCTGGCCAGCCTCTTGCTCTCTTGTGGCTCCTTTTTCACTCGTGCTGCAAATCACTCTTGGCTGTTACCCTTTGCTTTAGCTTGCATAGGGGAGACACCACCGATGTAACTAAAAATCCTCCTGGCTGTGATGTGCTGGCTTGTGGTTTCTCTCCACTGTGAGCCATAGCGTAGGACAAATGGCATGCAGACACTTTTGCTGGGTTCATGTAAATGGAAATGGCAGGGTGAGGATAGCAATTGACAAAGGTGCAGTAAGAACGGCAGTTTCTGAAGACAAATCAGCAAATGTTGCCTAAAGAAGAACTGACAAAACATTGAAAGCTAAAGTCAAGCTGTGAGAAAAGCTTTAGGATGTCTGCAGGTGGATATTTAATACAAGAGTAACTGCTTGCTATTGCTGCTCCTGTTTCAGAAGGAAATGGTCCTTCACTAATTAGCGTAAATTGTTTTAAAATAAATGTGGATGGGAATCCTGTGCATCTCTTGTGTGCCTTTTTGGTGAAATAAAAAGGAAAAACAGAGATGTGATTCAGACAGATGTTTGAGAAACGTGTCAAAATGGGTTTTGTTTACAAATACTGTTTCACCTTGTGGTGCTTGTTGCATGCCTTGCACAGTGGAAAAAAGCATTTGTAGATTTAGGGTGAAAAATGAGTGTCTTTTGCCAACTTTAATAAATGGATTATTCTGACTTGGAGCATTCCTCAAAATAGCAGAAACGCGAGAAGTTGAGGCTCATAAAAGTAACCTGAGCAGCAAGAACCAGCTGGGAATGGGAGACTGAACTCCCATGCCAGTCAAGTGAATCCAGCTGGGGTGTTAAGAATATTTAACTGGTAGGGGCATTTCTACTACAGCTGATAGACCCTGAAAATCCCTCTCACAGTGTACACCTAGGATTTCTTGTGGGTTTATGTGTCTCCCATCACTTTAATACCTATGAACTTCCACCTTTACAATGCCTCTGTTGCCTACAGTAATTCCAGTCTGCATGTGGGGAAATGAGATGGAGATTAAGTGATTTGCCCATGGCAGAATGGAGAATCGAACATCAGCAAAGTTTTAACCATCCTTTTCTCTCTGGTAAAGTGCAGCTGGTATTAAGTGCAATCCCTGTGGCTGATAGATCCAAGGTAAATACATCCTCAATAAGAAGGCATAAGCCATTGAAAATTGGCTCTGATCCAGTTATCGCCGAATCAAGCTTTTTTAGTAAGAAAATTAAACCTTGTTTTGTCTTTCACTGCTAATTTTGCTCATCTTTGACACAGGTTAGGATTATTTTAGGACACCCTTTGGAGGTCTTCTAGAAGTTGAGCCTTACTGTACAGCACTGGGAGAGACAGAAATCTTTCAGTTGTGGGTACATACATGGCTTTGCTGTGCTTGGATCTGCAGAAGGATCAGTTTTGGAAACTGTTGACTCATTCTGCAACGATTAAAATTATTTTGCACTTGATCAAAGAAGCAGTATTTCTTGCTATGGAAAACTTTTGTCATGAATGGAGGAGGTTAAATGACTATTGATGGTACCCAGGGGAAAGACAGGAAGGCAGTGTTTGCTATGAAGGAGCAAAGATTTGGAATGAGAAGAAAAGCAGGTACACAATTAAGGACAGTGCCTGGGACAAAGGCAAAATTGTGGGATCAAGGGCTATGGCACTAAAATGTGGCTGGGTGCCAGAGCAGAGCACAGCTTTTGAAGAAGCAAAAGGGAAGTATGAATATTCCACCATATTTTATCATTTTAGGTATGTGCTAAACCGTATTCTTAATTTTCTTACGAGTATGAAGACAGAGAGAAATTTCTAGTGCTTGTTTCCCAAATGCTAATGAAGACCAAAAGGACTTGGTGTCAGTGGTATTTGTTTGACAGTTCGACTTGTGGTGCACACACACTCTACGCCTACGCAGAAGCAGGGCTGTGACTAGTGGGTGCACTCTTGAGCTAGCTTTAAATTAGCAGTTTTGGTTACTCATTGCAGTGCAGCAGTAACAGCGTGGAGCTCTGCCTGGCCCGTGCTCCAGCCACTCATGCAACATCCTGAGTGAGCCTTGTGGTGTGTGCCGAGCCCCCTGCGCCTGGGGTCACCTGGCAGTGACGTACTGTGCTTGACCCCTCGATAAATGGGTTGTGGGGCACCTACACCAGGTTCATGCTTGCTTTTGGGTTGCAGTGCAAACAAGTAGAGTCAGCTCAACTCCTGCCTGTGGCACTGGGTGGGGAATCCTGTAAATCCAACCAGCTGGCTTATTGTGGGGTGCAGTTTGAAGCTTGATGGATGCAGCAGTTTAGCTGCTGCAATCCCATAGCTGCAAACTTTAGTAAGACAAATGCCAGGGTTCTTCTTCATCTGTGGTGTCTTTCAAGCAAGCATAGATGCAGGAGCGTAAACTGGCTTAATGCAGCTTGCTGTGGTGAAAGAGAACCTCTGAACAACAGGTCTGGAATTAATCCTTAATTTTGAAAAGTTATTTCTGAGTAACTCCTTGCATAGACAAGCCCTGCATTTAGCTGCGATTAAGTTTCTAAATTGTTTTTCAAAATGGGATAGTCAAGCTCCTGTACCATGTAGCTGCATCTGAAGATGTTACCCATAGAAACTAAGCTCCAGCTTTGGTTAAAATAGCACAATAATAGTTTGTGTTCTGGCTGGTCAAACGATAAGCAGCTCAGCACTTTCATCCTTATTTCAGCAGAAAAATGCAATTGACAGTAGAGAATGACTGTTTACTATGATGTGCATGATTAATACCATAAATCTTTCATGTTGGGATGTTGGGTGAGAGGCATGAATATCACCGCAACAAATTGAAAGAAGCAATTTGTTACATATTTGTGGTTGGTAATCAGGCTTGAAACTCCACGTAGAAGGAGAAATTAGCCAAAGTGAATGTTAGTTATTGAAACCAGAAACCACTCTGGCATTTGCTAAGCCTTGGCAAAGCTGCCATGCTGATTTTTGCAGATCACAATGAGCATATGTACCTACTTGTGGCTGATGGTTATTCCAAGTGGCCAGCAGTAGTGCGTGTGCTATTTGACAAACAGTTCTGCTTCTCGGATTATTATGGAGACATTTCAAAGTATGTTTGCAGCATATGGCTTGCGTAAGGAGATGGTTTTAGATAGGAGACTTTGGGTAAAACACAGTAGATCAGCTGCTTATCACTCAGCTTCAGTTGGGTCGGCAGGGCATTTTGTGCAAACACTTAAAAGAGCAGTAGAGTAAAATGAGGAACCAGCCCTGCATCACAGCACCACAAACTTTCTTTCCTTGCATAGAGCAGTGTGCAGGAAAGCTCCAGCAGAACTGATACTTAATAGACAGATTTTAATTTAAGAATTACATTTGATTGTTTCAAAGCAAGTCTAGAGGAAGCAGTAAGTGAGGATGTTGGGGGAAGGAAACCATGCTTATGAGCTTTTTGCTTGTTAGCCCTAAATCAAAAATTTGCAGAAGGAGAAAAGAGCGGAAGATGCCAAAAAGTGCTAGGATCTGTGGTGTGCTTGGTGAGGTAGACAGGGAAATGAGAAGGAAATGTGCCTAGCTGTTGCTGGATGTGGGAGAAAAAAAAAGGAGAGCAAAAAGAAATGGATGCTGTTGATGGTGTGTTAAGTTTGAGGAATGAGAATATTTCTCTCTTTCATTGGTCTCACGATAATACCCACGACACTGTTGCTGTTGAAAATGAAGGATTGGAAGAGCAAGTGAGAACTGCCATCCCCGTCAGGCAGAAGCCTTCCCTGAACAGGATTGCACATCTGCCAGAAAGCAATAGCTGTAAGTTCAGGGTCATGTAAGGGGGCTTGTCTTAGCACCTCCATTGCAAGAAAGAGGAGGATTAAATATAGCATTTGCATATGTGTTTCTATATGCTTTTCTTTAGGGTGGGTCCCAGATGCTCTGTGAGTATTGCTGTTGTCTGTGGGTGAACAGCTGTAGGTGACACCGCAGCTGGGGCCCAAATCCCAGGGTGGTGTCAAATGGGTGATAGTTTGCAATTAAGGGGTTCAGCTGCTGAACTAACTGATTTTTCTTGTATTGTATTTCTCCCTTTTTGTCTGATCCAATGAGTCACTGTAGTTAGTTTTCAAGGCGTGTTTGGCTGATTGGATTTTTGTTGGTATCTTACCTCTTATATGTGCTTTGTCACACCTGCTCACCTTGATAACATGGACGACTTTTTATTTGTTAGCCCAGAAGAAGTGATGCTGCTACGGGGGTGTGAGCAGGTGCCCTTGTGCCTGTGATCTGCCAGCAAAAACTGCTCACCAAACTCTGACTCAAGTCTCTGCTACTGCCTGACCAGGAGAAATGCTTGTGTTTCCTCAGATTCTCAGGGGAAAAAGAAGTTAGAGGCAGGGTGGAGGAAATCTTAGAGGATTCACTTTCCTGGATACAATTTTTGTGTCTGCTGTGCTACTCCTGTAGATAGCATTTTAATTGTAAGGCAAGGGAGCTAAAGCCAGTTGAGCTGTTGCTCTCGTAAAAATGCTGGCCTGAAATGCTGCACCTAATGGCTTGGATCCTGTTGCTGTCAGTTTTTCTTTATGACTTTTTTATTTTAAAGACTTCAGTGTAAGCCACATAGAAAAAAACCTCAAAACATAACAGCCAGCAACAAATAAACTCACTCTAAATCGCAAAAAAAATTCAAATCTGTTTGTTTCTTCTGCCCTTCTGCTTGTGTGAATAGAAGGTGGTGCCATTTGTCTGCCTCAGACAGAGGTTTTGGAGGTGAAGCTGGTGATTTCAGTGAGGTGATTCCATCTGGATGTGAAGGGAAAGGGCATAGACAGGGCAACCTCAGTTTTTGTGTGGTGCTCTGCCTTAGTAGTTTACAGATTTTCATGGACATCTGATTTTTTTTTCCCTCATCCCATCACCATTAAATTTTCACTCAAGATGTTTTTAGTTTTAAACTTCAGTTTAGTTTCCACTTGGCTGCATTGGTGAGCATCTTTTCATCGCTGGCTGGTTGCTGTGGTCACTGTGCTGCTGTCACTCTCTCAGGCACTCCTGAGCTGCCTTTGGTGAGCTGCTGCAGGACAACCTGGTGGCATATCTGGCATCAGAGCACAGAACATCCTGGAACCCTCTTCAGAAAGTGTGCTGGCTTTGTCTAACCAGAGTGCAGCACCTCGAGACCTGGCTCACCAGGTAACGTGCTGCTGAAGAGGCCAACCGCTGTAGTCACTGGTTTTTGGATCCACTTTCATTTCTGTAGGGGGATTTCTTGTTTCTCTTGGCTTGAAAAGTGCCAGGGCACTGGAGGACTCGGATTGTGCTTGTGATTATTCCAGAATGTGATAATTCTTATACTTGAACTACACCTTAATTCTCTGCAAGTCATGCCCCCACTACCATTGGCCAGTCTGGAATAATGGGAAAAGCAGTCTTTCTTACCCCAAAAGTTTTTTGGCTCTTTTATCTGATATGTGATACCACTCGAATATCCTTTTCTAGTGACTGCAGGCCTGTCTCTCCTTGCTGTCTTGAAGTGAATTGGAGGTAGCTGGCAAGAGTTTTTTGGATTTCTTTTTTATTTTCTCCATCCTTTCCTTTCCTGAAGGATTGTTGTGCCGGAATAAGAGGAATTTTTCCTTTGTGTTGCTTAATTGCACTACAATTGTTGAAGTTTTTGCTCCTTGCCTTTGTCACCTATGTTTGTTCCCTAACTTTTCTGGTGTCCTTAAAAAGTGCAGCTAGAAGGAAGGGACATAAATAGAGCTGGCGTTCAGGATCTCTGTTTTGGAGATAAGGGCCTGCTGGGGGGGAGTCTTTGTCCCATTGTCACCACCGTCTTCCCATCTGCCTTCTCTCTTTCCTCAGTTCCTGTCGCTTCACCTTCAGAATTCTTCCTGAATTCACTGTGCTTAAAATAATACTTGTTTGAACAACAAAAGCTGTATTAAAGGGGTATGTTATCGCTTATTTTAAATACACATATTGGCTCTGCAAGAGAGGGGTTTGCAAAGGAAGCGTGACTGTATGCTTTTGCACATAGAGTGAGCATGTCAACAAATTCCTGTAAGAGGTCTGCAGCTGAAGAAAGCCCTTTTCCCCAGCTTCCTGTGTGCTAATTCCAGATACAATGGAAATTCCTACAGCTGAAGCAGCAGCAAAGAAAACCCAAGTGATGCCTTTATGTTGAGTTACAACACTGAAGGCAAACAGCAGCTGGAAGCTTGGTTTGGTCTTTTTGTATGAATAAGATTAAGTAGCAGGCACTGGTGCTGATGAGGAGTATTTTCCTGACCCTCTTCCACAAAGCTTTTGAACACTTGTGGAGAAGCACAGAGTGTGTTCAGCACCTGCTGAAGGAATGGTGACCGGAGAGCTCAGCGCAGCAGAGAAGCAGCTGAGAAAGACCTAGGCATAATATGTTTAGATTGCCCTGCTGACCAGAGTGAATGGACTTCTCCACTGTGTCCATGTCTCTCCTTTCCTTTCTGTTAATGTTTTTGTAATGACTTGCACACTTTTGACATTAAAGGTATCATCTCACCGGGGTGAGAACCTAGCCTGGGGATCTGGGCTTAAGGGCCAGCTCGTGGGCCTCTTGGGGCCTGTGTGTGAGATCAAATGTGATCTGAGGCAGGGCTGAGGTCTTCCAGAGCTGCTTCTGTAGCCACATCAGCAATCTCTACTGTAGTGTTTGCTCTGCTGGTGTGAGCTCTCATCACTGCTTCCATTTTAGAGCAAGAGTGAGAGAGCAAACTTACTGTCAGCTGCTTTGGGTTTTTTTCTGTCAAACAGCTTTTCAGATTCCTCGCGCTCCCTTATCCTGCCTTCCTTCCTAGACACTTCTTTCCAGCCTCACCTTCTTCCTTGTCCAAATAAATGTGTAGATTTACACACACAAATTCAGTTCATGGTATTCCTAACACAGGCATTATTGCTGTTGTTGCCTTTTATTTTATTTTTTAGATTTTTTTATTGCCTCTTTCTCAGGCAGATACATTGACAATCACTCATCCATCATCTCATCACCTTCCAAGTGTGGGCCCTAGGTCTGTGAGTGCATCTGGAGCTTGTGTGTCTCCTGTAGCACTGCCCTGCCTGGTAGAGGTCAGCTGAGCCAGGGTACCTCTCAGCCCAGTGCTGGTGCTGGAATGAAGCCAAAACTCAACTTCCACATGTTCCAGAACAGAATAACCTCCAGACACTAAACTTGCCCAGGTGGAGAAAGAAGCTGTCTCCTCCTGATACTTTTGTGCTCGTAATGTTGGTTGCTGCTGGATCAGTGTATTGTTGTTTCTTGGGTAACCAGTGAGTAATACATCCAAATCTGCAGTTCTTCTGCAGCATCTGGGGATGGTTAGGTTGAGTAGAGATAAGTGCAGTCCTTTTCACTGAAGAAAAGAATTGCATGAGGCACTCACCTACTTAAATCAAAGAATGACCTTCCTTTTGTATCTTTTAGTCTCTCAGGAGTGTGACTCTTCCCCTTTCACAGCCGATCTGTTCATCCCCCCCAGTATTCAGAGGCTCTCCCACAGGAGTGTGCAGCCTCTCAGATGGCAGCAGCCAGGTGCCTTAGGTGAGCAGTACAGTTGTAGGCACTGCAGCAAAGGCATCACTCATCCATTTGGGAAAACCTGCTTTTGTCTCTGATAATCTGCTAGATTTCTCTAGAATCCCTGCCTGGGGAAAGCTGTGACATTTTGTGTTGTGTTGGGAGCTCTGTGGCCACCTTCCCAGAAGCTCTTTCTGGGTTTTATGGTCCTCAAGGAGGGATATGGTACAGTAACTTCCTACTGGGGAAAATCAACACTGTAAACAGAGCAGAGAGGGAAATATATGTTTGTTTTTAAAGGAGAAAAAGTTCTGTTTCATTGGGACTGAGCTTGCATCTAATCTGTGGTAACTTTCCATTTCTCTTACATTTTTCTGGGAGATAGCAAGGTCCTGAGATTTAAATCCACACCAAAGTAATTGTAATTGAGGGCTCAGTCTGACTCTCAGTGAAAGGACTGACAAAAATTCCTGCTGCCTGGATTGCAGCCTGGTTTAGAGGCCCTAAACCATAAAAACCCTTGTTAATCTCTCATAGCATCCTCAATAATGGAACAAATCTTAAAAATCAACCAAACCAAGTAAGTCAGAAGAAAAATATATGCTAACAAGTCTGATGTCCATGATAGTCCTCCTTTGTGGTTTTGGTGTTTACCTCTTTTATGGTTTGCCTGCTTCTCCAGGTTTAAACATGACTTTTGTGTGGTTACATCATAGAAGGGTTGAGGTTGGAAGGGACCTCTGGAAGTCACCTGGTCCAGCCCTTTGCTCAAAGCTGAGCTACTTTGACGTTAGAAGTTAAGGCAGGGTGTTAAATACCTCATCCAGATGAACTTTGAGCTTCCCTGAGGACAGAGGGTCTGTACGGTCTCTGGGCCCCTCTACAGGTGTTTGACCAACTTTATGGTGAAATAGATTCTGTCTTTAGAAATGGGAGTTTCCTGTGTTGTGCCTGGTGGGTTTTGCCCTTCTTTTACCATGCACCACTGAGGAGAGTCTGACTCTGTGTCCATCTTCCCTTCATCCACCCCATCCCAATTAAGCAATAGCAGTAAGTTCTGCCTTGTCTTTTTTTAAGGCTTAGGGAAAAAAACAAACCAACCAGCCAAAGAAACCCACCCACATTTTTCTCAGCTTTTCTTCATATACCATATGCTCCACCTGCCTGGCCATTTTGGTGATCCCTCACTGGACTTGATCCAGTATCACATACTGTAAGTGCTGCTTTCTGAAAAATTGTCTTTTCTATTTTCTTTCATTGAGAGTGTCTTTGCTACATGGTATTTATGGCCTATCCTCCTCTTTAAAGTTCTTTGATTAACGTGCTGTAATTAGCAAACTCCTGGTGCAGTCTGCTACAGACAAGGAGGGAAACTGGAGATGTGCTGGTAGACATTTGTCCATTTTCCACTATGTATAGCACAATGTGTGGTGACAGTCATACTTTGTAGTCCTCCATGAATGTAACATAAAGATTAAACAAACGTGGGGTTAGAGACAGTGGGAAAGGGTGTTAAACCCCTTGACCACATATCACAGGGAGTAAAATAGTGGTGTGTGTAGGTATATCTGTACTCACGTGTATTTGCATGTATATGTAATATATATATATATTTATTAGACACTCAAGTGATTTTGCAGGGTTTCCCTGAGGATACCCAGTCAGTTTCCTTGAGTAGAAAGCAGGGAATGTCCAGCAGATGCCCTGTGCTGTGCTCCAAGTCAAAAGAAGAAGGTCCTGCCCCAGTGTGTAGCAGTAAGCGAGTGGGTAGGCAGGAAGACGTGCAGTTTCTCAGGGAAGCTTTGTACAGAGGATGCTGTGAGGTTCCGCTCAGACTGTTTAGTTGGAAGCCACTTGTGGTGTGTTAATGTGACAGGGGGACCTCGTCTCACGTTGAATGCTCCGGGGTTTCTTTACACTTCGAGTTCTCCATGGGTGCCCGGTTGGTGGCTTTGCCTCTCAGCATGATGTGCGGGAGCAGGAAGCTGAAGATTGAGTCGTGCTTTCTGTCTTCATTTGACACAATTGTAGATGGCATGAAGAGTGGGATGCTGGGGTAGGAAGTAGAAGGAATCATTTTACTCCCGCTGAATTTTATCTGGGCAACGTGCCCTATCTGAACAGTTGGTTTGGCAGCTTTTTTTCTCTAATGTGCTTAGTATCTGTGATCTATTTCTCTGTCTCTCCCCTTCTTGTAGGGCCATTCCCAGATTAAAATGAAATAGGCTCTAAACCAGCAAGGAAGGATTTGGAAGTTGGGATGGTTCGTGTGTTCATCTGTCAGAAACACAGCACTGAATCTCTGTGAAAGGCAGCATTGTGCTTGTCCCTTTGCTGGTGAAGTCTTTCAAAGAACAGGATGACTTCTGGTGTCTGTGTAGCCCTCCCTGCTTCTGAAATCTAGCCCAGATGTGGTTACACATCCCCATTGCTACCAGCATCGACTGAAAAGACTGAGCTGTTGTTGCTATTATTGTTGTTGTTATTACTATTACTATGTTAAATTACTGATATTGAAACCTTGCTACTGACCTCTTTGGTTTTCTGAGAGGGAGTGTGCAGCTGAGTCTCGGTCAGATCCGCAGATTTTTTAAAATTGTTTGCTTATGGCTTTTTTGAGGAGGATGTATGGAGATCTTGCTATTGCTCCTGAACTATCTCCTCTGAAGGAGTGGCAGCGCCGCAGTGTCACAAGAAAATATTAATGCATGTAAACATTTTTCAGAAGGCATTACTTCTTCCTGCACGTACTTTATTATATTCCCACAAATCTGACTAGATTTGATAGATAGGTAACCAGGGAGCAAGGATGGGGGAAGCGTGCTAGAGAGGGAAGGAGGGAAAAGGGAGTGAAATAAACACAAACCTGCTGTAATTCAAAACAAGGTAAAATCAGATTGTGTGCTTTGGCTAATTTTCTTATTCAGGTATCGATCCAGTGGCTGCTCCAGAGTCTATTAGCAGTCAGCCAGTGAAAATATTTCCCATCGGGGGCTCTGACCTGAGACGGGGGTGAATCTATAGCAATTTGTTCAAACAGAGGAAAGCTTTTTCCTCTGATTTGTATTCCAATTTGCACAGCCTACAGAGGGGGGGCCCCGTCATGGGGGTTTGCAGGGTGGTGCTTCTCAAGTGAGAATCAGGCTTGAGCCACATACCTGACTGAAAAAAAAGCCAGATTAAACTCTTAGCTGGGCACCCTCCATGTGCCTCCCTGGGCAGTCTGGGCGCTGCAGCAGGCTTGGCTGTGAGAGCTGAAGCATCCACTCTGCCTCTGAGAAGGCCAGAAGCATCAGGGTTGTGTCTTGAAATATGTAAGAAGTGTTTTTCACTTCTAAACTTAGCTCCTTGACCAAGCTCCTGGTCCTTAAGTCTGTATTGGGCTTCCACATTTATGAGTCACACCCTGCTGCCTGTTTTCCATTAATTGCCCAAATGTGGGAGCATGAGGTTGGAAAATCTGTTTAGTAAAGGTGGGAAGAGAGGGGAACCATCCTTTGTATAAAATACAAGGATAAGAGTAGGAGGGAGTAGTAGGGTGGGAGAGATGCTGCTTTTAGCTTTTAAAATTAGCTGGAATTCTCCTCAGCCTTGTTTATACTTGCTTTAATTTAGTGTTGGTCACAGAAACACTTATAGGGAGGAAGGAGGCAGGAAGGCAGAAATAAATAATGACTTTAAATCTTGAATCAGTGCAATTTTAAACCACAAGTTTATTTTTGACTTGGCCATAACTTTCAGGGAACCAACTTGAGTACCAGGGAGAGCAGTAACTCCAGCTTTGAGAAAGAGTGGGAAAGTTTATGAGATTTTAAAGCAGTCAGGCAGAGGTCCCTGCAGTTGAATGTATGAGGGACAATGTGCATGGGGACAATGACAGCAGTATTTTGTAATATTTAGGAGAATATTTAACAGTATTGGGGCAGTGGAATGAGATGATGCTGCTTTTAGAGTCAGCAGAAGGCTTGTTACGGTGCTGGAGGGGAGGGTTGGCAGAGAACAGGCTCCTCTGCCCAGCTGGCAAGGGTGCTGGCTGCTGCAGAAGGGCTGCTGGCCACATTCCTGAGGGAAGGAAAGCCCCATTCCTCCAGCTTGTATCACGGCTTTCTGGACAACAGGCAGAGCCACTGCTGTGCCAGGCTTTCTGAGAAACACAGGCTAGAGGGAGACAATTAAAATCCAAGGTACCACTTGCTTGACATGCACCAGTGATTGGCTCCCATTAGGTGCTGGATTTTAAGCCTTTCATGCCAGCTAATTGGTCCAGTGACCAGTGCCCCAGGCTTTAGCAGAAAGGGGAATGACTCATGAAACAGAGCTGTCAAACTGCAGGTCCTTGGCCTTGCTTTGAATGTGTTGCCCTTTCATTCCACTGTCTCCTTCCTCCTGGGCTGTGGCACAAGCTGTAGGAGGGGGGAGCTGAACTGTCTCTGTTAATTTTGCAGTTTTGGTTCCTGTAGCAAAGCGAGCAAGCTGTGCTTTGGTAGTGTGCTGAGGAGATGGAGCTCAGCTGGTATCAGGTCGTCTGCTTGCTCCCATGGGAGGATGTGGTGCACAGCACCAAGCAGCGACCTGACAGGAGGAGACTGCTGGGATAGCACCAGGCAGGAAGGTGGTTGGGGGCTGCCTTGCCTTGGTTGTAGGGAGAAAATGCTGGGAGTGACCCTTGCTGAGGGAAGGGGAGATAGGGGGGGATAGTGCTCACAAATTATCATCAGGACTTAGGCAAACTGTATTCTCTAATTAACATTTAAGGTTTTGTAGCATATATTGTGGAGTATGGGTTGGAAATGGCTACTGGGAAAGTAATACAGGGTGTATATAGAAGCTAAGTGTGTCCCTGGGATGCACAGCACAGTTTGTGACAGGACCCCAGAATAACACCCTCTTGGTGTCCCTGCTGTTGTGCAAGACGGATTCACCACGTTTCTCCTAGAAAGCGTGTCAGGCTCTGTCTGGTTCAGGACTACAGCAAACAGCACCTGCTTCCTCCACCATCCCTGCAAATGTGTATTCGTGTGTTTTTAATGTCTTGTATGTGTATTTCTTTTTTAGGAGGTAACACCACTGGTGGGGTTATTTCCCCAGGAATATGAGAGGAAGTCTTCCTTGCAGGCTCCGCTCGCATCTGCCTGTTTATGTGCTTGCCTGCCCACATTGCTGGGGGCTTGGTGTGACTCAGGGGGAGGGCACTGCTTGACTCAAAGTCTCTTCCAGTTCTGAGTCCCATGCTGCAAAATGTATGTGTGCACATGTGGGGCTGCTTCTCCTCCTTTTCTGGGTCTGATGCCATGACACCAGAGGAATCAGCTCCCTCCGATGGCCCTTGCTCCTGACCCGGTCCCATGGTTTAACCCCAGCCAGCAACTAAGCACTAGGAAGCCACTCACTCACTCCGCCTGTGCAGGGAGGTGGAGAGAATTAGAAAAATAAAGGGGAGGAAACTCGTGGATTGAGTTAAAGGCAGTTTAATAGGGACAGTAAAAACTGTGCATGCAGGCAAAGCAAAACAAGGAATTCATTCACTGCTTCCCATGGGCAGGCAGGTGCTCAGCCATCCCCAGGAAAGCAGGGCTCCATCGTGCATAATGGGGCCTTGGGAAGGTAAAACACAGCAACTCCCAATGTCCCCACTTCCTCCTTCTTCCCCCAGTTTTATACACTGAGCACGATGCTGTGTGGTGTGGAATGTCCCTTTGGTCAGGCGGGGTCAGCTGTCCTGGCTGTGTCCCCTTCCAACTTCTTGTGCACCCCCGGCCCCCTTGCTGGTGGGGGGCAGTGAGGAGCAGGAAGGACCTTGATGCTGTGCCCTGATCAGCAATGGAGAAAACATCCCAGTGTTATCAACACTGTTTCCAGCACAAAGCAGATCATACTAGCTATTATGAAGATAATTAACTCTATCCTAGCCAAACCCAGCACATTGTCCATCCCTTAAAGGTACTGTTTGTCATGCTCAGGTCCCATACTATCCAGTGCATCCCCCTTCCTACCCTTTGGTATAATTCACAGTTACCATTCCCATAGCTGATGGGCCACCCCTGTGAAAGGTCTGCAGAATGTCCATAAATGTCTATAAAATATCCCCTGAGTTCATTTAGTCAGTGACTTCTGGCTCCATCTGTTACGGTGGTAACTTGGGACAGGAGATGTGCTGCATCACGTGGAGTTACTGGGCAACAAAGCCAGCTCAGGCCATGGCACAGCTTCATTTGCATTGCTCCTTGAAAGGTCTGTCTTCCACTGGTTCAGGTGGTTCCTGCTGTAGTAATTCCTCTAACATGCAGCTAGAATCATGTTACCTTTAAATCATTGTAACCCATTGTATTTCCGTTAGAATCTCCATCAGAGCTTTTGGCTCCCAGCTTGGATGCTTCCTGCTTCTTCACCAGCCTTGTATCTGCATAAGAGGACTGTGGGCATGGAGAGAAGAAAAAGTTTGAGAAATGTAATCCAAAGAAACTCAAGACAATTCTCATGCTACAGGATGAAACTTGCTCTTTATACCACATCTATTCTTGTCTTAGATACAGAGCACAGAACTGAGTTTTAACAATTCTTCTGTCTTTCAACAAAATATCATCCCCCTGGTGAGCAGAGACTTGCCTTTCCCTAGGCAGGTCTGATGCTCCTCCCTGATGTTCTCTTTCTCAGAGTAACCTTAATTGTCTCCAAACAACTGAAGCAGGCTATTCTGTTTTTTTCCTTACTCCTCGCCAAAACTACCCACTCATTTTCCAGCCTCATTTGGGCTTGGCAGCCAGCAGCATTAGGCAGGAAGGTATTGGAAGGAAAGCAGCATGTATGCCTTCATCCAGATGAATCTGGAATTTCTTCTTGTCATGGTGTCCTGAGAAATCCATTTACAGACCTGGCTGGTTCCAGTGGCCTCCTGAGGCGAGTCCTTCCCAGAGCACTCACACACCCCAGGAGAATTAACAGCTTAGGATGGGGCTGTGTCTGGGCTAAAAGTCCCCACTGCTTCCCATCCCTCTCAACCCCTGACACCAGCCATCCCTTAAAGCCACTGAAAAGCTGCCTTCTCTGGGTCTCTAACTCATACCTTTTACGAAGGAGCTGGTGTCATGGTATGTCCCCAGCAGCACTACTGCCATGGGTGCGTAGCTGAGGGCACTCTGAGCCTTTAGCCATCAGCTGCCAGGTTGGTTTTTTCACCCTTTCTTAGCAGCATGAATTAGAACATGGGATATAGCAGAAAATCTCTGGTTTGGGAGAAGATGGGAGCATCTCCCAGTGCCTTGGTAGCGTCAATGGGCAGTGAATGGTGAAATGCTGTCTTGCTCACTGTGTTAGTGGGACTGTCCAGCATTGCTCTAGTCTTTTGGCTTGCCTGGTTACCTAGAGATTAAAAACATACGAAAAATCCCCCAATGGGTTTATGTTCTGTACTAGGCTTTATTTTTTATGACTACGGAAGGATTTTCATGTTTGATGTGAGATCATATTTAATGACCTCCTTCTACTGCCCTGTTCAAATAGTGTTTGGTACTGCAACAGATCATTAAACTGGGCTCTGCCCCTACATGGATGCATTTCTGCAGCAAGTGGGCTGATTTGGGTGAGACAGACCTTGAAACAGTCTACAAGTGCCTGATTGTTCAAGGAAGGAGGGAGCTTGCAAAGGAGGAAGTGATAAAGGCTAACAGGCAAGCATCAGGCTCCAGTTTGAAGAACCTGGCTCAAGTGATGAATAGGGGTCTATCACAGGTCGCATGTTCCATAGCCTGAAACCCATTGTTGAAGAAGTTGTGTGGGAGACCTTGTGCTTTCCCTGTTGAAGGATCCAGCCTACTGTAATGAGTATTACTAGGTTACTGAGAGGGCAGTGCTGGTGTTTGCTGTGGGGCATGGCAATCCCAGCTAGTTCTCATGGCTGGGCTGACCGCCTGTCTAGCTGAGGTAAGTAGCTCCTGCATCTCCAGCTGCCCTTTCCCCTTGTTTCCTTCCTCCCTGCACCGGGGTGTTTCAGACAGTGTGGCCTTTCCTGGCAGGCAGCATGGCCTGCAGAGCTGTGGGGATGTCAGACAGGGCTCAAGGAGGCTGAGGGGCTCCATGTGCTGGGGCAGTTTGGAAGTGAAGGACCTGCAGCTGTGTAGGCCGCTGGCAAGGCTTTGCTGGAAGCCTCCTGTGGGAATCAGGCATTTGCACCAAGAGTGCTGGTTTCTGCCTCAAGGCAGGGCTTCACTGCTTAAATGCCACCACTGCCAAGGAGGTGACTAGCAGACCCTATTTTTAATAAACACCCAGAAGACTTTCTGTCTCAGTCTCCTACCGCCTGCTCATCGCTTCTCTCCCTTGTGTTATTCCTAAGCAGCTGGATTTCTCCAGCAGCAAATCAGGTTGCTTGTGAGTGGAGTAACCCCCCCATCTCGTAGCACCTCTTTTTCTAAGCCCTTGGGGTGCTGTGGGGTATGAGCTGTTGCAGTGAGCGTTACCATAGGAATGCACCAGGCAGCCTTTGCTAACCTGTGTTGGATACCTTACAGAAAACAGGCCCTGAGGGCCCTGTTGTTTCCTATACTGTGATTCCCTTTGTGGAAGGCAGGTAAATGTGTGACTGGGCTGTAGGGCTGGAAGTTGCAAGGATGAACACCAAAGAGGCTGTTCCTCACTGTATGTTGCTGAAGGCTGCCGTAGCTATGGGAGCAAATGAATACAGTGAGCTCCTGGACTGAACAGCTTACTCCCTGAACATCCCCATCACAATCCTTAATCTCTCTGTGCCCAGTTCCCTTACTTGTGCACCTGCTGACCAGCCTGCCAGGGGGGCATGAGCATCTGTCCCTTTCCAGATGAGATGCCTGTGCAAGGCTGAGAGGAAAGGCAGTGATACGAATCCCTCCAGTCTAAGCACTTTCCCTCCAGTCTAACTATTTTCCTTCCAGAGAGGAGAGGTGTATCTCTGTTTCCTTTTCCTCCCACCTCCCTTTCTCCAGATGTGATGCAGGCTCCCACGAGGTGCCACAGCACCTCTTTCAGCTGTCTGCCTTTGGAGAGGAGCAGTGGGTCAGGAGCAGGATTTTCTCCCTGGAAGCTGCGTCCACTCTTGTCCCAGTAGGCCACCACCACTATGGCCGAGAGCCAAAAAAATGATGCAAAATGACTCAGTTTGTGACCAGTGCGCTGCTAAACTATGTAACTTCTGTGCAGCAGGAGCAATTTATCACAAGGTCCACAGGGTCCCTGGGGATGGAGTTACTGCAAGTAGACATGGGATGCTGAACTGAATGCAGTTAACACTCCCTGAGTGTTCCTAAGGCAGGAGGAGAGCCGAGGCTGTGTCCTGCGAGGGAATGGGGATTGCAAGCCAAAGTCTTGCTTGAACACTCTTAATTCATCTTTAGGACTCCAGGACAGCCTTTAGGAACAGGCATTGCCATGGGATTGCTCTGCTAAGTGAGCCCTGCTGAGTTCTCAGCCTGTTGGTCAGTGTGGCTCCAGTTTCAGCTCCCCACTGCTGCTGTGGGGATGCCTTGTGCTCTTCCAGTGTGTTGAGTCTTCCCATGCCACAGAAAAGAGTAAGTATTTCAGGAGAAAATGTGTAGGTGCTTGTCCTCATGCCTCAGGTTTCTTTCTGCTCTCTCTGTTAAACTCCCTCAGCTGCCAGGCACCCGCTGGCTCCAGCAGCAGCCTCTTGCCTTTGACTTGTGCTCAGAAGCTCGGCAAGGGGAGTGCGAGGAGAACACAAAGGGGAGCCAAGCTGAGGAGTCTTCCCATTTCCCAAGAGTGCTTTGATCAGGGTGCCAGGATCGACTAGTGAAGTACATCTCTATGACCTTTTGTTGCCCCTGTCAGGCACTTCACAGCCCTCAGTGTGACACCAACTACGCTGCCAAGCCGTGTCTCAGCAGGTGACAGCTGCTCCTGCTGCCTTTCTCACTCCTTCTGTCTGGTAACGGGATCTCCCTAAACACATCTCTGCATTTGCACTGTGACGAGCAAAGCTTGCAGAGTAAAGTCAAACAGCTTGATGTGAAGCTTGGGCTCAGCTCTTAGATGGAAATTGTAGCTCCGTGTACGCATAATGCCTTTTGCATTTTGCCCAGGAGCAATACAGTAGCGATAAAAATATCCCTTAGGTAGCAGTTCTCATGACATTAGTCCCTAACCTGCCTGGAGATATCCTGATCTGCAGTGCTTCTGGCCCAAGGTAATTTAGCAGAAGCTTGTGATTGCATTGAGCCCCAAGCACATCCGAGCTTTGCTCAGTGAAGCAGTGTTTGTGGAATCTCAGACTTTATCATCTTGGGGTTTGCTGGATTTTTATCTGAAGTTGTGTGGGCTGGAAATCTTGCAGGCCCAGGCACGTGGGATCACAAAATCGATTCGTCTGTCTATTAGATAGGTGTAATTCCCATCAGCTGCAGTGAAAGTTACCATTTTGCAGCGGAAGGTGGAATTGTATCCATGCATATTTGACACAGAAAACCCATCATTGGCTTCCACTGGGCCTTTTTCCAAGGTCAGTGCAGGACCCTTTCTGAGTGTCTGGGACCAGTGCTTCACTCAGTCTACAGAGGACAGTGTCTCCCACCACCCTGCTTTACCATTAAGAACTGAAGTGCGATGGGGTGGAGAGCAAAGGCTACTGCCAATTTCTTTTGTTCCTTTGTTTGTACATGGCCTATAAGTGTTAAGTGTTTTAGTTTATGACAGTTCCCATTCTGTGAAGGCTTGGGGTTTTTATTTATTTTTTTCTGGATTATATTGAGCACAGAAACTGTTGAAATGAATTCCTCCTGGCAGACCTTCCTATCCCCCACAGCTAGCTCCAATCCCACCTCCTCTGTCTTCTACTTCAGGAAAGAACAGCAGTGTTACCAAATCTGTGTGATTGCTACTGAACAGTGGAGATGGTGTTGATGTCCTACGTGTCCCCTTGTAATCCTTCTAGTAGAGGACTGATCTTCAAGCCCATGTTGGCATAGCACTTGCACTGAGTGTAGCTTATAATACATCTACTTACTTCCATGGGCTTAAACACTGGTCCTGGGTTGTCTGGGTGTGGACACCTTGCTGTGGTAAAGCATGGGTGTGAATTTCGTTGCAAATCACTCAGCCTAAATGCTCAATCAGCCCAGCATTAGCTCTGTCCTTGCTGTTTAAGAGTGGGACAAGGCTGACATTGAGGAGTGGATGAAACAGGCACTTGAGAGGTGGGGATGATGAAAGCCACGGCCTTTGCGCTCACTTCATGCCTGTCAAAGCTCTCCAAGTTAGGGCTGGCAATGGCTGCTGTGGGAAAAGCCCTCTCCTCATGGGAACAGAATTGGGCTTTGCTCTCCAGGGTCTTCTGTGCTCTCCAGCTTGTTCCTTCCACGCCAACAGCAGGAATAGGCAAGGCTTAGACCTTGTCAGAGCTGAATTTCTGAGTAGGCTGAAGCAGAAAGGGACCAGCCTTGCCGTTACTTGTTTGCAGATACTTGTAAGGTTGGAGGTGGAAAAGGAGCAGTCTGGCACTGCTGACAGCTTTTCCCAAGCACTGTTTTAGCCATGACCTGTCCCATATATGAACTTCATGTGAGCTGCAGGCAGCTGTGCAGTGTTTCAGACCTGTGTAGGAGTCTGGCTGTTCTTTAAAACAGACCAGGTTTGACTTGGCTGCTTCTCACAATTTGTAAAATACCAGGGAAGTGTCAAAGTAGCCACGTGCCAGAGCTTATGAGAGTGAAAGCTTTCCTGCCTTGATAATGCACGCTTTTCTGGTCCCATCTCACTGTGCCTCCAGGACTGCTAAGAGCTGTACCATCATTGCTTTGGGGATTCAGGGTTTGAGCAAGCCTTTTGCAGCCAAGACCTTCAGTCAGGGCACAAGCCAGGGGCGGTGCCACTGTCCTGTGCCAGGGGCCCAGAGCTGTGCAGCTGACACCTGGCCATAGGAAACCTGCTGTTCTTCCATGGGTGCTTTGTGAAAAGTCTTGAGGTGACAGACATGGAATATTCTGAAAAGTGTCGGGCTGCAGTTGGTTGTTAGTGTGTATTTACTTTATTGAAGATTTGCTGGAGGATTTTAAAATAATGAAGTTCAAGGATTGAAAATCTGCGTATTCCCAAAGCTGAGGTCACCTGTGTGATGTGAGACATTGTGTCCTCTCTAGCACAGCGTCACAGTGTAATCGATAGGTATATTGGTATAAAGCCAGTGCATTTTCCTTACCTCAAAGCTGCTTCTTAAAGAGCACTGTTAGCGTGAACGAGATCAAATGCATGCCTGTACTAGCCTGGAAAGGAATGGAACACGAAGTCACAATTTGTGTTTGTGAAAGACCAGAATCACTTTTTTTTCCTATTTCCCATGAGTCATGGCCAAGTTCCAACTTAGGTTATTATATTCTGTTCCCTAATTCCCTCTGAAGCTTCAAATCAGTTTAGATTGCTTTTCCCTTTCTGGCCTGAGCAATTAGATAATGTTCCTGAGCCCTGTTAACCAGCTGTGTTCCACCTCAGAGGAAGCTGTGTTCTCTTTCTCAGGGAAGCAGCCCCTCTTCCCCCACCTGTGTACATATGAAGTCTTTTTGATACGACAAATGATAGCAAAATGTGAGGCAAAGTGACTGCTTCTCACAGCTGGGGTGTCTGGCATCTCCACTCTGCTAAGGCCAAGCTGCAGAAGGTGCTGAATTCTCTCGTGGTTCTGCAGCGAGCACCAGCTGCCCGGCGTGGTTTTGATCAGAGTAACAGGCTCTGCAGCAGTGCTGATGGGAAAGGGGTGGGGGTGGGGGGGGGTGTGTTTCAGGGGTGGAAATGGCATTTGGGGTAACAGGCTGCAGCAGAGACAAGAGATAAAGGCAGTGTTGAAGGGGAGTGCAGTGCTCCTGACATGGGGAATTGGGAGCTGCAATGTGGGGAGGGGGAGGTGCTTGAGGCAGTTCTTCCTAATGGCTCCACACTGCATATATGCATCCAATTTTCCTTGTTGCACTTTCCAGCAGAGCAGCTGGTGCTGCTAATCCTTTGCCCTTATTGCTCATGTATAGCAAGGATTAGCAGAGCTTCCTGCAATGAAGCACAGCCCCTCCAACTTCTCCCCTGTAAAACCGAGGATGGTGAAGGGACACTTGGCTTGATCCTTTGCACAGGGCAGGGAGAGCAGGTGTGTTACACTGCTCTGTAGCGCCACATGTTTTGTATTCCTTTTGAGTCTCAAGTGAGTCAGTGTAAGTGGCTTCTCAGGATTTAAAAGTGAGTAATGAGTGAAGTCCCATAGGTGAAGAGGGGTGTTTGTTTTGTTTCTCACACTCCCACCCCATCTCATGGACTCTCAAGTGGCCGTTGTCTTTCTGACTGTGGTGTAATTTGCTTCCCATCATCACTTGAAGCCCTCTAAAGAGAAAG
Organism: Oriolus oriolus; assembly: GCA_013400235.1. NCBI lineage: Eukaryota > Metazoa > Chordata > Aves > Passeriformes > Corvidae > Oriolus > Oriolus oriolus. The sequence goes on from VXBT01011953.1 coordinate 572,934, forward strand.
GATGTGTGTCTTCCTTGCTGTGGTGGTGTATCAGACACTACCAAGATTGTTGATAATCACACCTGTTACTGTAATACTTGATGTGAGCTCAGATGCCCTTGCTGTGTGCCTTCAAGTGATAAACAGAAATGATGTCATGCCTCCTATAAGACAGGTGCTTTGGGTGCTGTTGTTCCAGCCTGTCTTAAACCTCTGTAGGTGCAACTGGTGCTGAATGCCGGAACAAGTTCCTGATGCAGACATGAAAGCAGCTGTGGAGAAGCTTCTCTGGGGACATTCTAAAGCTTGGTTGAGCTCATCACTGTGGAGCAGCCTGCAGAGAAGGCTTGCAGATGACCTGGCAGTACTGTGAGACTCTGTCTGAAATACATGTGGTTCCTTGAACTCTTTCTGCAGCTTCTCTGAGTTTTACTGTTGGCCCATTTGCCTGTGGAAATTGTTGGCATATCTGCATGCACATATTCAGGGGAAAACCAGTATTGCTTTTATTCCTTTGGCATTAACCAAAGAGAACTGGCACCAGAAGAAACCGTGTGGGCAAATGCAGTAAATAAGAGTGCAGCCTGATGAACAGTTGCACAAAAAAAGCCTGCAGCGCTTGGACATCCTGTTGATTTCGGAGTCTGCCAGGGAGCTACTGTTGCAACCTGTGTGTGCAAAGGCAGGGTAGCCTGTATCACTCTACGTATACAGTATATAAATAGGCAGTCACATGAAGCATCTGGAGGGCTGTTTGCATGTATGGAGACACTGGGAGGGAGGTGCTCTGGCTGCATCTGCTGTGCTGGGGAGAAAACTGGTACTCAAGCAGTTTGAGCAATTGCCAGAAATTTTCTTTCGCTGGTGGTAATTGTTGTTCAAGAGACTTTCCAAATGCTTCTCCGTCTTTGTGCACTTGGAAGTAGCTGTACTGCAAAACTCTTCAGCAGCCATATTTCTCATACTGAAGAAATTTAAAGCTGGTATGTATTTTTGCAAAGCCACTAAGTTGGTGCCTCTCGATGTGTAGGACTGGTAGCTGCCAGTGCTCCAGGGGACTTGAATCCTGTACAACCTCAGGAGTGAAATTTCTCTACACCTCCAAGCTAGTGACTGGAGATCAGGACTTCAGGTGCATGGGAGTGGGACCCTGTGGATTTACAGCTTGCTTTCAGCTCTCTTCCAGGTGGTTGTGGGGTGTCCGAGCATGTCTCACCTGTTTGCTCTCTACCCCAGGAGCAGTTCCTGTGTAAAAGTTGTAGGGTCAGAGCTGTGCTGCATTAGCTGTGTTTGGTATTTCTCACTGCATTGAAAGTGTTTCTGGGGTGCTCAAGCATTCTGGTTACCCAAAATCAGCATTAAGTTGAATGCGTGATTATCACCAGGCACAAGAAAATACTTGGCAGGGTCTTGGAGACTGATGATATTGGGCTTAATTAATGGAGAGCAGTCTGTCCCCACGTGCATCTGTCTCTGCTTCCTCATCCTTCCTATCAGTATCAGCTTAGGTTTGTTTTCAATTTTTTTTTTTTTAAGTGTTGCACAGAACAGTAAAACCCACATCAGATTACTGAGGATATTAATCCTTCGCACTTCTCTAGCACATCACATTTCATCCGATAACAGAGGTTTGCTTTACAAACATTAATTACAAAGCTACAACCCCC
>VXBT01011953.1:574604-858407 GCA_013400235.1 Oriolus oriolus
CCCATGAGGAAGGTAATAACCACAATAAGACTTAGCATTTATATGATTTTTTGCATCTTCAAAAAGTTGTGTAAACACTAAGCTTTAAAGTACCCTGCATGATGTGGTGGTGCAATTATTCAAATGACACGTGGTGAGACACAGATGCACCGAGGGGAGAACCTGCTTGCCCATGTCACACATCAAGGCAATTACTAAGTACTCATTATAGATTATTCTTAGTTTTGGGGTTTCTTTCCCACTCTCTATCTTCCTTGGTGTCATAGCTGAGCAGGGATGTATGAGAGTGGTAGAGGGTGAAGACCATAATCTGAAGACCATTAGGTCCATGGAAGTGAGCCAAAATACAGGATGCCATGTCTCCTGCATGGAGTTGGGGTAGTTTGAGATTAATACGGTCCTGAAGAGCTCACATCAGTGCTCGATGGTGACTGGTGGTTTGGAACATTGCTGCTATGGGTGAAATCCTTTGAACTGTCTTGAGCACCTACCCAGCTACCTCAAATGACTTTCTGCCTCCTCTGTGGCAGGCATCAACACAGAAAGCGCATAACTGATAACAGCTTGTTGTTCCCCACATGTTTTAGGATATGACTGAACAGGGAGAGGAGTTTGGAGGCATGGTGGTTGTAATATGTGGCTGAGTGGCTCATTTTTGGGTGTTCAGCAGCATGCATGCTTGTTGGCCTGTGCAAGGAGCAGTGGTCCTGGTTGTACCCGCTGCAGGAGCAAGGCATGACTTGGTTTTTTCTGCCCCAGCCAGTTTCCTAAATTTGTCCAGGCTAACTTCTGTCCCTCCAGATGAGGATTTGCAAAAGTGGTTTGCAAGACTCAAATGGTTCTTGGTCCTTTCCCCAAAATTTATAACAAGCAAACTTTCATCACACTGGGCTTCAAAATGCCCCAAGACAGGTGTGCTGCCCATCTCAGAGAAACACAGTGGTGTCTTGGTGGTTGGTGACGTGTCTTTTGGGACAAACACTGGGAAATAGCTTCACAGTCCCTGTCAGCCATCAGTCTGGTGGACTGCTGGAGAGGTATGCTCCTCTGGGGCATAACCAGATCCAAAGTCTTTACCCTTAGTGCAACACTGGAGCAGACTGAAACTGGAGGCAAAACTAGATTTTGGAAAGTAAACCAATTCCTTGCCTGATGGGCAGCACAAGGGATTTGCTCATCCAGGGGATGGAAATTCCAGTAAATGCGTATTTTCAGAAGATGTGCAGCCTTCCCTCTGCAGACGTTTTGTCTTTTAAATGGGAAGCCCACTCTCTAATTTGTGTTCATTTGTCCCAGGGTGTTCTGCAGTAGGCTGGGTTGGTTGAGGTCTTTTAAGAAAGGAGGCTGGTTTTGAGAGTTTGTTCTCTGTGTGAGTTTGCATTTCTCTTGCCCCCTTCAGAGACCGAGGGACCATTTTGTTCTCCGTGGGATGGACTGCTCTGTGTCATTCCACATGCAGCTGAAGGACCAGGAGTGTTTTAAATAAAGTGAAATTTCTTACTAATATCAAGAAAACATCAAATGGAGCTGAGGATAAGTGATTTCAAAATATACTGAGGTCTTAGCCTGCCCTTGGCCTCGCCTAAGTAGGCCAAAGCTTTTTCCCTTGCAGAAGAGAGCTTGAGAACAGAAGTCTTTAAAGAGCTTTCCTCTTCAGAGATGCTTCAGCTTTGAGGCTGGTGCCTGTCAGCATTTTAGTCTCTCAGAGCTTTATTTCCTTCGTGTCAAAGATCATCTTACTTCCTTTGCAAAGCTGTCAGCCAGACCCTGGCTGCTTTGATATGGCTGCATTAGTCCCTGAGTCCCCTGTTGAACAAGCTGCTCAACAATGTTTGCACAAATGCATGATCTTGGGTAGAGAATTAATCCCTGTTCTTACCCCCTGTGCAGTCAGCCATCTGAGAAATTATTTTAAACACTATCCCAGGTGGATTAGTGCTTCCCCAATTTCCTCTGCAAGTCTCTGGTGTTTCAGATGATCTTTTGACTCCGCACAGATGCAGAGTAATAAATTCATAACCTTGCTTTGTGGAACTTTTGCTCCTAAGTTCATTGCTGTTGTTCTCTCACCGGGGAACAGCCAAGCCATCATCAGCCTGCCTCGCTTCTCCTTCCTTGTGTTTCAGTTGTAATCAGATTTTTTTTTTTTGCAAAACTCTTTACTAGTCCATTTTCGTTTTTCCTTCTTTTCCCCTCTTTTTCCCCTAGTCTGACTGTTTGAGCTGCTGCAGCTTTTTGTCAGAATGAACTCCATCAGTACAACCAGGAAGTGGCAATGCTACAGCTACTCTTATTTTGCAGGGTTTGGGGGATGCTCCTGAGGCCAACACCCGGCACTTGTGGTTGAGGAGAGCTCTTTATAGTAATGATCCAAAGTCCATCCCATTTGCTGGAACAGCCTTCCAGTAGTGTATTAGTTAATCATGTGTACATCCAGAGTGTGGCCCCATCTTACTGGGAATAGCTGCAGGTGGAAGGGAGACTACTGTTATGATCCCACTTCTCACACAAAAATAATGTCATGGCACACCAAACTAATGTTAGGGTCTGATTATTAAAAGATGCCTCTGCCCCAATTAAGGTGCAAATGAGACCATATGTCAAAGCCAATGGTATGGATTTTATTTAACAGTAAATGTGAGGAAGAGAGACAGATGGAAAGGGGGAGGGGGGAGGGGGCCGGGGAGGGTGTTAGAGAGGCAGACACATTATAGTCACCACCACATGGGTTCCTGCCAGTCTTTTTGGTGGTGGGAGTCCCCAGGTGTTCTTCTGGAGGTACCACTTTTATAGAGTCCAAGCCACAGGTGTCCAGGAGGCCTACGTGCCATTCCCACAACTTGGGATGGCATGTCTGTAAGCAGCTGCTTCCTTTTCTCACAGTTTGCCATGATGGGAATTTTTGTCCAGATAGGCTGCCCAGATCTGCCTCACCAGGCCTGGCATCTTCCTGTTGTTGCCATCTGCGCCTTTCTGCCAGTATGCACGGTGGAATTTTGTCCATTGTGCCAATTCGAAACCTGTCACCTCCATGTAGGCCTGAAATTAACACCCTCCTGTTTGCCATCTGAGCCTGTTGTGGGGGCTTATCCCAAGGAAACTTCCTTCTTTGACAGTGCTCTGGGACAAGTTACTTCACTCTTTAAGTCCTGACAACTAAGAAGGCCAAAAGTGGTAGCTCAATACTGAAGAGCCTGGAAGTGAACTTGTGATTTATTGCCTCTGAAAACGCGGAGATGCCACTTGTCCACTGGGCATTTACTCCTTTGTCACCTCCTAAGCCTCCTGAGCAACGATAAACAGAAAATTGGAGTAAGGAGTGTCTGCCCAGAAGAGGCAGAGTGGCCAGATGTGCTGCACAGCTGGAGAGGAGTAGATGGATAATCTATTAAAGGGAAACAATGCAAAGTGTTGTTACGGTGTCAAGAGTATTTCTGTGCATGGGCTGCATGTGGTAGATGCGGAGTGACAGAAAATGCTCCCTGTGCAGAGCCTTACAGAGGCAAGGAGGGGTTCCCCATGTTCTGCCAAAGCGATGGGCAGGGGTAACCAGAGTCCAAGAGGGTTGTAAAAGACCTTCTTCTAGATTTTGTGTGCAAAGGGAGATAAAGTAGCAGTTCCTGCACCCGAACTTCACCACCTTGAAGTCAGTCATGCAAGTATAATGGGCTGAGTCTCAGGTGTGCACCACTGCCCTCTCCTGTGTGCGTGGGGGGATGCTGGTTGTGAACAAGGCTGAGCGTTGCACACCCCTGTCACTTCTGGACAGAAGGACCAGTGCTCTGCCCTCTCCCATGATCCTGAAGTCCTTGGGTGCCTTTGCATGTGAGGACACCCTTTGACATGATGTCCTGCCTGGCAGCTTCAGAGCAGTGACTCCCGTGTTTCGTGGAAATGCCCCTAGCAGATCTGGTGGTAAGAATGAACTCAACTTTGCACATAAACTGGGAATTTGATATGTTTCTTACCTGTGAAAAATGTGGCTTACCCTCTACAGATTTACAATGCATACCTCCTCCCTTGAAGAATGAATTTACACAGAATTTGCAAGTCAATATATTAATTGACTTGAATTAAGATTAATTTTTTTTAAAGTATCTTCAGTAAGGAATTCAGTGTTTGTCAGTCTGTTTCTTTGTCTGGAATTAATAATGTAATAACACAGGCTCTTCAGACGTGGCATGTAATTAGAATTCATTGAAATCTTTCGTCTAGGCTAAATTTGAAGAAAATAGGTTGTAATTAAACTAAGTTATTAACAGTTTCTATATCTAATTATTGTGACTATGTGGTTCTCCTCTGGGTTGGGTGGGAAATCATTATCCCAAACTCAAACCAGCTGAGGACTTCAAATGAGCACTGATTCAGGGAGGAGGTATGCACTGTTAGAACAACCCAAATAATACCGAATCTTTTGAGTTATGGTGATTCACACCAGCAACATTATGACTAAGATGTATTACTGCCATCGGCTCCAGCTGAGACGGAGCTGAGGTTTAAAGATACCATGTATTTTCCCTTTTATTCTGAACCCTTGGCATAATGAACAGAAGAGAAATGAGTGCTGCCTTACCCTGTTATATATGGGATTTTTTTTCCCCGTGTAATATTCAATTAATTTCCTGAATAAGCTATTCTCGCCCCAGGGAACAATTGCAAGATTTCTGTGCTGTTTGTAACTCTTCAAGTAGCTGTGTGCACTGCTAACCATTTAGCTCTGTTTTCACCTGGATAAAGGTCTTGCATCCATGGACCAGAAGGCTTCTGCATCCATATCTGCAACATGTTAGGTGGGTTCTGGCACTTCTTATGGGGGAGGATTTTCATTCTACCCTCTGCCCCTCCTTTCACTCCCCTCTGTCTTTATTAGGAGAAGAGGAGAAGGTAGAGAAAACAAAGAGTTGACAGAGATGAATATGGCTCTATGAATCAAAGCTTCTGGAAATGTTTCTGTGGGTTAGTTACCTTCCTAGTGAGAGTAGGAGACTTGTACAAAATTTCTGTTGAACTATTCTTTTCCATCCCTAGAAAAATGCCAAGGAACTCGGACAAGAGTATTTTAAATGGCGTCTATCTAGCACTCCTTTGTTGCCTATTTTGCTACAGCTAATTAAAAGAAAAAGCCTTTTAATATTTAAGCACCATTAACTCGGCTGAATTATTAAATGTCAATTTGCATTATGCGCATAAAAGGATCAATAAACAAAGAGAATAAAGCAATGGAGGTGGCTGGGGTTAGAGAGATGTCAGCTCCTCTTATCGGAACCAGAGGGAATCGCTCGCTTGTCTGCCAGTTTGTGGTTGTTAATTATTGGTACTTGAGAGGGAAAGAACCAGGGACTTTCTAGGACTCTGCACACCAAAGGCACTGCAGGGACGTAAAAGATGCTGTCAAGATAAAACATTACTTGGCTTGATTTCCAGGGGTGTCACTCAGCCTCTGTTGCCTCAGTTTTGTTGACAATTTGCTGGCATTTGCTTTCGATGCTCTCTCCCTTCCTTTCGGGTGGAGCTTGGCCTTTGCATTGTAGACTGGAATTAGGCATGGATTGATCCCTGGCTGGGCTTCAGGCTTCCCGCCCAATGACGGCAGAGCGCAAAAGCAGCACTTCCCCACTTAGCAGCACTGCTTGGGGATAAAAGCTTCAGTGTTTTGTGAGGGCCTGCATTGGAACTCAGTCAAGCGCAAAGGCCTCTTTCCACTGAGGGGCTGTAGCACAAGCAGCCTCCACGTATCATCACCAGCACCCATCTCCAGTCCTTGGTCTTGCTGGGAGCAGATGGGTACCCAGCAGAGGGGTGCCAGGTCTCTGCGGATCCCACTGTCCTTGGCACCTCTGCCAGGTTTGCCAGCGAGTGGCTGTGCTGGGGTTGGTGCCATGGTTGCCTGTCCTGTCCCACCAAGTGGCTTGGATTTGAGAGCAGATCTTGTGCTTTGATCCCCTGGGAGGTGACTTTGCTGCAGGGGACCTGGGATGTGTGTGCGATGTGCAGCACTGTTCCTAGAGCTTTGGACAGAGACAAGTCTCTGCTGCCCACCATTTTTCAGTAGTAAAACTGGGGTTTAGATAGTTGAATTAAGGGTAGCATTTGAACTTCCAGCTTTTTCTATGTTTTGTTCTAAACAGGCTTTCAGTGAAATTTTATTTCAGTCTTTTTCTTGTGGCTCTTACCACCCTCTCCTGCTCTCATTCCCCTGTCCCCCGCTCCTGCCCTCTGTTTCGCAGTTGAAATAGCCTTTTGCTGTCTGTGGAAGATGGGGATAGCAGTAGGTAAACATGGCCATTTGTTGAATCTTTCCTCTCCTGCGCAAAGAGAATGTTTGCACTGCCATCATGGCATGATTGCCCTCACCTCCCCAGCTCACTCTGAGCTGTCTGGATGGGGCCCTGGAAGCAGTGGAGCTGTGACAGATGAGGATTTAGCATTGATTCGGTGCCTGAGTATTTACCCAGCTTCGCAGACAGGTTTTGTGTCCTGCGCAGAGCTCTGTGCCTCTGCAGAAACTTTCCTGGCAGTGGTGGAGCTGATTTGGTCATGTACACAGGGAGAGCTGGGACACCAGGTAGTCAGTGCCTTGCTTTGCTACCCCATGCCTGCACACCCCCTCTCTGGGGTTCGCAGCCCTGAGCGCACATCATCCCCTTTGGCTCTCCATGTAGAGTGAAGTCCTCTCCTCCGACAGCTCTTCTCTGCCAGTCCTTCTCCTGCCCACCAGCCTCCAGTTTCCACCTCAGCACAGAACAATTTGGGCCTCAGGGTTTTGCGTTTAGCATTTAGCATCAGCTGGAGTTCCATGGAAATGCTCCTATTCTTACCCAATTTCTGATAGTGTGCTTTGATGGCGTACTGGCTTGGTTTTTGTTCTGTTTCTTCTCTTATTGTTTTTAGTATACCTGGAGTCTGAATTAATTTCTCTTCCTGTGTTTCCAGAGTGAGTTTTAGCATGTGGGTGTGACCCTGGTGGAGTCTTCACCAGCAAAGTCTGGAGCATTGCCCACGTGTTCCACTAGCTGGGGAATCCGGTTTGAAACCACGACCTCTGCTTTGCCTTATTTTTCATGATTCAGGAACAACAGCTGTCATCTGATTTTTTTTTTCTGGTTTTGATATGAAAAGGAGCCTGTAGTTATTCATTGATTGGAGTTCATGCACCTTTGCTGTTAATCTAGTTGACAGATGATTAGCAAATTGACTTTTTTCCCCGTTTTGAAGGACTGAAGTGTCTGTGTTGTGCTCTCCTTTTATCTCCTATGTCAAATGATCCAGCCATGGAACAACAGCTCGGTTTCAAAGTACTCTGGTTTAAAGATCTGTGCACATGGACCTCTTTGTTGAAGAGTCACTGTTGTACCAAAGGGGTTCAAAGTATAAAAAGGGGAAAAAAAGCAGAAGACGCAGCGCCAGTGGTGGCTTTGGAAATGAACTGATCTTGAATTCAAGGGAGAGAGGATAAAACCCTTGGGACCATTCAAACAAAGCCCATTTGCCTGCACAAGTTATTAGCAGCAGATGGTGAGGGCATCGCTTGTTGGACTTTGCTACCAGTGCTGGCAAGCTGCAGCATGGCTGTGGAAGGCATTTTTCCTGTCTGAGTGGGGATATGCAGCTTCAGTGGCTCCTGCATGCTGGGACAGAGAGGCAAAAAAGGGAGAGCAGAAGTGTGAGTTGCATCTCCATCTGAGCTAGCCTTGGCTCTCTGATGAGCTGGCTACTCAGAGGCCCCTGGGGATGGGCACAGTGAAAGCTGAGAACAAAGGCCAGAGGGTCTACAGTGTTTCTGGATGCCTGTAGCTGTTCATTGCCCTTCAAAGGGTGGTGGGTGCATGGAGCAGCTGGAGATTGGCTCAGGAGACTGGAAACCTGGTGGGAGTTTACATAAAGGAGACAAATGATCAAACCTACCAAGGAGCCTGGTGCTCGCCTGTCCTGCAGTATTCACCTGTTCCTGCAGCACATGGGTCAGATAAACAAGTGTCTGTGCTGCCCACATCCAGTTGAGTTCCTCTCTTTGTAGCCCTTTTTTCTCTGACTGGACTGTTTCATTTTTGGGTATTTTACCAGCTGACAAACAAGTCATTCTGTTAGTGGTCTATATCTTCTAGAACAGGATGAATTCTCCCCCAGGCTGCTTGCCTCATTTTTGTTTTCCCCCAAAATGCTTAGGAGATTTAAGTAGCAACCAGACAGGAAATGTGGAATATTTTGAGCACTCAGCTTGGCAGGATCTCCTCACGCAAGTGTGGCTCTGTGGCTCATTGGGTTTTGCACGAAGTCTTAGAGATACAGCTCAGGCTCTGCAGCTGGCACAGCAGCAAGTGGGTTGGGAGAGATTATAAAGTCTCTTTTAGGGCCATTATGAGACAGACATGCTTTTTTCATTTCCCAGCCAAAGCTGGAATCTTCCAGAACAGTGTTGCTGAGGTGCAGGCTCTGACTGCCACTGTATCTGGAGCCCCTACAGGTTTGAAGACAAGCTACTTCATATTGCTGGCATTGAGTTGTCTGTAGAAATTCCACTCAGGCATAAGAGTTAGGCAGTAATTCAGAGTTTGTGCCACCATAATGCTCTGTGTGTGTAACATCTGTCACTTCATTCTTACCAAACAAAGTGGCTGATCAATTTTGCTCTGCTCCTTAGTGCTCTGCAGTTAGGTGGACCTATGTAAGAATATTTTGGGAACATCTAGGAGAGCTAGTGAGCTCCTGCAGGCAGTGGAGTTGGGGATTGAGGTGATCAGTGATGATCTGGTAACTGATACTTTAGTAAAGCACATAATCCCGCTTTGGTTTTAAGTTGAACGATGGTCTCTGGAGCAGGTGTTGCAGTCACTGGGGGGTGTACCTGCTATGCATGACATCTCACATGATTATGTTGCTGGCATTATTCTGAAAGAAACAAAATTATAGAGGTGCTTCAAGGAAGTGACATTGATTAAGCAAAAAGATATTTTAAGACTGTGGAAATCATCTGGCTGAGCTTTGCAAAAAGAAACTCTGTTTCTGGAGGGGCAATCAGACCGAGATGTAAAGACATTGTCTTGGTATCTTCCAAGTGAAAAAAAATCCCATGCTATTTCAAGGAGCCAAGTTTTGTGCTCTGTGATTACTTTCCACAACTCTGTCATTTCTCTGTGCACTTCTCATTGAAAATTGTATTTTTTCTTCTTCCTCAAGAGTAACTGTGAAGTGTTGTGTGGGGTTAGACATGGTTCTTTGTATATCTTGCGAATGGCTGTGTTTCTTTTGTGGGTGAATTGATGTTTGTGTTTTAATCATGATCAGTGTACAAACACCAAACGACTCAGAGACGTTTTTCTACTGAAATATGATGTGTTCCCTGCTGCAAATTTAGGCCAGGTGTACAGTAAGCAGATTTTTTTTGTTTTGAGCGTATGTGGTTTGTGCTGCAGTGAAAACACCACGGCATGAGAGCAAAAGAACCTCAGTGGAGATCTGCCTTTGTTTGGGGTTGTAACCCTTAGTGCCAGCAGGCAGGGAGGGCTTCCTGATGTCTTTTGGTTTAGGACAGTACTGTGGTAGCACAGAGCTGCCCGGGCAGCACATGATATTGGAAGAGTCAATAGAAGGAGCTTGGGCGAGACAGAAGTCCAAGGAGTGGGAGGAGACCCAGGACCATGGGTATGCACTGATCCTCAGCTATCCCTGGGCCTTCTGTTCTGCATTGCCTCTCTCTGTGCTAGGGGACCAGCCTGGCCTTCTGTTAAAAGTTGGAGTTTAATCAGACTGAGCCATACCAAGCACCTCCCAAGGGGGAAGCTCCCTGCAGGGACTGGGCTCCCTTTGCCATTGCACTGGGCAAAGAGGCTGTGAGGGGTGAGGTGAGGAGGAGGAGGCCCCTGAGCAAGCAGCCGGGGAATGTGTTTGGAAAATGGTGGTGGCACTTGGTTTGGAAAATGGGCTCCCCTGGGCAGGCTGCTCAAAGACATCCAACACCTGAGCTTGATTACACCCACCCACTGCCACCTCCTCTCCCTCTGCTCTTGTGCTGGTCTTAACTGCTGACTGATGGGTATGGCTGGTTTTTCTTCAGCCATTAATACAGTATTGATCCACAGCCCTGCTGACAGTGTTAATGGACACTGATTGTGTATTATTATTTCCATAATTGTCCTCAAGCTGGAGTGAATTCTCCTTTTCAAATGGCCCATCGATATTGTGCCCTGCATTGTGGGCCGGATTTGGCCTGGTTAATTTGTTTTGTCTAAAGTTTCAGCAAAGCCTGTGGTCTTCATCCCTAGTGGAGCAATCAATGAGACCAGCTGAGCAGTGCTGGAGCACACATCAAGGCAGTTTCCATCCCCTCCCAGAGCAGGGTGGGTTTTTTTGGCCGCCAGGATGCTGCCCCTGCAGACCCTTCCCATTGTACCAGACTGTCCTTGCTGCTGCCGAGTGTTGCTAACGCGTGCCTTCCCAGCGTGTGCTGGCTTTCCTTTGTGCTCTGCTGAGGGGACACGACCCCTTGCTCACAGGTCTCCGTGTTGGTGTGCCCCTGCTCTCCGAGCAGATCTGTGCACTGCATGAACAGACAGGATAAAACACTAACTCCAGCAGTGACTTCAAGGCCTGAGTGCCCCTTGGGTGTTCTGCCGTGCGTGGTCTGCAGCTAACAGTGCTGCAGGGCAGTTCCTGGAGAGGCAGTCACTGACAGTGCCTCTTCAGCAAGAAATGCCACATGTGCATATCCTCAGTGAAATGCTTGTTCAGCCCCACCGTGGTCCATAAATACCGTGTGTTTTCCCATTTCTGGGAACTCCCTTCAAGATGCATCTGTTACATGCCACTTGCTCAGGACAGGAAGGGTGAGGGAAGGAGACAGACAGGTTCTTAAGAGGTTTAAGCAGCAGATCAGCAGCTGATGCCCTCTTCCTTGTTTGAGTGTAACTATGCAGTGTGAGTCTAGGGAGCCTGTGAACAGGAATGGGAAGGACCGTGGCTTCTTTGCCTAGGGTATGTGCAGAAGAGGCTGAATTACATCTGCACCAGCTGCATGGAAGATCATTGCTTGCCTTGCACAGCAGACTGGTAGATTCAGGCTGAGGAAGAGGAAAGCTCTAGGTGCAGCTTCCCTCTCTCCCCACCCTGGAGGAGGAAGGTAGCAGAGGTGGGTGGATTCAGTGCCCCTGTGCGTTCAGCAGCAGGTGTTGGCCCAGCAGCTTTGGAGATAAATGTTCTTCATCCTTGAGCCGTCAGCAGGACAGGCAGATGGCGGGGTAGTGGTGGGACAGAGTCAAGCAGTGACGGCTGCTGTTGGAGTGCTGCGAAGGCAGCAGGGAAGTGTGGTGGGTGCTGCGCTGCCTCTGTGGGTGCTGACAGTGACTGAGGGAGCGCCAGTGCAGTATCTGTCACTCACCACCCTCTCTGTGAAGGAGCTCTCATCGTTGTCATTTTACTGATGGGATCTGAGGTTCGAGAAGATGAATGGCTAGACCTGTGAACCAAATACAGATGACTCAGTCCTCTCCAAAAGACCATTTCTCTCTCCTTTTCTACATTTTTGTGATATTAGCAACCTCTAAGCACCAAGAGTCTCATAAAATTTCCAGGTTACGGTAATAATAACATTGTACAGTACACTGCACTGGGAATAAAGTTATTTTATCCACTTCAATTTCCTTTTGTTTTAATGTGTAAATATATCAAGCAAGAGCATAGTAGGAAATCTTGATGCAGAGGCCAAATGTGTTACAGGCCAGCCATTTTCTGAGGAAGGGCCTAATGCATGTTCATAGTCTGATTTTTTTCCCTTCTAAAGCATCTGACACTCAATATGTGGCTGGGCTAGTTTCTCTGGAGGACTTTGTATTGAGAGCCTTCTCTAAGTTGATCTCTTACCTGAAAGTGGAATAGAAGTGATGATACATCTGTCCCTCAAAATTCTGGGAAAAATGGGAGGGGAACAATATGTCCCTTCTTCCCCCATAGAGGCCATCATAGGTCTGCCTTGGACCTCTACTTTGGGATTTGCTGGCCTGAGGTGAGGGATTCTGCCCCAGAAGGACTCAAGAGGGGAGGTTGTCTCTGTGCAAGAGTTGTTCTGTGTGGAGCACTGCTGAGAATGGCTGGGTTTACTCTTCCATCTCCAGCCCTTCTTTTCCTTCCTGAGGGCCTTCTGTGAAGCTGTTACTCTGACAGGCATGGTCCTGCCATCCTGTTGTGCTGGCAGTGTGCAGACTGTCTGCATGCTGAAATCCTCCAGGAGACCGGGGATGATGTCAAACAATAATGTATTCTTTCTGTTCAAGCACATTAAAAGTGCAATTAATCCTTGCAGTCTCTCTGCCCATCTGTAATACAGCATGAGGTGACTTTCCCAGCCTTTGTGTGCTGTGGCAGGCTGCGCTTGGAACAGAGACCTTCCCGAGTCTCATCTTGTGATTAATGCAGTCCCCAAAGAGCTGGGTTCATTCATTGCTCAGCCCCCACCTACTAATGTCGAGTTGTAACCAAACCAGAGGCAGTGTCTCAGGCTCCTGTGCCATCTACCTGAGTGCCCAAGACACCCCCAAGCTTTCTGACTTTCCTTCTGAGAGATCTGGTTCATATGCGGTTTAAGACATGAAAAAAAAGATGGTTGTTCTGCTGAGAACCTGGTGCTGTTATTGCCAGAGAGCTGTTACAGCTTAAGCAGTGGGGGTTCCCTTAAAGAGATGTCCCTTTCCAAAGATTTAGCTGAAAGGTGTTAGTGATGGTGACACAAGCAAGTTCAGATACCTGCGAACAAAGCTGGGTGTGTATACCCTTGCTTGTAAGCTTCATTACAGCTCAGTGTATCCAGGGAGAATTTGGGAGAAGAGGACAAAATTATGACCCAGGGCTTATCCCCAGGGCTGTCGTTTTGTTGTAGTCTAGTGCTACATAAGGATTAGTTTAAATAATGTTTCTCTCGAACTCAAAGATACACCAGCAAATTGCCCCAAGGTGTTTTGGCACCAGAATCGTTGCACAAAAGCCTTCTAATCCTGTATCACTCTACCTAATGATTTTGCTGTGGGAGTTCCCCATGTGGAAATGCCTCTGGACAAGTGGTAGAAAAGGGTTACACAACACGGGTGAAATAATGGAGGTGGAATAGACAAAGGGAAGAGTGAAAGTTGCGATGCTTACTTTGTATACAATGTGGGGTACAGCAGAGAAACTTAAGAGCAACATTTAACTGGGAGCTAGAGCTGCAGATAAATATTCCGATTCTCCGTGGGGTATCTGGAAATTAGTTTTTACAGCAAGGTCATGTTTGCAAAGGGAGAATAGAGCCACCAGCTGGCAAAGGCAGCCCAGAGACTGTGAAGAGAGGTTACCAGAGCTTTGCTGCTTCAGGGTGCCAGGACCCTGCTGAAATGCAGGCAGCACAGTTTGGAGATTGGGGGGAATGTGGCATAGGACAGGAAGGGACAGCTATTCTCTTTTGGTCAGCAGATACTGATCAGCATCACAGCCTGTGTCTTAGCCCTGTGAGTGGTGCTCTGCAGTACATGTGGGGCTGGAGGTGTCCTGGCAGATCTGCAGAAAACTGATCTGAGGGCTGAAAAGGCACAGGAGGCTGTCATTTGGATTAAGGTGTATTAGCAAAGGTTATGTAGACTTCTGAATTCCTCCTCTGCAACTGTTGGCTTGACAAGCATTCATGATGTCTTTTCCTGATAAATCACTATTTTAATTAATGTGTTCAGATACCTGTGTGTATGTCCATACATGTATGTGTGTGCAAACATACAGATGCCTGTGAGCACATACACAGGTTTGTGCTTCCTCCTGGGTTCTACAAGTCTCTCTGCCATCCAGGCAGGGGAAGGTCACTCATCTGCTCAGTTGTATCAGTGAAGTCTTAACAGTCAGTTTTGGCATTCCGTGATGCCCAAGCAATGGCAGGCATCTTGGGAGGCCTGCAGAAGGGGAAGACAGGAGAGGCTGGGGGATTTGTCCATGTTTGTGCCATCATTATTCAAATAGACATATTGCTTCTGTTTGTCAACAGTTTGGACAGTAATAATGATTTTAACAAAGTGCCACCATGCTGGAAAGGCAGAAGAAATAGAAAAACAGAGAGTAGCTTGCTGTATGTGCAGTGCTGCTGCCTGGGTGTTGGATGGCCATGGCAGGCTGTAAAGCCCCAGCAGTAAGAGCTGTTATTTCCTATTAGCCCTGTGTCCACTCTCATGTCCCTGCTTCTTGGTCAGTGCATTGTGGTGATACAGGCTGATCTCAGAGGCAAATCTTCTCCACTGCCTGAGCCCAGCCTGTCCAGCTGTCTGTACTGCTGGTGCATTAAACCAGCAAAAATCCAAGCACTTCTCTTGCCTGAGTGATTTGGTCTAGAGCATTTTGGTCATGCCAAAAGAATGAAAATAATTTTTCAAAAGGTAGTCTTTGAAGCTCAACTAACCTTGAGGAAAAAGTGGGTGCTTGGTTCAGCTTTAACAGGTTGTGCAAAATTTATTCTTGCTTAGGAAGGCTCTCTAAGGCTCATTGCTTTAAACCCTTTGATCACGTCCTCAGTGGTTTGTTCATTTTTGTTATATTCCACTAATGGGAGCTAGAGCTATGACTCCAGAATCACCTGAAAGCATTCTAGCAAGCTGGTTAAGCATCCTATGGGACTGTCAGCGAGACACCAACTCTTAGACACGTTTGTGGGTTTCTCTGTTTCTTGAAGTGCGACTGGAGTTTCCCCCTCAAACAGGCACAGGTGTCCTGTTGGGCTGCACAGCCACCTTCAGTGCATCTCAGCCACTTCTCTGATCACACAAACGCTTTGGAGTAGGGAGCCAAAGGCTGTTTGCACACAACTTCAGAGTTGAGGCTTTTTTCTTTATAAAATCCTGTTCTGCTAGAGCTTGTCTCTTCCTGCTTGTCGTCAGGGTTGTAGTGGGATGTAGATGCTTAGATATAGACGTTTGGTGTCATGGCATTTTATAACTTTGTCTTGGGAACTTTCTTTCCATGTACTTTTTCACCCATTTTCCTGGCTGGACTGGCAGTAATTGGTCTCCATTTGCAGCTGTACGCGGAGAAATCTCTGCAGATTATGGGGTCCTCTGGTCATGCAGAGGCTGTTTCCTCTGGCTCAGGGCTGAGACAGGCTGCTATTTAATATGGGAAAGACTTGTTTTTCCTGCAGTGTGTGCTATGCCTGTTCTAGGGATGTGTGCTAATAGCTGTACAGAGCTCCAGGGCCCTTTCTGACTCTGCTCAGTAGTTATCCCAGCCCCCTGCAAGGTAAATCATAGTAATCAGGCTTATTTTAGACAGGCATAGAGCAGTTGTGATTTGACCAGGTCCCTGCTATAGCTGCTTACACATACTCCTCTCTGGAAGAGATGACAGCAGGAAATTTTTAGTCCTCAATCCATGCAGGAGGGTCCACCCCAAAAAAGCTCCATAGTCTGTTTCTCAGTATCTAGAGCTGCTCATCCCAACAGGACCAAAGGTTTTTAAAATAGTGGTTGATATCAGTCACCCAGGAAACGGGGAAAATTGCTTAATAATATATCTCCTAAGACCTCTGTGACTCATTCCCAGAACTGCCTGGCTCTTCCTGTCTATGGCTTAAGAGGTGGGAGAAGCCACCCTGGGCAGTGGGCATAAGGAGATGGGGTACTGCTCGTTTCCCTCTTTACCTCTTCTTTCCTCTCCACAGCTCCTGCTCAGGCCCAAATCATCCATGCTGGGCAAGCATGTGTGGTGAAGGAAGACAACATCAGTGAACGCGTTTACACAATTCGGGAGGGGGACACGCTGGTCCTGCAGTGTCTGGTCACAGGACACCCCCGGCCACAGGTAAGCCCTCGGTCTTGCCTGTCACCCATGCTCCCCATGGCACTTGTTTGTAGCCTCCACATAGAGGAGAACTGCGGGCAGTGGGGTGTCCAACTTTCTCCTACATGCTGGACTCAGGTAGGGGTGCCCCATTTTGCAGGCACTTAGCTTGTTAAGATGAGAAGCATTTAAGCTCACTTTCATGGAAAACAGTCCACAAAGCTTTGCAGAAGCTTACAAAGATCTTTTACTTGTCTTCAGTATGTGAAGTTCCTGCAAAAACTGAAAGTCCAAGCTGAAACCATTATACAAGGCACCCTCAAATCTTTAACCCTCTTAGTACAAAGTAGGAACAGCCTAGGAAAGGTTTCCCTCATGTGCTTGCCTTAGGAGTTGGTCCTTCATGATCCATCCGTTTCTCAGCTTCTCTGGATGTACAGCCAAGGGGACACTGCCTGGGGGAGTTTGGGAAGTGGTTGGTAGTGCCCTTCATTGAGCCTCATGCAGAGCCTGCTGGTCATTGCTTTGTGGCCACCAAGCAGGGGCAGATTCAAACTTGCAGCACTGGACACATCCATGCTGTGGTCAAAGACACAGTCCAGTGGGGAGGTACGAAGCCGAGCCTGGCTAATGGTTGCAGTCCTTGTTTGGAGTGCCCAGAGGCTTGCACAGCCTCAAGCCCGTGCAGCCACCTCAGCACCCTTCAGATACTCGAGCTGGGCAGTTCAGTGTTAGTGCAGATGTGTCTGTAGAGGTACTGGACCAGAGCATGAGTCTGCCAGCTCTGGGACAGAGCGTGGTAGGAACGGCAGCTGGTGCACACTGTGAGGCTGGATGTGCCAGAAAACACTCAAGGGAGTCACATATGATATGTGTCTTGGCCCCCTTCCTCAAACCTGCCAAAGGTATTTGTGGAGAGAAGCCATGCATCTGCTTATGCCAGTCAGTATCTCTGTGGACTTGCTTGTGAGGAGCTACTTGGTGAAGAGGTGATGACAAAGGCGAGGATTTGAAATGGTTTTTACATCAAAAGAATATCCTGGAAACAGTAAAAAGAAAATTACCTGAGCCAAGTCAGCAAAAACAACCAGCCTAGGCTTGTGACAGTGATGAGCAAACGATACCTGTGTGCATGAGAAATGGGGAATTTGGTAGCAGTGGCCCTGCCTAAGGTTGTTGAATGCGTGGAAAGGTCCTGGCAGGTTGTAGGGATTTGAGCCTGAGTAGCTAGAGAGATTTCTGGAGCAGAGCCTGTTGCAGACAGCAGGCTAGTGGGCAACACTCTGGCTTGTCATTGCCCAGACCTGCACAGGGGACACCAAAGCCTGGAACCAGGCATGACCAGGGAGACTGGAACCTGCACGTGTAAAATGTGGCATGCATCCTATTTCTGCCCTCCCTCCTAATGGATTGATTTCTTCCCCAGCTAAGCTCTTATCCTAATCTTTGTTTAATCTTCTCTTTCTCTTTCTATCAGCCAGTCATTAAAGCATGAAAATGTGGCCAAAATACTAAAATGAGATGGTGATTGAAAAGATTAAAGAGCTGGCTGAAGTGTCCTTCAAAACAGGAGACTCCAAGAGTCTTGGGGCCCTCAGACAATTTCATAAGCCTACAAAGGTTGAACGAATCCCTGGTCAATAGCTCTGAAAATCTGCTCAGCCTGGTGCTCTGGGAGTGGGATGTAGACACCTCTGCTCCTTCTAAAACATCAGCACCAATCAGGTGATGGCAGTGAGCTTTAGGCAAAGTCTGGCAGAGTGGTCAAGGTATTCGGTCCATCTTACCTATGGCTAACGCTGAATGAAAGTCTCTCTTCTTTCTGCCAGCTGATCTTGCTGGATCTCAGTCCCAAAGTCTAGACTGTCACCAGAGCTGGAGGCTGGCGGTCAGCAGCCTTTAGATGGGAGGTTGCAGATACAGAAAACCAATGGGCTGAGAAAAGCTCTCTCTCTTTCATTGTCTGGAGTGCACAAAACAAGGGGGAAGCTTGTACTGCCACTGCGAGGGCTGTACCTCATTCCAGACATAAGAGTAACCCTTCAGTCTTTGTGATTGCTGTCTTCTTGCCACCATTCACCATGAAATATCATGCAGCTCCGTTGCCCCTGCAAGCCAGGATCTTAAGACATGTAACATAAGGACAAAGAAATGAAAAGATGGCTTGAAGATTTTTTTCTTTTCTTTTTCTGTATCTTTAAAAACAGGGGAAAAGCTTGTGTACTGCAAAAGGATGACTTACAAAAATAAAATACACAGGGGTTCCCAGCGGGAAAGGGGCAAGAGTCAGATAGCAACTGCATTTTTTCACTCATGGAAAAGCGAAAAGCAGAAATAGCCTTGCTGTCCAGAAAAAGATGAGTGCGGGCTGCAGTAAAAGCTCTGTAGCTGTGAGCTGATGTCTGCTGTAGTGTCACGGCCTGCCAGCCACATGGGGTCTCAAGGCTGAATGCTGAAAGTCCTGTGCTGTGCAGATAGTGGCACAAAACTGAGCAAACTGCTAGGTTTATGGGTTCAGAGCAGGAGTGGTAAACATGCAGTGTGTGTCTGGGTGAACTGAGGGGTTATCCTGGACTCTTGGACAGGGGGATTGGCGACGGACCACAATCAGCGTCTGGCCTACTGAGACATACTGAGATCAGTAGCTGAGCTTTGCTAAATCTGGCAGTGCTGTAGGACCTCTTTATGGAAGTAGCTAGGGAGGAGGGGGAAGAGCAACTAAGGGAGCTCTGCTGAATCTTGGGGTCTCTTTTTTGTGTCCCTGATTTCATTCCTTTTGTTCTTCTCCTGCAGGTGAGATGGACCAAAACCGCTGGCAGCGCGTCGGACAAATTCCAAGAGACGTCAGTGCTTAACGAGACCCTTCGGATTGAGAAGATCCAAAGGCTGCAGGGGGGCCGCTATTACTGTAAAGCAGAAAATGGGGTTGGGGTCCCTGCCATCAAGTCCATTCGAGTAGATGTGCAGTGTAAGTCGTTTAGCGGCAACCCAGGCCTTCCCACAGTTCTACTGCATGTCTCTGCCTCGCTGCGGGGCCAGCAGGGAGCTGCATTGCCCTAGGACCATGTGCACCTGATTTGGGAGCAGAGGGACTGGTGTGGTATCCCCAGGGTGTTTTTTGCCTAGGAGATTAGATCCATCCCTGGAAAACATAGCTCTGCTGTCCTCGTGAGTCATTCTTATCTAGGTGTCGTGATGTCTGTCACTGACAGGGTTCCCTAGAACTAGTCTGGGATGTAGCGTTGTGGGTGGCCTCTGCTTTCTTTGTCTTCATTTTGAAGCTGACAGTGCTTGAAGCAAGCAATGTTCCTTGAAGTTGGTAGTGCCCCAGAGTACTGGGGGCATTCCTGAAACCAGTGTCCTGCTCCTAGCATTGCTACTTCCGTAGCATGATGGAAACAGAGCCGAAAACTCCGGAATGCAGCTGAGGAGGCTGAGCTGTGATAAGTTGAATGTGAAGGTGACTCAGCATTTCCCTGGCTGATCATAGTGCCCATCCTTCTCGAGTCCTGGAGATGCTGCTAGTGGTTTTCCACCTTGGGCTTCAAGTTTTGAGGGTTTCTCTTAATGTTTTTTTTCTTGGACTTAATGTTTATTCTTGGGCTGCTGTGGTCAAAAGGGAGGGAAATTAAACTTATGCCGTAAGTCCCATATGGGAGAAATCCAAGGTTTAATGTCTAGGCAACTTGTGAAAAAATTTGCTCTCTTGGAGAAGATTACCATTATATTGTCCTTGACTATCCACTATTCCAATTTTCTCCAGCCCAGCTAACACCAAATACCTCTCCTCACTTGTATTATCTGAGAAGGCAGGAGGTTGATGCTAAAAAGTTGTAAGGTATGATAAAGCAGCTGAATCTGTCCCTGAACCTGTCATGAGCTGTTCCTACGTTCCCTCTAGCAAGAAGATCCTTCCTTCTGAGCTGAGGGGCATCGTGGTTATCTGTCAGTGGAACAACCTCCAGGCTTCAAAACCCCAGTACATGCCTGGAGTCTGGGCAGGCCTTTTTGCTGACAGCAGCTGCTGCCTGACTGCTTTCTTTTAGTCCTGCTGTCCAGCTCAGCTGTGATGTGACTCTCACAAAATGTGCCACAGGCTTGGGCATCCTTAGCTTTTGGCAGGTTCACGATCCACAGTCATATTATATGGCTGGCAGTAGCTCCCATCTCTGTTCCTTCCTTGCCCTACCCTTTATTGGAGTAGTGTAGTGTGGGCACCTTCCTGCCTAGGCTGTGGAAATGGATTGCTTCAACAGCAGCCACTGTGGATAGGATGAGTGTTTTTTCATTGGCATTGCATCACTTTGTTTAGAGAAGTTCTGGCACCCACCCTGGATGTGGTTGGCTTCTCTGCCTGTTTCTTCTCCTACATGTGGTGGAGGCATATGATAACTCTCCATTGCAAAGGATACTTGCTTTTCTCAAGCCTCAGTGTGACACCTTGCCAGGGCCTGTGTCTCTAGCAGAAATGTGCCATGAATCTCTCCATGCCCTGAGGGTGCTCCCGCGGTGCAGGCTGGAGCTGGAGTGATGTAGTGTCCCGTGGTCCCTCATGCAGCTCTGACCTGTAGAACTATGGGGCTAATGGGGTGGCCAAGAGCTTTCTCATACTAACATCTACTCTGCAGATGGACTTGGTACTGCACCTCTGTTCTGCTCACTTGGTTTTTGGGGAGGAGAGACTATTTTCTGCTAGTATTTGCAGTAGGTTCAAGGGAACACATGGGAAAAGCCACAGTTTTTGTCGAACGCTCACCCAGACAACCTTCAGCTGAATGAACCAGAGCTTGAAAACAAGCGCATTCTTTTCCTGCTTCCCATTTTGTAGTTAGAAGTAAGTAATCACCCTCATGTGTACCTTGGTGTCCTTGACAGCTGCTGCTAGTCCTCAGTCATCATTTTACTATTCAGCAGTGAGGTTGTGCAGAGAGCATCGTTGGTGCCGAGAGGATATTAAACTGGAAACACTGACCCGTGTAGCATGGTATTCCTTTGCCCCAAGTGGCCATCAGTGAGGCTTTAAAGAATTGGTTAGATACTGGCAGAGAGGCAGCTGCTGTTCGGAGTATTTCCATGTGGGAGAGAGAGAAAGTAAAGAAAAGAAAAGAATGAATGTTTACCAGCTTTTGTTGTGCGTGAAACATCCCATGTGATCATCTCCATGAGCAGCCTTGGGCCGAATTTATCATTTGAGCAGCTCACTGACATCAGTGGCATTACTCGTACATCAAGGGCACACATATTGTTGTAGGTCTTATTTTAGCTTTTCTCAGGAGGGCTAGACCTAGAGCTGACTGCTACAAAAGAAGGCTGAAGGATTCAAAGGAGGAAAGTTTTAGCAACCAAAAAGAAGGTGTTGTTTCCTGTGTGGGGAGTAGCTGGGAGCCAGGGGACTGGAATGGTGAGCTTCTTCTTTGGTTAGTAAGGGAAGTGTTTCACCTGCTGAGAAACAGAGTCTCAGAAGGATGGTAGCTACAGAGTCACTCATGTGAAGTTTGAACAAATAAAGGAGGGTTAAGGATAAAGAAGGAGGAAAAGAGAAGAGGCTGTGCTCAGGGTCCTGATCCAAAAGAATTTGATTTTCAGTCACCCTATGGCCACATGAAGACAGCACTGTATGGAGACGAGCCCTTTTTTTCCATCTGCATATGTTTTTATTCAGCTGTGAGTGTTTTTTGGTTGGTGGAGGTTTTTTTTCTGGGATATTTTTTGTGTCTTGTCATTATTCCATTAACGGCTCTACTCATATCTCTGAGATATGGTCAAGCAGAAAAATTTCAGGTCCCATTACAATTGCTGTCTGCCAAGCATACAGCTCATTAAAAGATGCAAATCCACAAGTTGACACTTGTGATTCAGCAGAGAGCATACGTTGTTTGGATGACAAGTTAGCAGAAACTCATCCCTGCTTCCCTCTTCCTTTCTGGAAGTCAGATCTCCAAACTTACAAATCTGTAAAATAAAATATTGTGAAAACTAGGTGGCATGGGAGGGCAGGAGGTGATGAGCACGTTAGCATGTGCAGAGGACCATGCTTGCAGCACAACAGGATACTCAGTACAAGTACCTCAGTTTCCTTGCAGCTGAAGGTGGGGTCATAACTTTCCTGAAAACACAGAATCCCTTCAACTTGAGCTCAAAAGGTGCCTTTTAAGACCTACTCAAAGACACAGGGACTGATTTCAGTTTTTGAGGGCCAACGGTTGTTGAAAGGGATCTTTACATTTAACCTCAGTCTTCAAAGTGTTTCTGTGAGGAGAAAGATCCACTGCCTGTGAGATTTCCCCCATGCTACCTTGGTGGTCAAACATTGATACCTGCTGCAGCTTCTGAGAAAATCATCCCTTTCTAGCAGGTGGGCAACTGTAGCGGGGCAGTGTGCTCTGTGTGGATGGAGAAAACCCTCTTCCTGCAGGGCTGTTGCTTCTGTCCTTGCAAGTGTAGCCACTGATAACCATTGATTCAGTCATGGTGGCTGCGTGTCTGGTGCAGGTATGATAAGGGAATTGAAAGGAGTATCTTTTGTAAAGGGAGAAAACAAAAGAATCTGATCAGTTTAGGGAGGGGTAACGGGGTTGCGGTGAGTAGAAGCTGCCGAAGAAGGACAGTTGATACTGACTTTGAAGAAAATACACAGAGGATGTTTAATAGGAAGAGAGAGAAATTATACATACCTATTACAGTGTTTTGCATCTCATATTCCCACAACTCCCCACGAGATTTTCTCTGTCTAGATGACTTTCCAACTCAGCTCCTTGATACTGTCCTGATTTTTTACTTTCATTCCTCATCTTGAATGTTTGTCATGTCATTTGTATGGACATCTCACAGCGATGGGCTTAGCCCCATGATTTCAGGAGGGATTTGGGAACTGGAAAATGGAGAAATTATGATGTAACAGAGCTTCCTCGGATCCTTCTGACCTCTCACTGAAGTAGAAAGTAGTGATTTTCTGTAAGGGGTGTGCCACTGGGGAAGGCAAGGCAGCCCACGGCTCTGAGACACATGTGGCAGGCAGGTGGTTTTTCTGAGGACTGCACAGGGATCTGCAAGCCAGAGACTGCTTCTATTCTCTGAAGGTTTGTGTGGTGAGCGAGAGAATTCTGGCTTCTCCTGTCTGTTCCCTTTAGATATTGGTTGTATTACCTGCCCTCAGATCAGCTCTTAAATCAGCAGTTGTTATCAGCCAAACATGCGGGACCTTTCCCTCCCCTCAGTGGTACCTGGAGCATCATCTGCTCTGCAGGCTGTACACACAGACCAAGCTTTGCTAACAATGCCTGCGACCGTCCTTACCTCCCTTCCAGATCTAGATGAGCCTGTTCTCACCGTTCACCAGACCATCAGTGATGTACGGGGCAGCTTCTACCAGGAGAAGACCGTCTTCCTCCGCTGCACTGTCAACTCCAACCCACCAGCTCGCTTCATCTGGAAACGGGGAGCCGAGACACTTTCTCACAGTCAGGACAATGGTGTGGACATCTACGAACCCCTTTACACGCAGGTGAAAACAAGCAAACCTCTGCCAGCTTGTGTTGAGTGTCTTGCTGATGCAGGGCACTGTAGTGGATGGTGTTTCCTTCCCTGCATGGATTATGATGCTGGGGAGAGGGTGCAGGCCACTGCAAGGAGCACTGCCTCCAAAAGGACCAGTAGACCTTCCTTCTGCATGCAAATTCCCAGTGTACAAGAGGAGCAGAGCAGTAGGAGGGAGTGTGACAGCCTAGGAGAACCTTTCCCTTTTTATCACTGTGCTTGAGAGCAGTGACACAGCTCCCCTAATAATGTTATGCAGCTGTTGGATGGCTGAGACTAAAATCCAAGCAAACAATCCCAAGACTGGATTTCTTCTATCTCTTATCATTAATTTTTTTTTTCTTAATTGAGTGCCCAGGCTCCATATATCAGGGAAGGGCTTCCTGTTTAGCAGTGTGAGCAAATGGCAGGTCTTGCTGTCGGATCCAGCTGAGGACTTGCTGTTGGATCCAACTGCCTGGGCACTTCCTGACTGCTGTCCTGTGACAAGGTGTCCACATCATTTCTCCTTCTCCTGCTTGCCTGTGTTGGACTTGCCCTCCACAGCCAGGTTTCCCCTCTAAACATCACTATCTTCACAGTAATTAGCCTGCTAATGCAATGGGAGATGGAAGGGAATTTTTCTTTTGCCAGGGCTCTCTGGGCACGTTACCCTAAGCTGGGCTCGGGATCTGAATGTCCTTTAGATGCTAATCAGCCCCAGTACTTGCAGCAGGGCTGCTAGGGAACACATGGCAGGGATGGGTGGGAAGGGAGGGTTGAAAGGGCAGCTCCCCAGGGCACCTGTTTCATCCCAAGCACCTTCCTACATTCCCAGAGCTGGGCCCAGAGCACATTCTGGCTGAGTTTGATTTCTGAGCAATGCCCCAGGCAACCTTTAAGTTAATGTAGTCATGTTCATATTTTATTGAAACACGCCATCTCTGTAGGTCACGGAAGTGGGCATCCAAATGGAAATATGCAGGGGGATGAGGAGGGAGGAGAGCGCTGCAGGTTAGTGGCAGATTTGCAGAAGCACTGTAAGTCAGCGCTGCTGTTTGGCCCTGAAGACAGCTTTGTCTGTGTGCTGTGTGGCTCCCAACTAGGACATCCCTGGCCTTAGAGGAAGCCACCATGGGCTCTTCCAGTTTTCACTGGGCTCACTGTAATTAACAGGAGACATTGCTTAATGAGAGGATGTCTTAGGACCTGGGATATTTTCTCTAGCTAAATAAGGCATCTGGCAAAAGTTCACCATGTTGCTGCATTAATGTTTAAATGACCCAGCGTGCTGCAGCTCCTGTCAGGCAATGCTCCCAACATGATGGGTCATTACCAGCTCTGAAAGGGGATGTTGGGACTGCTGTGCTCAGACAGGCATGCCCTTGAGGTCCTCTCCTTAACACCAGCATAAGCCTGTAAGTTTGGGTTGGTAAGAGTTGAGGTTAACAAGAACACACCTCTGCAACACTGTTGGAAGGGGAAAATCTTGCTGGAATATTTAACAAAGTACCCATTGCTGGAGTTTGCTGTGTTGTCTTAGAGATGAACCTCTATCAGTGTCAAGTTTGAATAGCCTTTTATGTTAAAAACGAGGTGAAGACTTCACTGTTTAAGCTTTTTAAAACTTACTTTCACTGAAGGTTTATACACATATACCCAAATTTACTAATCAGCAAATGGGATACATGTGACCCTGTAAGTAAGTAGATGACATGCATATCGTAAATGTCATAATTTGTGTGGCATAGCAACAATTCTCAGGGGACAGGACTTTCCTGGGGTTATTGGTGTCCTAGGTTTTATCATTCCAATTCACTCACTTCACATCCTTGTTCTCTGCATATTGTCATTCCTGAGCTCATTGTCCAGTCCTTTGAGGTTGTCCTCAGGAGGATTTGTCATGCTGACACCTCCTCACACTTGCAGGCAGCTATGGAATGGTTTCTCCAAAAGAGATTCAGACAAACACAAGGAGAACAACAGCAGCAAGCTGTTGGCGGAAGACATATGGATTGCAGAGTGTGCAAACCATAGGATGCATCTCAGAGCTTTCTGCCTTCCCTAAATAAAAGTCTACAGAGCACGTTTATCATTAATGTAGCAACTTGATTCTGTTTCTGTAACAAGCCAGTAACTAATGGAGTGCAGGCAGTGATTTTGTTTGTTACCTTAGAATGAGAAAAGGCTATCAAAGTCGCTGCAGTCACTCTGGATTTACATCAGCATAAATGAGATTAGAATCTGGAGAAGAGGGATCAGAAAGTTTTGGGAGTTCTTTGAGTATTTCTCTGAATTTTTTTCCCTCCTGTCCTGCAGATTTCTAGAGCATGACTGTTGAACTTGTCATGTTTAGGCCAGTATTAATGCCTCAATCTGCTCTGATTTACTTTGGTTTGGCAATGTTGAGTCGCCAATGACTTCCCTTGGGTTCCTACCAACATCTCAGACTTAGATCTCAGGGTCTGTTCTGGAATATTTAAGGTTTGTTATTTTTTACAAGATGTTTCTGGCAGTAGTTGAGGAGAAATTATGCCCAGACCAGTCTGGCAGTGCTTTCAGGTTGTGTCAGTCAGTTGCTGGGTGTTTTGAGAAACCCTGGCAATGAAATGACCACTGCAAACATTTTGTGTCTCCTTTATATAGAGCTGGGGGGGGGCTTGAAATCTGCACAGTTCCCTAAAGTTTTCATGGAAGCTGCTGGTAATCTGTAAACTTTGGGATAGGAGATGGACTTGGAATCATGATCTGTGCTTTGTACACCTGTGTCTTTTTTCGCCCCTATTTTTCCCAAATCCCAGGGTGAAACCAAAGTCCTGAAGCTGAAGAACCTTCGACCTCAGGATTATGCCAGCTACACGTGCCAGGTGTCTGTCCGCAATGTCTGCAGTATCCCTGACAAATCCATCACCTTCCAGCTCACAAACACCACAGGTAAGAGGGGACATGAAGGGTCCCTGCAGCACTCTGACCCTTCACCTGCCCAACAGCCATTATTCCTCCGGGAGGATAACACAGCACTCTGTCCAGGGCCTGCAGCAACTCGACCTCACTTACACAGCTGCTGGGACTACAGATCCTTCACATGGAAGTCTTGTGGCCAGGGCTGCTCTAGTTTCTTGTAGCACTGCATATAGCCACTGCCTTGGCCAGGCCTGCCATGAGATCATTAAAACAGACTATGTGTAGGTGTTGAGGCACTATGTAGCTTCTAATTCATACACTGTTTTATTTATTTATAATTCTAAGTGACTTTAAAAATAGATTTGATACAGTCTAGAGCAGGGCAGTGCTGCAGGAGTTCCTACAAATAATTCATCCATGTGTGACTCCAGCCTGGCTTGCCAGGCTGTGCTCTAAGCACCTCTCAGGCAGTGGGCTTCACTGGTGCCGGTGTTTGTGGAAGGAATACTTCTCCAGTGCCTTCCCAATAAATAAATGTTACACTCATATTCATACTGGCAGTGCTTGAGGGCACCTCCAGTTGTGAGCATATTCAGTTTGGTGCTGCTTGCTTGACGTGCAATAAGTGAATGATAACTGAGTGTCACGGATCAAATACTGGCAAGGACTTGATTGCAACCTGTCCATTTAAAAAAACCTGAACCAAAACCACACACACAATAAAAAATCCTCACCTGCACAGCCGCCATGTGTGTTGAATATTTGCAAATAATAAGTAAATGTCAGGAAATTGCTTCCAGCCCTGGGGTATTCCTTGATGAAAGAGAAAGGCATTGTAGTTGTTTGAATTATTCACCTCTCTAATGTAACACAAAGCAGTTTGCATCCCTTGTGTCATCTTTGTGCAGTGGAAACAGAACTTTTTTTGATGTTGTTAACTGTTGAAGGGATATTGTTAAAACTGTTTAAATTATGTTTATTGATCTGACTTGAGTTCTAAGGTGCTGAACAATAGTTGCCTCATTTTACGTAGGAAGAAGAAAAATAATGAGCTTAAGAAAGTGAATTATAGCTAATGTCAGAAAAAAGTATTCTCTTTGTAGTAAGATCTCTGAACATGTCTCGAACAACTCACCCTATTAATTTCTCTCAGGATGAGAGTGTAGCAAATGTTGAAATATTCCCTTTAAAAACTTACCTTCTGTTCATGATGAAGAAAGGGATCGCATACAGCTCTTCTTCTCTGTGTGCCTTTACCTTTGAAGAGTTAGAAAATCAAATTTCTCTTCATGTCCACTCCCCCTGCCAGCCCAAGCACAGGGAAACCACTCTTCATTTCAATCCAGCCCCTCTACTAAATGAATGGGGGAAACGTATTTTCAGGTTGTACCCGGTGAGAAGTCAGCGATACGGCTTAATTTACACCAGCTTCTTAAGCACATCTATCTAGGGTTTTTTTTTTTTCCTGTTTTTTAATTATAGATGCATATTTATACATAGTTACAGTGGAGCCTGGCACTACAAGCTCAAAGGGGCCATGGAAAATGTGTTCTTAGCAAATTGTATTAAAAGTTGGCAGTGAAAATGAAACTGGCATTGCGGTGTGAGCAGGGTTTGTGTTAAACAGCATGACTATATTTAACATGAAATATTATATGGGTTACTTGCCCTGTAGGCAGTATTGTGCATAGATGAGGAAATATTTAAATGAAATTTTTTCATTCTCTCCTTTTTTGCCTAGGTCTTTTCTGTTCCCCTTGCGCTTATTCTTTCACAGCTTCTCTAGGCTTGGCTGTGCCCAGAATCCTGAGCAGTTTTGCTCAGGATGCCTTTGCCTTTACAACTGAGAAGGGCCCAAAGGGTGCTGAAATGCTTGGAAATTTCTCTCTCTTAAATATTTATAGTCCCAAGCACTATAGACCTTGAGGTGAGTTGGTGGGTCAGGTCAGGTCAGGGGAATCTCCTCAGCTCATTTGCTGTTCCTCAGCTGGCTCCTCAGTGTCCTTCAGGCAGGTCGTAGTCTCTGGTAAGGAGATGGACTTCTCCCAAGCTCTATTCAGCAGCTTAGGCCTGACAGCAGGGAATGGGTTCTTCGTGTGCAGCCTTAGTGGGAAGGAGACGTCCCTGCTCCTCCTCTGTTCTGCTCCTGTTGCCTGCCTCCAGAGCAGCAGGCTGGTTCCACAGAGCCACAGGACCAGCTCAGCACCAGGCTGCCATCACCTGCTCCAGCAGGGTCAGCCTGATTTTTCCCCCTTCCTCAATTTCTGCAAAATTAAGCAGCCCAGCTGGTTAATTCTCCCGCAGTTTTACTGCAGCAAATTGGACTTCAAAGGGAATTGAAAGCGATTCTTTGTTTTTAATGGTCCCCTCGCTGCTCGGCAGACTCCGCCAGCAGGTTTTCTGAGCCAAGAACAAAAGGAATTGCCACAGGTTACAAATAAATGAGAATCATCTCCTGCATAACAATGTCTGCAGTCTGTTAACCTCTGTCTGCTGACAGGAGTGGGAGTGGGGAGTGGTAGCCCACGCAGGCTGCCACAGCCAAGGCTCCATTTTGGGGCATGTCATGGGAGCTTGCTGCCAGGAGCTGTGCAGGTGGCAGATTTGCAGTTTCCCTGCCTCCTTCATGCATGCACTCACAGCCTGCCCTGATGCAGTGCTTGAACCAGCATGCCATCTTTTTAACACGTTGCCTTGCCCAGAGCTGGGCAAGATGACTGTGGCTCAGAAAACGTGCACATCCAACCCTAAATCTGCAAGAGCCCTAGATCTTAACCAGAGCCTGCACGACCTCTGGTTTGTGCTCCCCAACCCTGACACCTTTTCTCTGGACACAGGCTGGTCTCAGGCTTTCTCTGACAGGGATGGATGGAGATTCTCAGGCAAGATGCTGCATCTGCCAGTTTGTCTGTGCACTGTGAACCTGAGACCAGTTCACTGTCCAAGGGCAGAAGCAGCTATTTGGTGCCAGCTACACTGAGTTAGTGACAGGAATGTGTCCTGCCCAACCACGGTGAGTTGAGCTATTGCATTTCTGGGCTTCATAGTATCTCATGAAAGCACCTGGAGCTTGGTGAAGATGTACAAATCTTTTCTTTGCCATTTAGTATGCATTAACCCTTGTACACTATTTACAAGACTCCTGCACAGAGACCTGACAAAATCTTTTTGAGTGCAGGCTGTGGCCTCCCAAAACTCAAGGGCCTCAAAATGTCCAGTGCAGGTAGCAGAAGAGCCACCGTGTTCCTTAGGCATAGCTGGCCACCTCTGACACAAGCAGCATGTGCAGTGGCCAGGGAGAACATTATATTCAGTACACCAAAGCAATATCCCAGCATGGCAGTAGTTGTGCCACTAAATTATTGGCACCAATGCTGAGGAAAGAAGAGTCCTCCTCGCCTTGTTTGTATGGGCTGTAATTCAGAGACCCAGCACAAATCCAGCACAGCTCATTAACACAGGGTCCAGGGAGAGAAGAGGCAGAAATAATGATGCTGTTAAATCAGGCTTCATGAATATGGAACAATGTCTTATTTTGCATTATTATAGCTGTTACTTAAAACATACTCCCTGCTTTTGTGCTGGGGACTGCTACTTTCTCAGCTCTGTCTGGAAGGAGCCAGTGATAGTGCTCATGGAGGCTTTGAAAGACTTTTCATGGAATGAAACAGAGAATACAAAGGGAAGGATTTTGGATCAGTTCCTGGAGGGGGTTGTAGTGAGAAGGGTGCAGAAATAAAATGAAACCAAAAAAACAAGTACCAGAGCATTCAAAGGAGAGGTTGTCTAGACACTTGGAATCAGTCTCAGCTCAACTGAATGTGAAGGAGAATCCCTGTGATTGTGATAGCCCCCAGGTGTATAGAAAAGTGTATTAGACACCTGAGGAGGTGAGGGAGATTAAGAGCACGTTCAGAGCTACTGTTCATCGTCTGTTAAGGTGCAGACAGCTCCTGGTCCTCCACATCAGTCTCCGAGCTGCAAGGACTATCTGCTTGGCAAAACCTTTGCCTCTCAAAGATGTCTAGTTGGGTGTGAGAGATAGAGAGGCATATCATGGGATAGCTGAGGATAGCTTTTTTGGATGACAGACCTTCCCTAAAGCTTGCTTCTTGGGATGGAAACCCTGAGTGAGAGGAGTGGTTTAATCCCAGCTGTCCTTGAGCACAAGCAGTGGTTGGGTTCAAGCAGGCTCATCTGAGCCTATCCTTTATCCTTCACGTCTCCATCAAGGCTACAAAGGCTTCCATTGCCCTTATGCCCGGCTGCATTTGTTTGTGTCAGGAGTCAAGAAACTTCAAGCCTTGGGTTTTTCACTGCCAAATGTTGTCTGTTTGCCACCCTGTATGGGCAGAGTGGGTTTATTGGGCTTTTCTTCTGGCCTGCATCCTAAGACATAGAGAACCTGCACAGAGCACTGATAAAAATGCCATAGCTGCTTTGTGCCCCAGTCCTAAGCACTACTGGTGGAGTGTTTTCTGGGACGGCGTGAGGTCCTGCCTGCTCTGTTCCCCAGCCATAAAAGAGCAGAGTGTGCTCACTCAAAGACAGGGTGATGATCATGCTTTAGATTCACAAACACCTCAAATTTGTAATCAATTCATAGATCCTGCCAGCTGTCCCTACTCAAACCAGCCATCATCAAGAACAAATCATAAGAAGTATGAATCTGTGCACAGGCAAGTGGATGGGTCTTTTTCAAGCTCTGAAGTGTCCCTCTTTGTGCTTTTCCAGCCCCACCTGCTCTGAAGCTGTCTGTCAATGAGACGCTGGTGGTCAACCCTGGTGACAACATCACTATGCAGTGTTCTCTGACGGGCGGTGACCCACAGCCAGAAGTGCTTTGGTCCCACTCTCCTGGCCCAATGCCTCCCAACAGCCTTGTGCAAGGAGGCAACCTCACCATTTGGAGGATCCGCGTGGAGGACTCCGGCTACTACAATTGCACGGCCATCAACAATGTGGGGAACCCGGCAAAGAAGATTGTGAACCTGCTGGTGCGGTGTAAGTTGCTGTTTTCCTCAGAGCATGTGTGTTCAGGGAGCAGGGGAATTGCATTCCTCCTGGCTGTTCTTGTACAGCTGAGGGCGAATCTGATGTTCAGTAGTAATTAATATTCTGGAGAAGTGCCTGTGCAAGTTTCGCTGCTCCCAGACCGACGGCTGTGCAAGCACAGCTTGCAGCTTCATCCTGGGCTGTAGCATTATCCTGAACTGGATGATCCCACACTGCCAGATGTGAGGCCTTTGGGACATTTTGTGAGAGCATAAGTGGGAGAGGTCTGTGGGCAGATTTTGCATTGAAATACTGTCTTCCTGAGCAGCAAAGAACAGTTTTCCTGTCCCTTGCAAGATACTTGGCTATCCCTAACCAGTTTTGCACTTCTGTTCCTCTCAGCCATGAAGAATGCCACGTTCCAAATCACCCCTGATGTGATCAAAGAGAGCGAGACCATCCAGTTAGGCCAGGACTTGAAGCTCTCATGCCATGTGGATGCTGTTCCCCAGGAGAAGGTTGTCTATTCCTGGTACAAGAACGGGAAACCAGCCAGGTTCTCAGACCGGTTGCTCATCACCCGCAATGACCCCGAGCTCCCACCTGTGACCTGCAGCTTGGAGATTATTGACCTGAGATTCAGTGACTATGGCACCTACCTGTGCGTGGCTACCTTCCAGGGAGCACCCATTCCTGACCTCAGTGTGGAGGTGAACATCTCCTCAGAGACAGGTGAGCCTCTCTCTGGCAGGTGGGGACTCCAGAGGAGAGTTTGGCATCACTGGCTACCCCACAGCCCCATGCCTCTGGCTTTTTTTAAGAGCCTCGTATGCATGTCTCGAATGCCAGTGGAGAAAGGTCTTACATCCTCAGGAAAGCACTTGGCTGAGATTGGAGATGGGTAATAGTTACAACTTCTCAGTCAGATGTGCTATGTACCAAGCAGATCTTCCTTTATATTTTCTCCCTGTGAAAAGTCCAAAGTGCACTCCAGTGAAAGCTACAGAGACAGCTTTTCAGTGTGATTGTTCAAACAAACCTCCACACTGTGAAGGAAGGAAGAAGGGGTGGTATTTCAGCAAATTTCAAGTGTGTCTTTGCTTAGAAGGGAGTAAAAGAGAAAGAAAGCTACTGTTTCTTCTCTTTGGCATTGTTTGTGAGGAATGTACCTTTTTTCAGAGTTGTGTCCAGGATACTGGTGTCGTCTGTCATAGCAAATTCTGTGAAGACTTTTAATGTTTACTGGTTTGCAAATGCAGTCTGTCTTGGGCACTCTGTGCGGGAGTTCCAGTGTTATAAATTACTCCCCCCTCAAAATCAGGGTCAAAGCTTCACCCCATGGCTTGGTGAGGAGAGAACCAATATGTCAGTGTTTGTCAGTCACTTTGGGGACTGAAATACAGAGTTTCAGTGCTGTCTTTCTGTTTCTGGGGAGGTGGTGGGTCCAGCTGTGCTCTCCATTACATCCACGTCATTGTGCTGCCTTTCCAGGACCATGAGGGTGCAGCACAAAGAAGCACTGGGTTAGTAATCTGATGGAAGACTCCTCAAGAGAGTCAGCTGCCCACAGATTCTGACCTGCACCTTCACACAAGGTTTCTTCTCAGTCCCTGGTTGTCCTGGATCCACAGGACAGGCTGATCTCACTCTTGATTCTGGATGCTGCTCACTTCAGCTCCCCAGAAAAAAGTGCTGCAACTACTTTTGATGCCTTGGGAAGCCCTTGTCTCCCATTAGAAATACTGGGGCCAGCCTGCTCCCGATAGGGTTGCATCCAGTTCTTGCTGGCAGCCTGGAGACTGAGCCCTGACTGTGCCATGGATCCATTAAACATTGAAGAGTGGTCCTTCCTTTCTGTGGGCAGTCATGGAAGGTAGGACCTCTCTACACCAGCCGACACCAACCCTGTCATACCAACAGGGAAAAAAATCAGGGGAACTCCCCAATCCTGGTGCAAAACTGGCTCTCCCGAACTTGTGTGGCTGATACCACCCAGAGCAATCCTTTTTGCCCAATATCACTAGATGGCAGAGTGCAATTGTGTTTCAGACTGCAAGGGTAGGAGGCTGTGAAGGGCTGGGAGACCCTGGATGACCCCACCAAGAGGCTTGGCAGTGTCTGTCAGTGCAGGTGTTGGTCCAAGCACCAGCCAGTTTCTGCCTTAAAGGTGTCTGCGGTGAGAGGTTGCCCTGTGCCTGTCTGGGGGAGAGTGAGTCCCATATGCTTGTGTGGATGCTGCCAGTGAGGAAGGGAAGGAGGGCAGCCTGGGGCATTTTGAAGCCTCACTTTGGCACCCTGGGCCAGCAGGACCGCTTTGTGTCCCAGGGAATGAAAGCAGCCATCCCGGCTGGAGCAGCCCTCCATGCAGCAGCCGTGGCTATCCAACATGCAGCATCCCCACAAACAGCAATGTGCCTTCTCCTACATGTGATTCCTACATAAAACACCCAGTTTTCCCCAGACCACAGGATCAGAGCAAGAGGATGGCAGCAGTGGCTCCATGTTTCCCACCGAGCCAAGCCTAAGCTCATCAAAGTGGCTGTCTCCACTGAGCAGCTCCAAGGAGATAGCTTTAATTAAAAAAAAAATCTTCAAATGCAATTTACAACTTTTCCTGTGGAGAAAATTGGTGCTCGCCAGGTGAGCAGCTGCCAGCAGCATCAGCACTGAAAGTGCTGCCATCCCTTCACACCGTGCAGGACAGGGTGTGATGAGATTCCCCAGCCCACAGGAGACCTGCAAATTGAAAATGTGGCCTCCTTGTTGCATAGGGAGGTCACTGCAGAGGGAGATTAGGCTGGATCCATCCTAAATTTGCTCATAAAGAGCTGCAGGCTGTAACATGTACAATTACCATAGCGCACTCTCCTTTGCTGGAGCTGAATTAAGCAAATGTTGGTCAGACCAGCTTGTTACAGCCTCTGTCATCCTATATTTGGATTTAAATGGAAATGAAGTACATGGCCCTTGCAGTTATGGAGGTGTCAATCCAAGTGTTGCCACTGTCAGCAGGAAGGGCTGAAAAAGGAGCTTTCAGGAAAGATTGTGGCCATATTTACCTCAGCTGAACTGTTGACTCCAAAATCTAGCACAAATAAATTGTCAATATTATGTGTGGTATAGCACAAAGATACCCTTCCTGGGTTCTTGGTGGAATTGGGGATGTGAACAGCAAACCTCTTCCCACTGACATCTCTGTACCCTGTATTCATTGGGTTTCTTTTGAGCTTTGTTTATCAGCAAAGTGTTTGTCAGTTCATAGCTGAATATTTCTTTGAATGTTACTCTGCCTCCAACTCCAGCCTCAGCTCAGCAGCAATTCTGCTGGGTGACCTCTTCCCAAGCTGGAAGGAATGCCAGGAGTGATTGTTGCTGGGACCCATCTCTCACTCAAATGATTTACTGGTGTGAGAAATTCACAGTGCATTCGCCAGTGAAAGCAAAATACATAATAAAAGTAAAATATGCAATAAAAGTAAAATGAGCAAAGACGCTTAACAGAGCTGACTCCTTGCTGTGGTTTAAGAACAAACAGGGATCTTGGACCTCTGAGAAGGCTGGAGATGGGATCTACAAGCACTAATCCTTTAAGTCTTGGTTTTGGTCTGACTTGGATAAGGCGACTAGATACCTCGGCAGATATGACTGCTATTTCTTGGCCAAAAGACTGCAGTTCCGCTTGAGAAATTCACTGACCAGAAATTGAAAAATGGATCAAAGAGGCTTTTGCCTTTGTGTTCCCTGATGCTATCCCTGCAGCTGGATAGCATTTTGCAAACAGGAGGATGGGAGCCTGGAGTTTGCCCCAATACAACTGGGGCTTGCCATTGATATTGGGATACACTGTTGGAAAGGCTGGGATCCTTCTTGGTACCCTGCAGCTCCACACCCTGTAGGATAACTTGCCTGGACAGTATGTTCGTAGAGGGGTTACAGCATGCCAAGCGGAAACCTCTGGAGTTCAGGGATGTTTGTGTGACTCAATCAGAAGCATCTCAAGAATGTTCCTTACTTGCTGAAAACTCAGTGTAAAATGGTTCCCTTTTTGTCTCCCTTTTAGTGCCACCAACCATCAGTGTCCCTAAGGGTCAGTCCACCATCACGGTGCGGGAAGGCTCCAGGGCCGAGCTGCAGTGCGAGGTTCGAGGGAAGCCAAAGCCACCCATCATCTGGTCCCGGGTAGATAAGGAAACCCCCATGCCTTCAGGGACAATGACCATGGAGACATACGATGGGAAGCTGCACCTGGAGAGTGTGAGCCGAGAAATGAGCGGGACCTATAAGTGTCAGACAGCCAGGTACAATGGATTTAACATCAGACCCCGGGAAGCCCTGGTGCAGCTCAACGTGCAGTGTGAGTACAGCCATGTAGTGCTGGAGTGCCTGCCTGAATGCTTTTGTACACAAAAGCCTGGGGGCTAGGCAGGGTTGACCTTTCTTACTGGGCTGAGCAGACACATCTCTTTTGTCTGGGGACCTTTGAACAGTGAACAATTTTTAATTGGTCAGGCTACACAAGGCTAAGGGCAGGGTACCGTGTGGCAAGCATGTTGCAAGTGGAAAGGAGAGGTGTTGTGTGTGTTTGTGTACAATTGTTTCTATTTCCATGTCAGAGGATGAGTGCAGCTTTACCAGGTGTGTTTATGTGCATTATATGTGTGTAAAATACCTTCAGGGTATGTTAGTAAGTTTGTAATGTCAAGCACTCAGAGGGTAGCGAATGAATGTTATTTGGACCATTTCCATGCCACAGCCCTTTCTTCAACTTAGCTACCCTTGGATATGCCTGAATCATTTTGCCTGAAAAGCAGTGCTAGGCAGACCTAACAGGGAATGTATACTCCTAAATGGTTTTCGTGCAACCAGGCTGTAAGGAACAGAAAACTGATTCTTAGCAGGTGTGGTGCGTGGGGTGATTTCAGCTGTGGGTGGTTCTCCCAGCCCCACTTGAAGGCAGTGTCTGTACACAAAGGTGAACATAGAGGGTGCGATCCTGCATTGGGTGACATCTCCATTCTCTCCCTGTCGTGATTTCTCCCTCCAGAGAAGTGAGTGCCCACTTAGGTCCCACAGCTGTTGAGGTGTGTTTTGACTTGTGCTCTGTCTCTTGCAAGACTTAAATCGGACTGGGGGAAGGCAGCCAGGTAAAATGCCTTGGCTCTCCCTGCAGATCTCGTCCCATTAGTGCGGTGCGATTGTTGAACACTTGCAGAGCACTCTGAGCAGCGCAGATCTGACAGGTGTGGGGCGGGCAGGGAACAGGTTAATTTACACCTGGGCATGCTGCCTGTGGGCTGTGACTGACGAGCCTCCACACACAGCACAGCAGCACTCATTAGACATGCTGCCACACTTCTTCCAGGCTCACTCTCCAGGAGTAAGAGAAGTGAGACCGGAGCAGACAGCCTGTCTGAAACCAACCAGACAAACTGCTCACAGGTATGAGCTGCTGGGAGCACAGCAGTAACAGAGGTGTGTGAAATCCTGCAGGCACTTTGAGTATTTGAAGAGCCCCTTTTAAAATTACCTTTGTCTATTCAGGAGCGTGGCAGGATTAGATTACAGGATGAGATAGTGAAATACGTGAAGATTTCTGTACATGTAAGTATGTGTGGAGAAGCTTCCCTTGAGCAGGATGAAAATGTGCGTCTTGGTTTGAGCTGTTCAGGAAGGCAGCCTGGTTCAGTCATATGGGGCTTGGAGAGATATGGAAGGGAAGGTAACTTTTGATCACATCAAGAGGTGATGAGACATGTCACAAAATTTCCCTTGGGAGCAAAGAACCATCAGACCTGCTGGTGTTCCCGTTTTGGTGTTGCTGTTTGAAAGCTGTGTGGACCTCGCTTGACCCTCACTGCCCCTGCAGAGGGAGCAGCAGTGCCAAGCTTGGGATGAATTCAGTCTTCCTAAGTGGTCTGGAGGGGAATCACAGCCCTGAATCTTGGGCTGAAGGGGAAGGACGTGACTCCCCACACAAGAAAGATGGTAGGTGCAAGTCAGAAGCTCTCTGGGGCAGAGACTTTGATGTGACCTTCACGAAAGCAAAGATGACGGGAACTTCTGTGTAAAGAGTAACTGAACATCCTCTTCCTATAGATCGTCCCATGGCCAAGCAATGCTTTATCTTGATCTTGCCCAAGTAATGGTCATATGGTCCAGGTGCCAGCCCACCCAAACAGCCCCCTTCCCTTGTCAATCAGTTCCATGTACCCTTAATTGAAGCTGAGCATTTGTACACCTGAGCTGTCTCCTCCTGCCTGGAAAATGTGGAAAGACTTCATGGTGGCGCTGCCTGTTCTGTGTCTCAGCAGGCAGCTTTGGATTCAGTGCTGTCCATTAGTATGAAAAAGAAACTGCAAACCAAGAAAGTAGGACAAGAATTGCCCCCGTCCCTTTTACAGCCTCCTCCCTTTCCCTTCGTGCAAAAAATAGATCCAGAAACAACACAGTCCCTGTTTGTCCCTCTCCTCCTTGTTCATGCTGCTGGAAGGATGTGGGTGCGGCAGGGGCTGCTGTGGTTAATTGAAGCACAGCTTTCCAGCGTGGGTAGCTCATTAGTTCGGTGGCTTGCTCTGGAATTCTCATCTTGTTGGAAATGGGGATCGTGTGGCTCCTGCAGCCTCCGTGATGAGCGCTTCTCTCACCTCCCCCAGCCCGTGCATCCCGTCGGAGAGCGGCTCCAGAGGGGTGCGCATCCGCGGGGCTGTGCGCGTGTGTGCGCATGCAGGCCGGCCTGTTTGTGCGGCACCGGGGGCTCCTCCGGAGCTGCCTCGCTCCGGGGAACGGCGCTTTCTGGATGGTAATGTGGCTGTTTCTCTGATTTGCTCCAAAGCTAAAGTTGCAAAATCAATACAGCAGATCTGA
Source organism: Oriolus oriolus (assembly GCA_013400235.1). Lineage (NCBI taxonomy): Eukaryota > Metazoa > Chordata > Aves > Passeriformes > Corvidae > Oriolus > Oriolus oriolus. Next base: position 612,660 of record VXBT01011953.1, read on the forward strand.
TTAGATGTCGGAACCTGTTTCTGTGTTTCCCTCTTCCCTTGGTTTTCTCCCTTCATCCTCATGCATGCAGTGCTGTATTTGTAACAAACTAGTCCAGAAACAGGCTTTTCCAACTGCACTGCAATAGTGGAAAGAGAATAAGAAGACAAAAAGAACAAGTCAGCTGTCAAAAAAAGGTGTTTGGACTTTTTGGTATTTTTTTGTATTTAGAAAGCAGAAAAAGTTGTTTTTCTTTTTGTATTTAGAAAGCAGAAAAAATTGCTTTTCTTTTAGCTTATGAGCTGAAATTGTCTATCATCAGCTCTCTGACAGGATGGATGATCTGTTCCCTGGATTTCTTGGTCTGTAGTGTAGAGCTTTGAAAGACTAATAAGTTTATGAAAGTCTGTGCAGCCTGATAGCTCTGTGTTTAAGATGAAGGAATGTTGTATAATGGTTAGAGCGAGAGACTGGGCTTGTCAGAACTCCTGGGAATCTACCACTTAGATTGGCAATGTCTTGTCATCTTTTCCTGTGTCTTCAAAACAGAAATAAAACTGACCCGTCTCATAAAATTTGTGGAGCATAATAACCATAGCACTTTGGAGTCTTGAAAGAAAAATATTAATGGAGCAGCAGAGTGCTCTTAATGATATCAATGCTATCACTGATGTTATTATCAAAGTTTTTTCAGGACCAGGTACTTGAGAAAATCCCAGCAGAAAAATGAATCCTCTGCGAAGGTGTGTTTAAAATCAGGGCTGGGCCACCCTGTGTGGGGGAACTAGTGTAAGGCTGTGAAACACACACTGGGCTTGAAAATGTGCAGCAGTCTGGGTTTTGGAACACAAGAGTGTCATTTGAGCTGATGTGTGTGAGAAGAGGAAAGAAAGCATGCATGTGTGGATCAGTCAAAAGGATGCTACTTGTATACTAATTCAGCGAGTATGTAACAGCAAATTGAGAAACGTCTATTAGCTATGTATCCTAAAAGACTGGTCAAAACAGTATTTCCAAGAATTATGAAGGTTAGTAGTGACTCTAAACTCTGACTGTTGCTAGAGGTAGCCCTTGAGATGAGTGTCTTACCATGGTGAGTATGACATTTGCTCTGTTAGAGCCTCATAAAACAGTATGATGAAAATTGCAATCCTAGTACATCATCCTGCTTGAATAATATTGTGTCAGCTCTGATGCTTTGCCAGTCCTGAACGACATCTCATAAACTACTGGACAGCTCCATCCAAGTGCAGCTCAACCGTGCACTCCTCATGCCACCTGATCCTCGAAACATCTACTCCCATATTTTCCTGCAGATGGGTGTATCCTCCTTCACAGCACTCCCTACTTACTGTCTCAGGTCCGCGCTCGAATGGCTTCTTCCTCTCTGGATAACCATCAAAGCCTGGGAGAAGAGCAACTGTCTCCTCTGTTGAGAGTTGTTAATTAGTTCACCAGTTTCTGAAGATGAGATAAGCAGACTTTTGCTGCTGCCATTTTTGTCTTTGGCAGAGGTTTTGGTGTCTCTGAGTGCCCAGTGAAAGAAGAGTAGGAGGAAAGGGGGATAGTTATAGAGGCCTGACTTTGTTTTTGATAGTCAAGTCTGAAAGTTGGCCCTGTTTCCCATGTTGGGATCACACAGCAGGTGAAATCTTTGCGGGAAGAAAGACTAGAAAAAGAATTAACCTGAGTATCTCCTTCCCTGCAATAACATGGCCTGTGAATTTTACCTCTTCTGGATCTAAAATAACAGCCCACAATCATCTGGGATTGATCTCCAAAGGATTACACTTACTGCCCTTAGATAAAGTCCTGCCACATAAGGCAGCAGGTGAGTTATTGTGCTTTATCTTCAAAGCATAGTGAATGTTAGGTGTAATCAGGAAAGCAGACTGACATTCCCTTTGGAGGGATGGTTATCAGGACTTCAGGAGCCATTTATAGTCCTAAACATAGGCATTGCTATAGGGCTGGTAACTAGCAGGTCTGACTCTGCCCTGACCTGGAAGACTGCCAGAACACGTCCTGCTGGGGCATCTGTTGCCACTGTCACTTTAACTAATGTTCAGGTGGGCACAGATATGTTTTCCTATTCAAGCTCACACACTGGCAAATGTTATTCCTGGTCACACTCTGTTGACTCATTCCTCTTTAAAATCCTGCTGAACCCATTGGCAGTGCTGTACATCAGGCAGGCAATAGTCAGCATCAATTTCCCCTGTTATCTATGTAGCAAACACGAGAGTGGGGAGCAGGGGAGGGGGTGATACTGTAAATAAGTAAGAAACATTGCTGGATCCATGCAACTGGAAATGGAAATGCATTAAACTGTTTCGATCAAGTGTTCAAGCCATAGCTCAATGTCAGTGCTCTTTGCTGGTGCCCTGCCCCCTCCTGAAACATAAGCTTGGATATTAACTGCTCTCTTAAAAGTGCTCTTGAGACATGATTTTGGCATGGAGATGTTTTTGCAGAGTGGCTAAGACTGAGCTTTTGGCTCCTAAGAGCTCCCTGCAGCTCTCCCTGCTATGAAGGGAGTCAAAGAGAAATGAGACTGTCAGGGGCCAGAGCTGACCCCGCTATCTGCGGCTGAGCTGGCTTATCTGTCTTGCTGCTTGGCCATGTGAGCTGCAGTATCGAGCCATCTGCTAAGAATTTTAGATCTGGTTGGTTTAATTTCTGAGTGTATTTATTAATAGTGACTGTTTTGTTTTTCATTATTTTCATGGGTAAAATTCATCCTGATACCCTCTTCCAAGCTGAGGAGCACAGTTCAGGAGCTAACTTGGGGGCAGAAGATGGTTTTTCGACTCTTGTAGTGGCTGGAGGTTTCCTGCTCTTCCATTCACGTTTCAGTATTGCTGTTCTCCATGGTACAGATCTTGCTGCCAAGAGAGGGAAGCCTCGGTCTCTCCAGCCTACTAGAACTCTGGTGTGTTCTAGTTCATTTTAGACCATCAGGGGCTTAAGAATGGACTGATGTTCTGGGGCAAGTTTGTCTGTACTCAAAGCCATAGGAAAACTGTGCCTCCTGCAAGTTCAGTGTTTGCAAACTTGGAGGCTTTAATTGGTAGAAAGAACAAAACAATTCATAGCCATGGGCATGACATTGAACCACCAGTCTGAACAAAGCCTGACCTGGTAGTTAGGTTTCACTTTGATGGAAATCTTTCCTGCTTATCTGCAAATAAGTTGTATAGAGGTTCGTGTGCCTGAGCTGAAAGTATACATGTTACTTCCGCATTTCTCTCGAGACACAGCACCCCTCTGCTCCCCCTGCTAAGAGCAGAGGCTTTAGTTCCTGATTGTCAACCCACTTCTTTCTTGCAGTATTGTGTTTGGGATTAAGCTCCTTAGAGCTTGTGTTTGTGCGTGCAGCCCTGTCCTGGGTCATGTGGCATTAGGATTGCTCACTCCGCTTCCCAGTGCCCAGGCTGCCAACAACTGATCCGAGCTGTCAGTCTCAGGACAGGCTGAAGTTTTACTCTGTTGTGGCTGTAAACCCCAATGGCCACAGTTCAGAGCAAAGTAACAATCACAGAGACTTACAGCTGGCCTCAGATTTGTCATAACAATTACCATCTACTGGTCCTGGGGCCTGATGGATGGAGTCTGGGACAGCGCTTACCTCAGTTTAGGATGGAGTCCTCACATGGGATTGTACCAGAAGTTGCTGTATAGGACTCATTGGCCCTACCCTCCTGCCACCCTCATGGCATTAAGGGGCAGACAGTCTGGCAGGCTAAGGATGCTTAGCTAAAGCCTTCTTCTTTGGAACACCTTTATGTTCGTACAGCAAAGCCCCAGGACTCCCAGTGCTGGGGCTTTTTGTAGCATTTGTTATAGGCAGCTTTAAAGAAAAAAAGCCCCATCTTTCACAGGGTGAAGCAGTTGTATGAATTTTGGCTGGTCTGAAATTTTGTCGTCAGTATTTAACAGTTGGGTCTTACTCTGCGGAGCTGTGGTCTCTTCTCTGCTTGCTGCCTTGTGGGGAAGGTTCCCATGTGCTGCTACTCACTGAGATTTCTTGGGAAGTCTCCCTTGTGCCCTGAGACCTTTTCCAATTTACCTCTTTGACTGAAATTGGTCTGACAGAGCATGTCTACATGCTGTGGTGGCCAGGAGATACAAGAGACTTGAGACACAAAGCAAAAGGCCCAGATGGCAGGGGGATTTTGGAGGCTGGGGAGCAGATTTTGCAAAGCTGGCATGTCCGGTCTGTGGCACCACATGTCAGATGCCAAGTACAGTGGGGCCTCCTCGCTGTGCCCTGGGTAAAAGACTGTGAAAGAAGAGAGGAAGATCCCCAGATATGTGCACCAGGAAGGTGGGAGCCCACCTTAAAGCAGGAACCTGAGTCTGCTATGTGAGACTGCAGCCCATCCGTGCTGCCATTCAGCTTCTGTGCAGCTCATTGCTCATCTCTAACACCTCTGTGGTTGCAATAATAGGCTGAGTAAAAGCTTGCGTGAGGCTCCTCGCCTAGAGAGATGAATTTGTTTGTTCAGAAGAGAACTGGTTTAAATCAGTTAATCCATTTTTCGGATATTGTTGGGAGAAACAAATACATGTTCCATAATCTGCCATTATCCTGTTTTTTGGCCAGACTCTCCAGGAAGAGAAACTTAATTTTATTGAGAGAGACACATTCAAGCTGTACAGTTTTGTGAGGAAGGGAGAGACAAGAGCTGTATAGACATAGTGGATGGCAGACAATCTTGGTCATCTCTCTGTAAATATTTGCTCACCTGTGGCCCATTCAGGGCTGAACACCAAATCTCACACTGTTCTAATGCAGACATTCCTTTTGAAGTTTTCCTGCCATGGCAGCTATTTTTGTAGGACCTAGGTATGTATCAACTTGTTGGGATAAAAACCAACTCCAGAATCTTCTCAAATGCTTTGTGCTGAGCATCCTGCAAGGCTGTGCATGTTTGGGTCTCGCCCATGCATATGCTTGTCTTTAAGTCACAGGAGCATACTGCTGCCAAAGGACTGTCAGACACTTTCCCAGGGCTTCCCATCTTGCCATTCTAAGGAAACTTCTTTGGTTTTGAGTCCTGTTGTTGTCTAGGCTTAGACTATGTGTAAAACCACCTGTATCAAAGATCTCCAAAGTGTGATACAGCTGGTGATACCCAGATCGCATCAAGACAGCCTGGCTGGAGGGAGAGGTTGTCCTGGCTCTGCTTCTGTTTGCACAGGGATGTCACATACACTGTGAGTACTTTTGCCATGTGCTTATCAGGAGGTCAGAGATAGTGAGTCTGGCACTGCAGCTGTTGCTTTCTCTTTGGGCCTGTGCAGCACCAGTACAGGTCCAAGAGACATGGGAACTTGGCCAAGGCAGAGAAAGCATTGTGGATCCTGGAGCGTGGGGTTGCAGGATGTTCTCTGCTAAGAGTGATAAACAGGACTGGTATCTGAGTTCATAGGGCATCTGTTAGGGATGGGAGGAGGATCCAAAAAAAAGGGTAAAACTTGAGGGTTGAGATAGGAACAATTTAGTGATTGAAATACAGTATTATATTAATAGCAATGATAGTAATGTAAAGGAGAGAGAGGGGGGGAGGGAAGGAGAAAAGCTCAAGAAAAATAATTGAAACACAGTACAATTGCTCACTGCTCAGTGACCAATGCCAGCCCATCCCCAAGCAACAACTGCTGCCTCCCAGCCATCTCCCCCCAGTTTCTATACTGGGCATGACATTCTGTGGTGTGGGATGTTCCTCTGGTTTGTTCAGGTCAGCTGTCCTGGCCATGCTCCCTCCCCACTCCTTGTGCACCTGCTCACTGGCAGAGCATGAGACAATGAAAAGTCCTTGAGTTAAAGCACTGCTTAGCAACAACTAAGACATCAACGCATTATCAACATTATTCTCATCCTAAATCAAAAACACAGCATTGTACCTAAATCAAAAACACAGCACCATACCAGTACTACAAAGAGAATTAACTCTATGCCAGCTGAAACAAGGACACACTGGCTTCAGCAGTCATGGGGCAAGGGAATTGGAAAACGGAGCAAATTAGAAAACTGCTGTTTTGAGTTCTCATGTTTTGAGCCTGGGGTCACAGAACAGGAAAAGAGGGAATGGCTTGTCCCTATCAAATTCTGCCTATTGGTTGTGGAGAGAGAGATGTCATGGACCAGAACTCACTAGGGAAACCAGGAAGTCACCAAGCAAACAAAAACTGAAATTCATTTTCTTATGTTAACTCTCAGCCCCTGCATGAGGGCCTGAAGCACAGAGAAGTGAAAACAGCTGTCCACACCTGCAGGGGAGCACAGACCATCAGACCTGACACAGAACCTGTGCCAGGGAAGCAGAGGTCCTTTTCTCCCAGCCTCTTTTCCAGAGAGAGCTATGTGGTGCTGTGGCATTGTGCCTGTGCCTTTGCTTTTCTACCAGGATTTTCGGCTGTAAACCATGTCAGGCAGCACCTATGACAGTGCAGGAGCAGAATCCCATGCTACGCTTCACCTGCTCCCTGGATTCTGGCACAGGAGCAGAGCTATTTCCTCCAGCCCAGGAAGACTAGAGGACTGTGGCAGGCACGTGGAAGCAATGCACAGAAATAGCAGTGCCACTTTTGAGGAGGGGACTCATGCAGGGAAGCCCCTGAGACGTTCCTGATGTGAACAGAAGCCCCAGTAGGAAAGTGAGCATCCTGGGTGTCTTTTGAATTAGCTGTGACCATCCTGACCCCGAGCTCTGAAACAGCACTAATTACATTCACCCCTAGAGGGAAACTGTTTAAATGAGAATTAAATTTCAGAGGTGCTCAGGCTTCTCTACAACCCAGGGGGTCTTCCTGTTGCCGGTTCTGTGCTGGGACACATTACAGGGAGGTTGAGGCTCAGTTTTTCGCAAGGTCATAGGGGCTTTTTGGAGCTTTCTGTGGAGCTACTCAGTGACTAGTTTTGGGCTTCTCCACTTGGGCCAGTTTCTGAGCAAGAAACTGGGTTTTTTTTTGAAGCCAGGAAACAGTGTTTTCTCAGTGAGCAGAAATCATATTTCCAACCCTTTCACCCTATTTCACTTCATATAGTTCCTGATTTCCATGCTTCTTTGCCTCTCTATTGCAAACACAAATAAGCTCAAGTGTGCACAGACTCCTTTATCTCAGCTGTTGCTTCTGATTCAAATATAATTGGCCTCCACTACTCAAGGTAAAACAGTTGGTTTTCTTTTATGATCCCAGTAATGAACCTGCAAATTCATCAGTGGTCCGAGGAACTGACAGACATGATTAAATTTCCTATTTGCATGCCTACCTGTTGCATTTTGTTTAATTTTGGAGTCCTTGTTTCTAGGGTCACATGTGGTCACTGGAAACCATGGAAATTTTTGTTACTGTTGACAGGGAGGAAGCTGACTTCTGAGTGTGTTCACTTAAAATCACAAGATTGGAAAAGACCTCCAAGATCACCTTTGGCTTAATACCACCATGGCCACCAAACCATAACACAAAGTGCCACATCCACTCACTTTCTGAACACTTTCAGGGATGGTGACTCCACCACTTGTTTGAGCAGCCTGTTCCAATCTCGACCACCCTTCAGGTGAAGAAATTTTTCCTAATAGCCAACCCAAACCTCCCCTGACACAACTTGAGGCCTTTTCATCTTGTCCTATCACTACATGCCTGGAGAAGAGACTGACCCTCATCTTGCCACAGCCTCCTTTCAGATAACTGTAGGGCAATAAAGTCTCCCCCAAGCCTTCTTTTGTCCAGACTGGACAACGCCAACTCCCTCAGTCACTCCTTGTAGGACTTATGTCCTAGACCCTTCACCAGCTTCTTTGCCTTTTTTGGACACGCTCCAGCCCCTCAATGTCTTTCCTACAGCGAGGGGCCCAGAACTGAACACAGGATTCAAGGTGAGGCCTCGCCAGTGCCGAGTACAGAGGACAATCCCTGCCCTGGTCCTGCTGGCCACACTGCTCCTGATACAAGCCAGGATGCCATCGGCCTCCTCGGCCCCCTGGGCAGACCTGGCTCATGTTCAGTCGCTGCCAAGCAGCACCCCCAGGGCCTTTTCTGCCGGGCAGCTTTGCAGCCACTCTGCCCCTGGCCTGTGGTGCTGCAGGGGTTGTTGTGACCCACGTGCAGGACCCAGAACTTCACGTTGCTGACCCTCACACAATTGGTCTCGGCCCATCGACGCAGCCTGTGCAGATCCCTCTGCAGGGCTTTCCTGTGCTCCAGCAGATTGATACTCCAGCCCAAACTGGTGTGTCTGCAGACTGACTGGTGCCCTCAATGCCCTCATCCAGATCATTGATAAAGATTAAACAGAGCTCAACACTGAGCACTGGGAAACCGCACTTGTGACCAGTTTTTTTTTTGATCCCTGGGAATGCAGGCTTTCCACCCCAGTATCCCTGGACCTGTAGGCATTTTACTTCTCTGAATTCTACCACTAATTGCAGCTTTAGACAGAGCCTGAGGTCCTCAGTACCATGGGTGGCCCAGATTAAGAAAGGTGTGGAGAGATCAGTGTTGGTGCAGTGTTTTGCTCTACTTGGCATGCCTTTCCAGTCCCAGTATCCTGGCAGCTGTAGCCTTCATGGCTCTCTGAACCCTAAACCTACTGCTAGACCAAAATGGCAATTTGAGATTGAGACTGAGTTCTCAAGTTCTACAGGTGGCCCAGATCAGAAAAATGTGGAAGGAAAAGTAAGACTCTTGATCTGTTGTGACCTGCTCTCACAGCTGATGAAACGAGTGCTGCAAATTTCATGCAAATATGCTACAACTCTGCGCCCGACTCCGCCAAGTATTTCATAGGAGGAATTGTTGGAGTGCCGAAACTAACAGAGGTTCCCAACAATGGCTGTGATTGAGGTTAAGAGAACAATGAATGACAGTAGCATTTGCACTGAACAGGGATTTTCCTTATAAAGTGCTGATTGCAAGAAGAAATTCTACTGTCCTAATCATAAGCTAGAATACAGTAGCTAATAACTTAATGCAATATAGATGAGCTTAATAGCACTAAGTCTGCTGGGATTTTCTGAGCAGCTCATAGTTTATGCATAATATAGGCCCTTCAGCCAACGTTCTGGTATGCTGTAAAATGGAGAACTGGGGCTTGAGGGAAAGTGAGCAGCATTCCATCTAAGATGGGTTGCTGGAGAGAGTATCATGGATCTAAAGGGATAAGAAGATGGCGACAGCTGGCTGGATTAGAGGAAAAGTGAGCAACTCAAAATAAGGTTTTGTGATTTGGAAATCTTTCTCTTCCCCTTTGGCTGCTTGTAATGAGGCTTTGCAAAAATCCAAACTTATGCATGGAAGTGGGCAAGTATTCATACTGATTCACTTTCTAGGAACCAACTCACATGTATAAATGAAAAATGCAAATGAAACTACCTACAGGTTTTAAAGAGAGGAGGAAAGAGTTGGGTTTTGTGTTGGGATTTTTTTGTTTTTTTAAAAAAACCCTTTGGAGAAGTTTATATGCTCCAATCTGCTTATCCAAAACGCTGTGACTCCAGCTTCCCAATCACTATGAGAAAGCAAGAGCTCTTTGAATCTCTCTCTAACCACTTTTTGCTGTTTGTCTGGACAGGAGACTTATTTGTATGCCAGACATAGTCCCTATCACTGATGGAGCTGAGGAACAAGGTGAGTTTACCTTTGTGCGTCTAAACTTGGATTATTTGTACATTTTCACTGCAGCACCTCCTCACGCACTGAAGTGACAGAGGATTCAGTGTGTTGTTCAGTAAGTTGTTCCAGTGTTTTTTTACTCTCATGGTTCAGTTGTCGTCACTTAATCTAAGCCTGTTTCATTTCAGTTTCCAACTCCAAGCCCTTTTTATGCCTTTGTCTTCTCACATAACAAGCTATTTGTTATCAGCAGTCTCTTCCTTGTGTAGTCTCAGACAACAGAACAAGTAATCTCTTCGCCTTTTCAGTATGCAATCCAGAAAGAGTCTCTTTAGCCATTCACCACAAGGTATGTTTTCCAGCCCTATATTTATTTTTATAGCCCTCTTCTCATTTTTTTCCAACATCATTCTGTCAGCATGGTCATACGTATTAAACAGACTTTCAAAAATTATCGCACCAGTGCAGATGTGATGCCCATCTCACAATATGTTTAGTAAGCTTTGGCTTAATCATCCAAGGATTTGGACATCTTTGGACTATAGAATTACACTGAAAGCTGATGTTATTGGGTTACATTAACTCATGCTCCCTTTGGAGTCATTGTCTCTTTCCTTGCAAGAGTGACGCATTCTTTCCTCAACAGTTTTCTTTCCAGAGCTTTTACATTATGACCTTTAAAGGTCCCTACCACCCCAAATTTTCTGTGGTTCTGTGATTACCCAAGATGAATTGAATTGAGTTACCATAAGGCCATTCCATCAGGCAAGCCGAGTTGTCCTGTCAGAGGTACTTCTCTAGTATGTTATTTACTTCTACGTATTTTGTGTCTTCCACAAATGTTGGTTCTTATCCTGACACAGGCACAAAAGGATGGTGATTGTCAGTTATCGCTGCCTTTGTGTGGGCGGGAAGGGAGCAAAGCCCAAGCCAAATGCCACAGATGTGCCAAAGTGTACACCCAGTCACACCAGCTGCGAACAGATGTAAGGAGGTTCAGGCACTAAAGGTGGTTATGTGCGATGTTGGCTACACAACCTGAACAGGGCGCTTTATAATCTGTATACTTTAGCTTTGCCAGCCTGCTGTCTGGATCTCTGACCTTGATGGAGATGTGAAATAGCATCAGTTTAAGAGGTTCATGTGGGTTCTTACCAGAGATGTCTTCCTAGAAGAGGTGTTCCCTCTCGCTAGAGAGATCCCAATGGCGCATGCAGCCATTTAAAATTTCTTTTTGAACACTTTCATTTAATGTGTTTTTAATCTGCTTAATGTGGGCTGCATTTGAATAGTATTACATCTTCAATTAGCCTGTCGTGTGGAAGCAAGCCAGGTTCTTTCCGAAGCCTGAGGATGTTATGACAAGATAGTTACTTTTCTTGTTGCTTTCTCAAACACTAGCCAGTTTGTCTGCCAAGGAACCATGAAACTATATTAATCATCATTCATTTTTAACTTGGAGTGTTGCATCCCACATTCATCTTCCATGAGTTTTTTTATTGAATCAGTGAGGAATAAAAAGGTTTATTGCTGTTTGTTCTGCGGCTTCATCTGCTTAGCTTGACCCAATTGATTTGTGTTTGCACTGCCATAGGCAATACATGCATGGAGGGTACAGAATAATTTTATCTCCTCAGGTGTTCACAAGGTGCTATCACAAACTTGCCCTCAAAGGCCTGGCTGGATGAAGTTTTCCCACATCTTTTACTACTTTCTGTGGCATTTTTAAGATTTTTATGGTCTGTTATTAGTCTGCCATTTTTGCACTGATGAATTCAGATTAGGGTACATAGACCTAGGCAGAGTCTTACAAACAGACATCGCCTGTCTTTCCATCTTCTCTATCTTGTATCACAGATTTAGACACAAATATTTCCAGATTTAAAGTCCATGCAGGTTCTTTCCAAAACTGTACACAGAATTATATTTACTTCCTGCCCACTACAGTGGGACATCTCAGCAAATGTTGCTGAAACTGGTTTAAAAATATCCTTTTCACCTGGGATATCTGATTCTGGGAGGCGTGATCATTTGTTATGGAGAGAGTGGAAGGAGCAGGATGCTGTGTTGCATTGTGTGCTGGTGCAACCCCTCAGAATGACAATTGCTGGTGGTTTGACTCAGGCCAGGATCCACTTTCGGATCCTGATGCAATGGGTCAGAATGAGGAAGGTAACAGCCTTAACTTTTGTGTCCCAGGAGAGCTGGGAGTGAGAATAATGAAAACTTATAGAACCAACTTCAGATGTTTATGTGTTGGACCAAAATCCAGGAACTGGGAGAAGAAATAGAGTGTGTCCTTCCCACTTGTCCTGCGTATCACCTTTGCTGCAGCCAAAGCTCTCCTCAGTCAACACGAAGTGTCTGTATGAGATAGGCGAGTGACCACACTGCAGGGATGCTGCTCATCCAAATAGTTCCTACTGTACTGGCCCGGTTTGAGGTCAGTCGTGGAAAATCGAACGTCAGATCAGATTTATCCAGTGAGTGGGACTGTTAATAAATTTCCCTCTCCTGGTCCAAGTCCAGAGGAGATGGGACAGAGCCGATAGCCAGATGGGGACGTTAAGGGAGCAGGCTGCTGTCTTTGAATGGTTGCCAGTTCTCTCACTGGCCTCCTTCCTGTGCCCTCTGCTGCAGAGGTGACCCTGAGCCCTAGAAAGTGTTTTCTGGGAGCCCACAGCACCTGTGGCTGTCTGAAGTGAGAGCTCTCTCCCTCATGCAGGGAAAGACCGGAGCTACAGGGCTGCACCTGCTTCAGCAGCAAGGCTGGTGTGCTGCTGAGCCTTGGGAAACACAGAGCCAGCATCAAGAGAAGACGGGAGGTTACCAGTGCAGGAGTAAGTCCTCTACAGCTTGAGCCTATATTGTTCTCTGAGGTGGGTGATGTCATCCGTACCTGAAGAAATGGGACTGCCAGATCCTCTGCGGTCTCCATAGGCAGGCAGCAGCTTCTGGAATGAAGTGCAGGGAGGTGATTCTCTGTAACCAGCAGTCTGCTGAAGATACATTCATGAAAACTATGACAGTACTAATAGGACAGATAAAGTATTTTTTTCATAATTAATTAATAGAGTAGGAGTTGGGCAAAGGTCCTTATGGATGTCACACATTTTAAATGCATGCAGGTAATGGTGTGAAGGATGGAGGGGAAAGACAGGATGTACAGGTGGCAGAGAGGGTGGCTGTTTGGCAGCTGGCTTTTTGGAGACAGTCACTGTTCTGAAAGACCTCAGCCATTTCATCTGAAGACCTTCTGAACCCATCCTCATTTTTCCATCCTTTGCCTGTGATTGATTTGATCTACCTTGATTCATCTGGAAATGATGATGACAATGATGAAGCGGTAACCATCCAGAGAGTGACAGTAAAAATGCTTACAGTAAAAAATGTTCTTGCCTCTCCGTTCTCTATGCTATTCATACTGATCCCATGTTTTTAAATTGCACACATTTCTTGAGTTCCTGTATGCACTGCCCCCCTTGTTACATTAATTCTTATGGGAAAAATTGCTTTGATATCTGTTGACCTCAGCTGTTTCATCTATGAGACTGAACATTCGCCATAAATCTTTTAGTTGGAGCATCCTTTCAGTCTCTTTCTGAACAGTTACGTTTTCATTGTCGTCATCTTCCTCAGATGAATCAAGACCAATCAAGGGTGAAGGACAGAAAAATGAGATAATGATGGCAGTTAGGAGAGCAGGATGTTAAACAACTGGCAGCAGAACTCTGAGGTAGCAGATAGAGAAGTGATGGAGAACTGAGTGTTGCTCCATGCAGAATTCTTCATCCTTGGTCCAAATTCCCTCCTAAGCCTGAAGGAGAGGCTGAGGAACAGCCTGTTTTGTGTGGGGAAGCTTGTCCTCTTTCCAGTCTGTAGGTAAGTAGTGAACCACTGTATTAACTCTTCCTGGTCTAACTTTGCCCCATGTCCCATGTTTACTACTGTGAACAAAGACTTCAAAGTAAACATATTAAGGAGTGCTGGTTAGTATTTGGTTATATCAGTTGCTTTGGATGACCTTCCTTCCTCTGCCAGGCTCTTTCTGACTTGGACCTCTCCCCTTTCCAGCTCTGATCCCACTGCACCAACATTAAAGCAGGTCTGATTTTTAATCAGTGTTTCTGGTTTTGGCTGTGCTGCCTCTCGCTTTGTCTGCCTGTTTGGAAAGCAGCTGTGGAGGGATTGTCTTGTGGTCCCAATTTCGTTTTCAAACTGAAATCAGAAGGTGAAGTGATGCTGTGGTCCAGCTGTGAGCAGAAGCCTCTGATCCCCTGCAGCCCTGACAATAACTGCATATCTAAAGGAAGGACTCTTTTCCATTTTGACAGGATTGCAGTCCTCGCAGGTACTTCCTCCTGCAGCCTCCCTGCTTTTATATTTCAGTTCTTTTATTAAAGGGGTGTAAATATATGGAAGTAATTTAATTGCTACAGCAGCTGGCAGTGGAATAGGAGCCTCTTGCTATTGGATTGATGCTTGGAGTAAGCAGCCACCTCTGCCCAGTAACTCCTCTGGCTGGGAGTGAGAGCCTACAGGAGACAAGGGGGAACTCAGACAATTCCTCGTAGGTGGCAGCTGCATACTCTGGGGATGAGCCCTGGTGGTGGCGGTAATTGGACATTGCCTGGAGTCCAAAGATCTCTCACTGTGTTCGCTATGGGGAATGTGCAGGCTGGTGTCTGTTTTCCTTCCCAGGTGAGCTCTGCTGTGGCACGCAGCAGCTGGAGCACAGGAGGTGCCTCCTGTCCGAGAGCAGGATACGCTGCCCAGGTTTCAGATGTGTGTTAGACTCAGCTTACTGATAACTCATCAAACAAGGCACTGAGAGTTCATGAGAGGTTCGTGTGGAAGAGGGGCACTGCCACTTCAGGGCATTTGCTTTGCTCTGTGTTCATCCCACCTAGCAGAGCTGTGGGGGCTGGCATCACCTTAAGCTCCCCGTGCAGGTACAGGACAGAGGCTGGTATGCCAGCTAGGAACTCCGACCATCTGAATCATCCTGTGGAGATGTCTCTCTCACTCTATCACCTTGGAGGGAGGTGGCATTCCTAAGCTGAGTGCCTCAATAAAGATGAATGGGATAAATTTGGCCTTTAAAGTCCTGCTTCAGCTAGCACCAGGTTCGCTGTCAAACCTGGGGAGGGGAGGTTATCAGTCCTTTCTCATTTGCTCCAAATCTTTCTCAGGAATGTGGAGGGCCTATCCTAGGATGGTGAACTTCATAGATTGGCTGGTTTTCCTCTATTTTCCCTTCTTTACACAATGGGGTTAGTACAGAGTTGATTACTAGGACACGAAAACATCTATGGGGAAGACTTGCAGTAGGCTTAAACTGCAGCAAGGGAATTAGGTTAGATGGTAAGAAAAATTAGTGATAAAATCTGAAGTAAGATGAAAGATGTGGATTCTTTGTTTTGGAAGAACCTCATTTATTCTTTTTTGCGGGTTGATTTTGTTGCTTTTTTTCTTTTCCTTAGTTTGCACTGGCAGTGAGTTGCTTTATTCCCAGAACTGCCCAGCTGAGTAGCTCACCTATGAATTATTGAGTAGTAAGATAACTGGTTCTCTGCCAAAAGTTAATGCATATAGGATGCTTTTGGGGAAAGAATATCATTGGTTGACTGTTAGTGAATGTTTGCATCTAAACTATTTATATGCTATTGGGAGCGGCGTGTCACTGCCAGCCCAGTTTGTTAAACAGAGGCATGTAATAACAGATGCATGGGTGTGAGGTGGCACCTTGTTATCTTGTAGAAGAGAGGCAGAAGCGTTGGTGGTCTGACACTGCTACACATGGAAGGGCTCCCCTCTTGTGGGTATGTGGGTGGGCAGGAGAATGAAGGTTGGGCAGATCCACCCTGGCTGTCACGATGCTTCACCATGTTATAATTAGCAAAATCGGTTGTGAGCTAGAGAAAATATTTTCACGTTAGTCTGTGGCAAAAAAAAAAAAAAATCTGAGTTTGACGTTATGCCACTGGTCTGGCAGTACTTGAAGGTATTAGCTCTGAAATGCCCACTCTCACCCTCTCTGTATGTCTCCTGGGAACAACGTTGCTGATTGGGTGGTATGTGGGTGGGGGGAGGCTTATCAGCATGCATCTCACATATAAATGTGTGTGTGTTTTCTGTACATGCACCATCTTTTTCTACTTATCTTTTTCAGTTAGGGGAGTGTACTGTTTTGAAACGAGGCGCTTGAAGGTAAGCGAGGCATGGGAATGAGGTGGCTTTACACTGCAGAAGAATACTTGTCTTTGTAGTGTCTTGTTAGCGTGAATTAATTGGGCAGTGAGTCTGAGTGGCGTTCCAGCATGTCTGGGGCAGATCTTTTTTTGAGGAGGAATATCTGTGAGGCTAAAGGTCTGGAAATTCCCACCCAGGATGGACTTCCTTCAAAGCACTCAGTAAAGCGAGCAAGTGGTCTCATGTATTAATCAGCACAGTTTGTCATGCAGAAGAGGAAATCCTTTAGTAAATCCCTCTTTATTAAAACTAGGTGAAGACCGGTTGAGCTAATTGGCTTGGAAAGTTCAGGGAAGAGGAAAGCGGAAAAGCTGGTAGTGAATACATTTCATTTGCTCTTCTTTTAAAAGCAGTCAACTAGCACAGAACTAAGCATTCTCTGAGCCCTGCCTCTCCAGACCCTGCACTCACTTGTCTAGCAGAAAATGTGCTCAAACAAATTTGTTTTCTTTGAAATAACAATATTTGCAACTTGGCTTTCAAACACTATGCAAAACCCACACATTTTATCTCTTCATATGTGGTGAGACTGAAGTGCAAAGACAAAAGTCATATAAGATGAAAGAATGAGATTTGGCTTTTAGCTGAAATAGGTTTAGCAAGCCTTCCTAGATCTCCTTTCTTCTAACTACTCAATTATATATTAAAAAAGCATATGACACTGGGCTTGTAAATATGGGTTGGATATTTGTCTCCACGTGGAAAAATGTTGGAGCCTCACATGTGTTCCTAGGGTGTGGGGTGTAGGTGCTGTTGCAAGGAACAGGATTTCTCAGCTGTGATTTCCCAGCATAGTGACAATAAAAGAGCTTCCCGCTTGTTCGGGCAGAGAGCTCTGATCTGTCCTGGAGCTGAAACCATGGAGTTTTCGACATGCTGTGAGAAAAGTGCTGCAGTATCTTTGCTGTCTGTGATACCTTCATTACCCCAGATTATGGGACCAGGGTTTGGAAAAGGAAGGCACCCTTTGCTGAGGTTGCTCTGGTTGTCCAGAGAAGATTAGGGAAGACTGCATCCAGTATGACTGCAAAAGGATACCTATAAGAAATTGAATAGATGCCAGATAGACTCATATAGGTCTCATATGCCTGTGCTGATTTGCTTTCTAGAGAGAGAAGTTACTTCCTGTTGTCATTAGCTTCTTTGGATAACAAGACACAGCTAATAATTGTAACTAACCACTAACTGCAGTCTTTCATGCCAGGTTATCTGTGTGTTGTTTGCAATGTTAATCCTGCAAGTGAGTGGTCAGTTGGGTCTCGCCAAGGGACATGGCGAAGAACAAAGGCAGGAGTCTCACTGGTGCTGTGATGCATGGCTAAGCTTTGAGGTAGTCAGTCAGTAGGGTGGGATGAGAGCTGCTGAAATTAAGCTGCTTTCTAATCTAGCACACCTTGCTATTTTCATCACTTGTGTTACATACTGCAGTGTCTAGATTTAAATAAAAATGTAAAGACTGATTCTAGAGGATAGAGGAGAGGGTGTTTCTCGCAGACAAGGAAGCCTGGGCTACAAACGGAAGAACCAGGTTATGGTCCTGATATGGAACATATCCTGATTCAGGACACCAGATATCTTCAGTGAAGGTGAAGACACAGGATTCCTGTGCTGCTTCTGTCTGATCTGTGTGTGTGACCTTGATTAGGGCATCTTTCTCTTCGTGCCTCTCCTTTTGCCCTGGACATTTCTGTGCTGTGGTGCTCTTTGCAGCAGAGGAAGTGTTGTGGGAAGTAAATTCCTGTAGCAAAGTAAGAATGCAGCAGCCCATGGCAGCTGCCCAGACCAGAGGTACAATGCTGGCAGCTCACCACCCAGAGACGGCTGTTATCAGTTGTACATGGCTACATGAGGGACAAGGCCACTTGTGAGTCAGAAAACAGGTTATGAGAGAGCTTCCTAGCTCTGACAAACCTTCCAAAACAAGCCAGCATTTGGGATTTGATCAGGTTATGCTATTCACAGTTATCAAACTGTGGTGGGGAAGCAGAGTTTGCATGTGTCTCGCATAGTAGTGTTGTCCTGTGATGTCTAGGATATTCAACCTTCTCAATTATTGCTTGAACAACTCATGTGAGGTCTGTTCACTCAGTGCTCTCCTGTTCTGCGGATGCTGGTTTGTCTTTAAGCTTGTCACTGATTTCTGTGCATCAGTCCACTCCAATAGGAGCCTTTCTTTGCCTTTCATCCATACTGGATTGAGCAGCCTGATGACAGGCATTGCCAGTTTCTAATTTAGGGGAATTTTTTTCTTCTCCATTTACCCCACAAGTAAAAAGCTTCAAAGTGCATCTCTGCTATCCTGGGATGCTCTGACTTCATCATTGGTGAAAGAAACATCTCTGCCTTCTGGAGGCACCTGAATTTGATGGGAACCTGCAGCAATCTGACAGCATTGCAAGGGCCAAGTATCCCTTCCTGAGCTGTGCCCAAGCAGGACAGCACAATGACAGCACAATGAGAGACTGTAGTCTCTCCATCGAGCTCTTGGGCTCTTGTAAGGAAGAGCCCTAGTTTAGTTTTACCCTTTCTCAAGGCTAAAACTAGAACAGACTTAAACCAAGCTGACCATAACTCTAAACTGTGAGAAGGAAGTGCACTTCTCACTCACCTAGCAGGATGAGCATTTCGGTTCTGGTTACTTCCATTAAAACCAAGAAAATAAGAGGTTATTGGGGCACAAAGCAACACTCCTTGGTGCTTGACATTTTGCTGTTGTACTTCCCTCACTGCTGCCCTTCATCACTGTGAGCAGTGTTAGCTTAGCAGACCTTCGGTGCAGAGCATCTGCTCTGGCTCACAGCGAGAAGCTGCCTGCAGCCCAGCTTTGCTTTAGGGTGCCTGGCATGCTGGAGTAGGTTGCCTGTGTTTGGCTGATTGGAATTGCTCCTAACTAGCTAATTCTGCTGCAAAGGCAGACCGCCCTGCCTTGTGTTTCACAGCAGCCACATCTTAACAAGGTTGCTGGAGGAGCTGCACTTCAACATTGCCTCTTTACGCCTTTCATCACTGCTCTTGCCAGCGAGTTCTTCCAGAGTTAAGCTCTGTGCTGAGAGGGAACAGTAATTGTCTGTATTTGTTTGCTGTGTTTCTTGCCAGGGGATCCTGAAGCTATGCATGTGCACAGAGGTTTCTTACCTCCTGGAAGCATAGCAACTTGCTGCCTGCAATGTGGAGGCTGCTTAAAAGAGCACTTCTGATACAGGCACTAGAGTTCAAGGGAGATACAGAAAGGCATTTGAGGAGCCTCTAGATGAGGACTCATCTTTGGAACTGGGCTAAAAACTTAAAGAGCAATATGGCAGCTTAGCAAGCCAGAATAACCAAATACTAATTCTTTATAGCCAGCAGGAATTCTGTGAGTATAAGAGGCACCTTGAAAATCACTATCCTCTCTGCAGCTCCCTAAAGGTGTCTGTGCAGGGCTCATGTCGCAGGTCTCTCCTCCAAGACAGGCCCCGTCTCAGGTGTACTGGAGCTGTTCAGTTCCTGGGTCTGGGCACTAGGAGCACCAGCTCATTCAAACAAGCTTTCTTTTGCCTTTAAGTCGGGGAAAAAGAACAGAAACAGAAAAGGCTGTGTTGTTAGCGGCGAAGTTTTACAGACTGAACCCCTGCCTTTGTGGTGAGTCTGCCTTTTGTGTGTAACCTCCTTGAACAAGTGTGAACTCCCCAGTAGGCATTGGAGGCCTGAGCTGATGTCTGACTCTGTAATTGCTGTTGACCTTCCTTTGTTTTCATATCCTTTGGGAGCCTTGGGGAATAAGGCTGACCCCGGTGTAGTTCTCTAGACTTTGTAGTGATGGGATAACCTGCTTCAGCTCTCTGTCCAGAAAACCCAGGAGCTCCAGGACTACCTGCAGAGTTAATGATTATTGGGTGTTTCCTAGTGCCAGAGACAAGAGGAAAAAATGTAATCAATTTTTAATCTACAGGCACTTTCAGGCATTCCCTTTGCAAGACGGTAACATAGGCCCAGAGCCTGTCCCAGTGCAAATCAAGTAAATCCCATTTTCCAGCTGAAGAGGATTAAATATCTTCTGCATCCTTGGCTGCCCTGCTGTTCCAGTGACCTGAGGAAGCATCTGGAGCATCCCACCCTGTTCTTCTGTGACTCTTTACCAGCTCCAGACACTCCCTCAGTGAGGCCCCGGAGGGCACTTTCCTTGCAGCACATGTCCTTGCAGATGGTACTTTGTCCGGTTTCAGATCTTTTCCTCTGTCCCAGCTCCATACCTGGCACAGCTAGATGCAGTGAGGGAAGCTGCTCTCCCACCCCTCTATCTCCTCTTCAGGAGACAGACTGTTCTGAGTACGCCTGGAGTGGCTGTGGCATTTTTTTGGGCCTTCTTTTTTCTCTTCTCTGCCCTTTTTCTCTTCCTTTTCCCTATATCACCAGCTGGCCTAGATTATAATGTGAGACCCCACCAGCTTCAATTAAGGAGCAGATGTGACTGAAGAAATGGGATAGCAGCTAGGGATGGAGATGACACATTCATGGCACTTGGTCTAATCAAGCAACTTCTCACATTATTCTCACTGTGAGGTGGGAGATGTGTGAGCCAAAGGCAAGTCAGCACTTGGAGCACTCACAGAAGACACATCTCCAGGAAAGCCATCTGTAATGAGCTGACCATGCCACTCAGCACAGCAGTGTCAGCTCAGGCAGGGACTGCTTTTAATCCACCTAAGTGCAGCAAGGGGCCCAGAGACTTAGAGTTGAGAACAAGGTACCTTGGAAACAACCTCATCAAAGAAAGGCTGCTGGGTGGAGGGGGTGATGGGGATGATTGTGTACTGCCTGTACCCACAGATGCATTTGTGCCCCTTGGGGAGGGGACACTGCATGCCTGCCTATGGGATGGTGCATGCACCACCTTCATCTGTGGTGAAGCTAGAGAAGTCACTAGTGTCACAGAGTTGTTGGGTCTTGCTGGGGTCAGGCTATGGGAGAAGAGACACTGGTGTGCTGGAGCCCTTCCCAGCATGGCTGTGTTCAGGGCAGCAGGGATGCTGAGTGACCCATGGTTGTTGGTGGAGCTGTGTCTGTGGCGCTGCAGATGCTGGATGTTGCAGGTTTTTGGGCCTGGATGTGCTTGGCAACTCCGTGGCCCTTTAGTGGAGGCGGGTGCTCTGTCGATCTGTAGGGCCTAGAAATTGTCTGTGGAAGAGCAGGTGCTTCAAACCTGGAGAAGGTCAGTTGTGATTGTGCTGAAGCTGCTGTAAATCAGTTCTCCCTCTTTTACATTCGGGCTAACAGCTGTTTTGTGTTCAGGAAGCTTTTCTCATTTTAGATGGAGAGCTTCTAGTTATCCCCATGCTGTAGTGTTTTAATTAAGAGTTTATTGCAAGTGAAACATGTCTGTCAGATGGCTGTGGAGGTTGAAGTCCCCTGTCACTGCATTAAATAAGGAATAACCCAAACAGTACCAATCTGACTTTCTCCTTGCTCTGCCTCAACCACACCCAAATCATGAGGTTCCTGGAAGTTTTTACAAGTGCTGAAGAAGTGCTAAAGATGTAGCAGTTTCCCTTTGCTAAGGAGATGAACACACATCACCATTGCCATTCTCACACTGCTGGCGGAGAAGCTGACATGGATAGATGTGACTCACCTCCCAACATCAGGAAATTGTTTCCAGAGATAAAAATAGGACCCAGAGTCCCTGTAGCCAGTCTGATGCATTGTATTGATGTATTTGGGAGGGGCCCTCTAAAACCCCTTCAGGTCTGTGGGGAGAGCCAGTGCAGATCCCTCCATCTGAACACAGTGTCCTTGATAACCCTGCCAGACGCTGACAAGAAGAACATGACTGCTTCGGAACTTACCTGGCTGTTCAGGGACTGCATTTTGTGCTGTATAAGAGGACCAGTTATTCTGATTGAATCCAAGCTGTGATACAGCTGCTGGCATTGCACTTCTCACAAGAGAGAGCAGAGCTTGGTAGCTCCTCCAAGCAGTGCTCGGTGTGGGATGAGTACTTGCTAAACGTTCCCCCTACCTCATAAATGGGAGGGAGGTAGAATGTGGCCCCAGCCCAGTCAGAAAGGAATGTCAGATGACTGTTGCTTTTGGTGTGATGTGCTTTTGGATGGCTCCATCCCCTTGGAAATCGTAGGTACCTGTCTTGTCAGAGGTGGTTGGGGTGACGGTGCTGAGTATTCCCTGATGGCATCCCTGTCTGTTGCTCTGTTGGCTCTCCAGTCCCGCCCGTGGTGGAGCCGGCCTTCCAGGATGTGCGGCAGGGCATGGGGCACAGTGTCACCCTGCGCTGCACCATGCTCAAGGGCAGCCCCATGAAGGTGGCCACGTCCGTCTGGCGCTTCAACGGGAGCCTCCTGGCGCAGCCCCTGGTGGAGCAGCAGGACTACTCGGAGCTCAAGGTGGACAGTGTCAGCCGGGAGACCAGTGGGAGCTACGAGTGCAGCATTTCCAATGATGTGGGGGTCTCCACCTGCCTCTTCCAGGTGTCTGGTAAGTCACAGAGTGCACATCAGAGCAAGCTGTTGGATGGGGTCGTGGGAAACTTGCTCCTCATAAACTGGTGCCAGTACAGTGCCTCTACTGCCTCCTCCGTGCCCAGCATTGTGTTCAGGAGGAATGATTTTCCATAAGCCAGCAGGGACATCTGTCTCCATCGTTCAGGCAGATGGACCTGGAGCAGCTAAGTGCCAGCCACTGGTACATTTTAGCAGTGTTTGACCACTTACAGGACTTAAACTCAAGGCTGACATCAGCTTTCAAGCTTGGTCAACCTGTATCATCATAAGTATTGACCAAGGGGAGTTGAAAAGCTCTGTACATCCCTCCAAAAGGCTCCAAACCATCTGATTTCCTCTTTAAAAGCAAACAAACGGAGAAACAAAAGCTGTATTATGTATTCCTGTGCCTTCCCTGTGACTCCCGTCTGTCTGCGTCTCACAATGCTTTCTAGAAAAAACATGAGCTGGGAATGGACACTGGTGCTCAGTGGATTTGCTGCTCATGATTTTCTGTGATCCATCATCCACTGCAACAGGACTCCTCTCCAGCACCTGCAGCTGCAAAGAGGGATGGCAAAGTTATAGCATCTAAAACGGCACATCTGACCTGGCCTCTCCAGCTGATCATTAAATCTGCTTTTCCCATGACCCCAGAACTGACTTGGGCACAATTTTCTAGAAAAGGTCTCCCATGAAGTCGCCTTAATAAACAATAAATTCAGCCCAAATACTCGGGTTTGAGTCCAGGGCCAATTTATAATACTTTTCAATCCAGGGTTGAAAAAATGAGAACGAATAACATCCAGAGAGGCCGGATTTTGAAGCAGGTCTTTCTTAGGGTTTGGAGAAGCTCAGGTGCAATATTCACTCATGGGCAAGGACTCTGCAACATGGTGGTAAAGATGCAAAGACTTTATTGCGTATCCGAAATTCCCTTAAATACCAATAGAAAGACAGGAAATCACCTCATATAAACAGGGAAGATGTTCACCTCAGTGTTCCCCAATCACCTGGAATGTTTCCCAGACATTGCCTATTATGGTGAAGGATAAACAATACCTTACGAGGTCAGAAACTGCAATTATCACATCTCATAGGGCTGACACTGTCCAGAAACCCACAATCCTCTCTCAGCCCATCCCTGGTGACCTGGCTGTAATCCCAGGATCACCTCCGGGTCTGAGAATGAGGCTCTTTCTGCAGCCGACAAGGCCTAATCTCTCTTCCAGTACACAGTGTAGCCCAACACTCAGGTATGCTGTAACTCTGGGATGCTTACAGAAATGGGGGAACCCAGACTACTTCTACTATTTGGGCCCCTTTTCAGGACCTTGCTCTCACCCCTTGAGATTTCCTGGCATTTGTCTGGCAGCGGGTTTTGCTTGAGAGCTTTGGCCCTTTCTATCCTTTTCATATGCTTGTAACTCTCACATCACTAAGTGATAGCAAACCATATCCCTCTATGAGCCATCACAGAAAACTGCGTCCCTGTCAAGCCTGGGAATGCTCCCAGGAGTTTCTCGCTGGTGGCAGCAACAAGTACATACCGGCACCCGGTGTGCCGTGCTGTGCCTGAGATAAGATCCCTTCAGCAGAAAGTAGGATTCATCCCTAGAGAGCACTGATCAGGAAAGCAGCAAGCCTTTATTTTTCCTGCATCCCTTCTCCTTTTCCAAGACATTGGTATCTGATGGTAGCTGTTCAACCCCAGACATCTCTGCCTGTGTCCTGGACAGTTACAAATTAATTAGACCTTCTAAGCCTGTAGAGCATCCTGAAAAATATTCCAGTGACTCGACTGCTGTACTTGGGCTCAGGATTGCTGGAGTTTTAATTCTCATCAGCCACAGCCTTCCTATTTGAGCAGTGTGAATGGCATGGTCTCTTTTTGTTTCTGTTTCTTCTCTGTGGAAAAAAAAGCAAACCAAAAACCTTCCTATATGACAGAAAGACAGTGACTCATTTGTGAGTGTGGGGTGTTCAGATGCACTGAAAATACAGTACATGTATCTCACCAGGATGGGATTATTTTCTTCTGTGGATGGGTGATTAGCTTTACAAGATGTTTTGGAAGGATAGTGAGACATCCAACCCATTCCTCTTGAGGAACTTATCAGGGCAGCCCGTACTGTTCATCATCTGCTCCCTCACTAGCCACAAGCACAGAAGAGCCTGAAAAACAGAAGTGGATAACCTTCAGCTCTTCCCATCAGCTGTAAGCAAAAGACAAAACTTTCCAGCAGCAGTAAAAGTTCTGAAAGTATTTTGATGCACAGCATTTGTATCAAAAAGCCTTTTTCTTTTCCTAGCTTCTATTTCCATCTTGGAGTCAATTAATAAGGAATTAATATCATGCAAGATGATGATTATCATCAGTTCTGATTTTATTTCGAAATCCATTATGAAGCTTGACTTCCATAGTCAATACAAGTTGAATAAGCAGCAATTAGTCTCTGAGGTGGTTCTGAACTTCTTGCTTGCACAAAAATTCAAGTCAATAAAAATAATAGAGAAAAAGGACTTGGAAATAAATATCAATATTATCCATCTGAGTTCATAAAAAATAAACATTGAATCCTGTCGAGCCTAATTATAACCACACAGAATGGCAGGGCCTGTGATTCAAGTGGAAAGGCACAGCAGATATCCTGGGGAGATGGTGTTTATGCCTGTTCTGCTCTCCAGCATCCCTTGCTGCCCAGGCATCTTTCTGGTCTCTGCTGGTTCAGACTGGACCTGAACCCAGACACCTGAGCTTTCATTTAGGTCCAACTCCTGCCTGGCTCAGGACAGGACCTGCCAAAAATTAAAGTTCACTGGGTGAAATGATCATAATTTCAAATAGGGCAAAAGCAGTTGTGGGTAAGACCTCGAGTTGCCTGTGAGCGCTGTCCATTAGTCCACCAGCTGCTGGGATGCATGGCAGGAGCCTTCACATTCTGTTTGGCAGTGATTCGGGACAGCAACTGCTGGGGAAATGACAGGAAGTCCTTTCTTCTCTGAACTGCTCGTTTTCTCCCTGGTACGTCTTTCCTCCTGTTTTTCCCTTCTCCTGCTGCACTTTGTTTTTAAGGAGAGACGTGGGTTTAGAAAAGACATCTCCACCTCTGCCAATGCTCCCGCTGCTTTTACCGAGGCTGAGGTCAGTGTCCCCTTTGCTGCCGAGTTGACTGTTGTGTTACAAAGAGGCTGGAGCGCTGTGTTGCCAAGGCAGGGGAGGTGCAGAAGGAGCAAGGTCTCCTTTTTAATGCCATGGTCTCTGTGTGATAAATAACACTTTTCCTGTGACCTACTGGCCAAATGATCTTTCCTCAGGGTTTGTTAGCAGGAGTCTCTGTAAAGCAGCAGATGAAACGGGAGAAATGCCAGTTTAAAGCTGCTACTTCAATCTAAACTACAAAGCAAGGGAGAAAAGATTAGAGCTGGTTCCAGCTGGAGAACTGAAATTGATCCCACCTTCTCAGGTGCTGGTCGTGTCCCACTGGTGTTGCAGGGCTGTTAATCCTCCCAATAGTTTAGGCTGTGAAAGCAGTAGTGATTCACAGAAAATGGTGGCACATTAGTACAACAGTAAAGGTGTCCATCATGTTAGAGGCAGGTGGATAAGCTGGGTGAGTGGAGCTCTTCCACTCTCATCACATCTCCTTGTAAGTTTTGTTCACCTTGATCCCACTCTTTTACTTTCCTCCCTCTTTTTTCTTTTTTTCCTCTCCAGCAAAAGCTTATAGCCCAGAGTTTTACTATGACACTCCCAACCCCACCTTGAGCCAGAAGCAATCCAAGAATTACTCTTACGTCTTGCAGTGGACCCAGAAGGAGCCTGACGCTGTGGATCCCATCCTCAAGTACCGCCTGGAAGTCCGGCAGGTAAGGTCTGCTCTTCCGGAGCCCCAGCACATGGCCTTGGCAAGAGAGCCATTCAGGAGGCAGCTACATCAATGCCTCCTTGCTGATTAAGAGATGAAAGTGATGAAATTGGCAGATCCTGATGGTCTTGCACCTTCCCCACTGAATGGAAGAGACAGGCTGGGTGCACAGCTCAGTGTTCATTTTTACCTCGGGGGTTGGGTACAGTCAATGTCTTCCAAAGCCCTGTGGCCCTCATTGGGCTGCTCATGCTCAGTGTTTTGAATGGGGTTTTAATGGGAACAATGCCTTAGAATCATTAGTTGGTGTTGTAGATTTTGTAGGCCAAAGATTTGAATGAGTGGAATTCCATCCTCCTCACTCACATAGAAAAAAGGGAATAAGCTGAAGAGCTCTCCAGGCAGGAACTGCAGGAAAGAGTCAGTGGCTGTTTGTGTTGCAGAAGGGCTTTCATCCTGTCACAGTAACTAAGCTATTTGGACTGTATGAACTCTGTAGGGGAAGAGAAGTGGGTTTCAAGGTTTCTGAGTTTGAAGAGAAATCATACTGGGGGTTGGGGGAGAGAACTGAGTGAATTCTGAAGACATTACTGGTTGGAGAAGGTTAGGGGAAAGAGTTTGATGTTTTTAAACAGCACATTATCTTAGCAGGATTGCCAGGTACTTTCATCCACACCCAGCAAAGCGCCTGCATTCAACATTTTTGAAAAATGGGGACGCTTAAAACTGGTGGTTCTTGCCATTCAGTGGTAGCTGGGAAGCAAATGCATTTTGCAAGGAAAAGTTTGTTTACTGTAGATAGAAAACAAAACAATTAAAAAGATTCAAGTGCCTCTTTCCTCTAGTTCTGCACAGTAGGCTCCAGTTTTATGTCTCTATTTGATTGTGAGCCCTCTGGGGTGGGACAGCCTTTGTTTGTTACTCACACTGCATGGAGCACGTTGTCAGTACTTAATAATAATACAGGACACGGGGGAGCCTCTAATAATGAAGGCAGTTTGTCATAGTAGATCTTCCCTTGGAGCCCAGTTTCGCTATTATCAGCACTGCAACTCAATGAACAAATTTGTGGGTTTTATCCTTCTGCAGTAAGTTGAAGGATTTTTTTCTTTTTGCATGGTATCTAAAAGTAATCTTGGTTCTATTCTTCACTGAGCTCCTCCTAATAGTGATCTAGCAAAGGGAAAATGACTTTTCTGCTTTAAGTTATGACATGAAGGGAGCTGAGTTCTGTGCAAATTTAAACACACACCCCCAGTTTTGTTCATACCCCATTGGTTACTGCCATTAATGTTTCACAGCATCACCACGTAATTGTGACTATTGAGTGTTGTGCTTTAGAGGACCATGATATCAAGGCCCTGCTGTAGCCCAGTCATATGTAGGGGGTGGCTCTTAGAAATGGTTACAGGTGTCATCATGGTGGCCTGGGACTGAATAAGGGAAGGCAGAGAAAGGAGGAGGCAGGGGAGCTTTGTTCTTGCTTCTGTCAAGCACAAGCAGGAAACACTCTTGTGGTACTACTGTAAAAAATTAACTCTGTCCTGGCTGAAACTAGGACACACTGGAAAAGGTGTTCATGGTATTGCCTCCTCCTGGCCTTTCTCCAATGACAACACTTGCATTTCATGGTGAGGTCTCCACCTCCATGAGCCACAGTGAGGTCTTACGGAGCCCTTTTCATTTCCTTGCCCCAGAGGATCACATCCCCTTTCAGATCCAGCCTATTGCTTCCCTGTGTTCATGTGCTGCCTTCCCAGCGTTTTTGCTGTGATGTCTCATTTGCACTCCAAGAACCCTTGTGACACCTTCTGATCTTTCACTCCTTTCCTTGCTCCATCACCCTCTCCCAGGTCCTGCAGCACCTTTTTATGCCACCTTTTTCTCTGTGCAGGGGCGTCTGGGCTAATCTTTGCATCCTTCTGTTCCATCGTTAGACTGCAAAACATAGCGACCTTAGCGAATATAACTGTGAAAACCTTTAAAGCTTAAAAGCATTACTGGCTGAAGAGCTCTTAAGAAAGGGGATTTGTCTGCCTGAATGTGGAGCTGCTGTTTGCCTGCACACACTCCTCATTGGATACGCTGGCTTTCCAGGCACCAGCTGTGGTGGTGCAAAAATCCTCCTAGAGAGCTCAGATTGAAGTGGAATATTCTCCTTAGGTGAAACGGGCCTTACACGTGGCCAGATGCAACAGATTCACTGCCAGCATCAAAGTGGTGAAAGCTTACCCAGCCAGCCAACCCACCTTCTCCCCCAGTCCTGGGAGCTCCGCAGCCTCAGTGCTCACGGCGGGAGCTCTTCAGCACCTTAACAATGAATGAATGTGGCAGCCTGCAGTCTTGGGGTGGTGAGGGGCTGTCAGGATGGAAAGAGGGGATGGAAAGAGGGGATGGAAAGAGGAGAATTAACTCTTGCTGAGCTGGAATCCAAAAGGCAACCAGCTGGGGTGCCCACTGGTTGCAATTTGGTTTGCTGGTTTTCATTGCACACTCCCTGGTTTGCTCAAGGAGCTCTTGGCATATGTAATGTGAAGATCCCCGAGTAACAGGATGCTTTGCAGGGCACCTGGGAACCCTTGAATTAAATTGGCTTGCTGCAGCTGCTGAAAATGGGGCTGGGTGAGAGTCAGAGTGCGGCTTATTAATTGGCTGGTGCCGTGCCTCCTCCAATTCCTCCCGTTCAGCAGCTTCCTAGGGCATTACGGGGGGGATTGCAAACAGTCTGGGGGAATTTGGTTTCCTAAGCAATGCGTGGAGGCTCCCAGCAAGATGGGCAGATGCACTTCCACCAGAGCTGATTGTTCCCAGCGCTGCGGAACAGGCTGAGAGGCGCAACAGATGCACCAGTTCCAGTAGAATAAGAACTAACTTTCGATTAAAACCATATAAGCAGCTTGACAGCTTGGAGCCACTGACCCAGGAAAGCGCCTGTGATAGCAACTGGGAGCAAGCTTCTTGTAAAGTTTGTGCTCTATATCTCAGCAAAGAGGCTGTTTTTTCCTGGAGGGTATCGTTCAGGTGGGCTTAGGCAGTGGCATTGTTGAGTGATTATTCAGAGGGGAAAATATGCCCAGTGAAGAACAGCAGGGGCCTCACAGCTGGCTGTCCTGACAGCTTGGGAGGTTTTCCCTTTCTTGCTACAAGGCAACTGATCCAAATGCCAACCACCTTACTTCCCCTTAGCCAGTGACCTCAATGAGGTCACAGCCTTGGGTGGTTTGGTTGTGGGCAGATGCCACGAGGCTTTAGGGCTATTTGTGTGGTCAGCTTTTTTTCTTCCATATATTCTTGCAGCATAGAAAAGGCACCGAAGTACTGCATTCCAACTGAAAATGCTTTTCATTGCTTGGGGATTCAAAGCAGCCTCCCCAAACCAGACCTTTGCTTAAAAAATAAAAAGCCTTTTAAGTTGCTTGTTTCTCTGTGTGTGTTTTACACCTGTCCCAGGGCTCTGCTCTAACATTAAAGAGAAATGAAAAGCCATTCTAATACTGCAAGCAGGTTGTATCATGGAGGAAAGATCTAAGCTGGGCTGGTGGTTATGGTTATGGGGGATAGTGGCAGAATAACTGTGCACTTAATGAGCTGGAACCCATCCGTGACCTGAGGCTGCAAGAGAAAGAGGAAGGAGAAGCTCTTGGTGCAGTAGGAAAGTTTAATCTTCATTGTTCCCCTCAAGGCGACCTGAGGCTGCTGTCTCCTCTGTACCTTCTCACACACAGGCTTGGGCCAGAACTGGGCCAGTTTTACATATTCCTGGCTTTCCCCTCCTTGGAGCAGTCTCAGTCTACCTGCCAGACAGACCCCTGAAATTTGCACTGGGCCAGGCCCCAGACCCATTTGCTAAATTAGCTCACTGAGTTGTCACTTCAGATTAATTCCTGTCAGGGAGACTGTCTTTAATGAGACTGGCCCTGTGCAATGCCTGAGTAATTGTTTGGTCTCTCTTTGTTTGTGCTTTCATCCTCTCCATGTTGGATAAACATTCCCTGCTGTCCACAAAACTCATCTGGGCTTGGGAGCTGGCTGCCACTTGCCTCATCAGCCAGCCAGAGCAGCATAAATGAGAGCTGCAGCAGTGGGGAGCCTGCACACCATGTGGGGAGGTGACAGATAACAGAGCTGTTTGGACAGACACAGGACAGGGGCGTTAGCAGGAATTTAATGACTGTGATTAGAGTGGAAGGTTAACTCCGCTGATAGCCATCCCAGCGCAGTGGGAGAGGTTGTATGCCAAGGCCCACGGCCTATGGATCTGTATCACTTCATTTCTGCCTCTGACTTGTTCTTTTCCTCTCCTCTGAGCCCACTTCAGCAGTGTCTGTCTACTGCTGCCTGTCTGGCTTCATTAGCCATCGGAGCTGGCTGCCCCTCCGAGGGCAGGAGGGTCTCTCCCACTCTTTACAGGCTGAGCAGGGGTGGTACTACACAAAAGGGAGAATGAACGAGCAGTGCACCAGCCCACACCTTCCCACAAATGTTTGCTTGAGAATGCCTTTGGGTCCCAGATTAGAAAAGGCTGTGACTGCAGAAAGGTGATGTACTTGAGAATGTGGTGGTTCTTGCAGCAGCCCAGCCATGTGTCCTGGGGGGTGAACTAAATTCCTTTTCTTCTGCACGTGCTACCATGGCTTTGGGCAAAGATTCTCAGAAAAACGAGCAGCTGGTGCCTTGGGGGGTTGCCTGTGGGCTGCACCTCGGAGCAGGGGAGACACCAAAGGCTTGGTAAGAAGGCAGCTCTGCACAATGCAGAGTTCAGGGTGGCCGAACTCGCTTTACAAAGGCTCTGACATTTTGCTGGCTCCGCAGCACAACACTGCCATTGCCAAGGCAACCGCCACAGACCAGGCTGGGTCCATAGCCCTCATCCCAAGGCTCTCCGGTGCACTGTGACCCCACTGGCCCCATCCTGTGCATTCCCACTGTAGTACTGCAGTGGGGTTTTCATCTGGGGGATGCTGCAAGAGCTGAGGAGGTGATATCTGGCTTAGGACTGAACTAAAAAGCAGTCAGGGCTATCCTAGTTTTCATACTAGAAAATGAAAAGCTTAAAGCAGAGTTGGAGCTTGTGAGTTAGGGAGGGACCCATCCTGTTATGGATAAAATGTGCTCTGTGGTGAACTGTCCTGGTGTTACCTGGAAAAAGGGAATAGGTTTGTGGTGCCACATCCACCAAAAAATCCTCCAGCTGGCAGGGTGCTTAATTGGACAGCCCAGTTTGATGTCCAGGATGGGACACAGACGGGGCACATGGAACAGGGATGTGTGAGTCCCTTTACCTAGAGCATCACAGTCCCAGCTGGCTGCAACCAGAAAGGGAGTGTGGCTTTTCCTGAAGCAGCACATGGTGGCCTTGGCCGCATGTGAGATGCTGTGTGGACTGAAATACTCATGGGGTGTGACAAACCACATCCCTCTACTGTTCATCATTGCGCTTGATATGGGTTCTGCTGGTCCAGTCTCACTGGTGTTAGGGCTGGGGGCTCCAGTGACTTGGCTTCACAGTGTTTGCCCAGCACTGACTCTCAAAGCAGACCTTCTGTTGCAGGGTGGCTTATAAGTCACATCTGTCAGAAAGCTTCTCTAGTCCTCTCTTCTTTTTTTGCCTAGCTTGTCTGCCAGTTTGATGTTTGATCACAGGCTGCTGTCATATGGGATGTCAAACCAACACAATTTCATCTACCTGCAGAGCCATTTTCTATAGTGGAAAAAGGTCTTTTTTTAGTTCTAACTATCCTATCTCCCTACTGATGCTCTTTTTTTTTTTTTTATTTCAACTTTTGTTCAGGCAGTGAGAATAGGCAGATTATATCTGTGCTCTCAAGACAATTGCCTTCAGTTGTGCTAGTGGCCTACGTGATGCTGGGCAGGACTCAGCCCTGAGGCTGAGGAAGAGGTGGAAAAGGATGCAGAAATAAGCTAGTGTCTGTGGGAGGTGTGCTGGGCGGATGGTTTGAACAGCCACCAAGATGCAAAGCCAGGGAAAGCAAGAGAGGGGAGAGGAGGCACTGCCTTTCCAGGCTGCAAGAGGGGGAGAGGTTTGGGACTGAGTGTCAGCCACATGCCAGTGGAAGGAGAACCGGCTGATCAATGACATATGGTGGACAAGCAGTCCTTGAAGCTTAGTGAGACTGCTGTGCAGGACCTGGAGGTGAAGCAGTGACTTTGCCACAGGCATGTGGGAGTGAAGACAGCAGGATCTTACCTCAGCTGTGCTCTCTGCTGCCTGGAAATGGGACATGCCATCAGTCCCTGCAGCTGACAGCACACTGAGCCATCTCTCTTTTCATCCCTAGAAATCTGTCACAGAGGATGCTGCTAGAACGAGGTCTTCTCCACCTGTGTTACATGGGAAGATCCCAGGACAGCGGAATGTTTGGTGGGGGTGGAAAGAAGGAGCTTTTTCCACGTTTCATGTTTGTGCTCTCTGTTGGCTAAGTCAACAACAGCAGAGCCTCCACCCAGCACAAAGGAAGGGAGTTTTCCCCTGGCCATTGCTCACTGCAGGTGGAGGTGTCCGCCTGGCCATGGCTGTTGTCGGCCTTGTCAGTCAGAGGATCAGAGTGTTTTCTACAAGGGTGGCCAGGGAAGCTTGGCACGGGCCTGACCGGCACTGATGGGTTCGGTGTGATTTCAGTGGAAATGACTGGTGGCCATGGGATAAGGTTTCCCCCTTCGGTAGTCTAACAGTTTCCAGTGCCACTATTGGGACTTCTTCCCTTTGCCCATGAGAGCCTAGCAAATTACGCTTAACTAATGAATTAGTTCGATTAATTCTGTCTTTTTGCATTCACAAATTGCTCTTCAATATGATACATGGTTTTCCTGAGCTGGTTTTCCCTAGTCCGCAGACCATTTGCAATCAGTTAGTTGGGAAAATTAGTAATATGAGCAGTGGCAGATTAGTTGTGCTTCAGTCTTAAGGTATAATTTCTCTTCTGTGATTATCCAAAGCAAGTAAAGTGTAGTTGGTTGACCTTGGCTGGATGCCAGATGTCTACCAAACTGCTTTATCCTTCCCCTCCTCAGCAGGACAGGGGGAGGGAAAATATGATTGGAAAAACCACATGGGTCAAGATAAAGGCAGTTGAATAACCAAAAGCCAAAGCCATGTGCAGAAGCAAAGGAAAACAATTGATTCTCTACTTCCCATGGCAATGTCCAGCCACTTCCTGGGAAGCAGGTCTTCAGTACATGTAGCAGTTGCTCTGGAAGACAAATGTCATAGGAACAAACACCCACCTCCCGCCACCTTCCTGTCCCTTTGCTCAATTTGAATCAGCAGTCCTGGCTATGATGTCCCCTCCCAAGATCTTGCCCACCCCCAGCCTACTGGTGAGGGAAGAGTGTTGGAGAGACAGCACTGGCACTGTGGAAACTCTGCTTAGCAGTAGCCAAAACACTGGTGTGTTATCAAGTTCTTTCTAGCTACCCACACAAAGCACAGCATTGTGAGGGCTCCTGTGGGGAAAATTACCTCTGCCTCACCCAGATCCAAAGCGTAAGGCAACCTGCCCAAAACAGGGTAGCTGACAGTTTTACAAGATGTCTTGCCATTCGTAAGGTGCCTTGCAGAGAGATTGTGTCTTAACATTAACTTTTCATAAGTACTGCTCCTAATGCCGTTCAAGTACTTGACTGGGCAAGAGGGAAAGCAGGATATTGTTTAGCTTTCCTAGTACAAGGGAATAATCCAAGCAGATGTCCTAGTTTTAGCTGTGTTTAGAATAGTTAGAGTGGCTGAGAAGAACAATGCAAATAACCTTGCCGGAAAGGCTCATATGATCTTAAAACAGATATAGAAGGAAAATCTCATGTCTTTCTAGCTCCTAACATCACTGTTCAGTGTTCATTTGGGGTAAGAAAAATGTGAGACGAGATAATCAGATCCCCAAACCAATACACCCCTCACAGCAGCCTTGCAGGGTAGAGATGTTGTTCTCATACCACTGTGCTTCTTCATATCCAGCAGGCTCTTGGCTTGTGTTTTACAAAGCTGAGTACAGAAGGAAAAATGCTTGCCAGGTATCAAAGTCAGTCCTTTTTGTCCATCTCTTTTCCACACTCCTTCGGTGGCTTCAAGGGGTACATGTTAGTACTGAGTCTCCTGAAAGTCCCTGTTGATAGGCTGTGATGCGGCTTCTGCCCCGTTTACTCTGCTCATCTGTTATTTTCAGTAGTCAGTCCATGCTCCTCCTGCTGCTTCACTGTCTTTTCTTTGTGGATCTTTGTGCCTTTCCCTGCTCCCCCTCCTATATTCCACCTCTTCTTTCTTTTGTTTCTGTTTCCTTTTTATGTTTTGTTCTTGATTTTGTTTCTTTTTTCCCCTGGCTCTCACTTCCTAGAACACATTGGAGATAAGAGATAAGAGTGTGTGAGGGGGAAGGGTTTGGAAGAGAGATGTGGTCTCTCCCATAGGTAGTTACAAATGAGCAGGAGTAGGTGCTAGATGGATGTTTTGGCTGTGTATCATAAAGAACCGAAGCAGGCAGCATGGAGCAATGTGAAGGGCTTTGTGGCTCTCCCTGCATATGCTGTGCTGCCTCTGCCTCCTCTTTATAGACAGCCTAGAGGCTCTGGAATGATACTTACCTATACACCTTCATTACAGGTACCAGACTGGAAAGTCCAGAGTCGCACAAAAAGGCTATTTCTGCTCCAGGAAGCATCAGCCATGTCCTTTATTAGCTGCTTTCAAAGGTGAAGGTGCCCTAACAGAGAGCTCTGCCAGGTTCTGTTGAGAACCCAAGAAAAGAAGCCTGGGAGATTGCAACTCCTGTTGGTGGAGCATGTCCTGCTTGCAAGTTACACCCACAGTATAGGCAAAGTGGCTCAGAGCTCAGCCAAACTGCAGCTGGGCAGACTTGGGCTGTGCAGAGCCAAATTGCTTTTTTTTCCTTGGAGCCAGATGTGCTGGCAGCACAGTGCATAGACACGTACGTGGGTCTGGCTGCAAGCTGATGTGTCCAGTGCAAGGAAATTGGTGCAAGAGGAGACTGTGCTTACTGACATAGGGATGGTATAAAATTGGATCCAGTAAGGCCACTGAGCAGTGCTGATTTTCAGATGTGAGGCCCCAAAGAGTCTGGAACCATGGCTCTCTGCAAGTAGGGGATGTGGAGGAACATGAGAGGTATTGTTGTCTCTTATCCAGCTTGTGCCCATACAATAGACAGAGAGGTGATTTCAGGCTCCGCAGTGCACAGTCAAATACAGGTAGGAACTTGCAGTAACTGTAGAGAGCTTCCAGTCTGAAGCAGAAGGACTGCATGTGCCTTCAGGGTTGAAAATAAGGCTGTGAGACAGTAGGAGAGAACCTCAGTAAAGGCTTGTGCTTGACTGCCTCTCTGACAGAGTGAAGGCTAGGTCTGCTCTTCCTTAGACCAGAGAACATACACTAATAAAATACATATTGCCTTCTGATCAGATCCTAATGAAAGACATTATTGAAGAGTGTGAAACAAGCACTTACAGTAATTCATGACAGCACCAATTTGGCTTCTCTAGGAAGCCATAAACTGCTGCTCTTGGCACCTAATGAGGATGGGCAGCTGATTGCCTGTGCAAGAGGAAGAGAGAGAGACTGACTTCCAGCCTAGATGGTTCCAGCTGTCCTCAGAAGACACTGAAGGTCACAGTTGCTTCTCTCTCTGGAGCTGGGAATGTTTCAGCCCAGAAACTGGGCCTCCTGATAAAAAACAGTTAAGTACAAAAAGCTTCCAGGACTCTGCATTTAGACTGAATAATGGATTTGCTTTGGCCATCCATCCTTGCTTAATGCCAGGATCTGAACTTGTGTGCTTGGCTGATGAAAAAACCAGGCATGAATTTCAGTTCACCCATGTGCTTCTCTGGGAAATGCCAGCTTTGTGCTTGCAATGTGATTATTTGTTCTGGAGACCCCTTAGGAGTAATGGTTATCAAGCAAAGAAAATGAAATAAATCCAACTTTAAACTTACCTTAGCCCTTTAATTGATGAGGTTAATGCTTGACATCATTTCCATCCAAGATTGTGATTAAGTACTAACCAAGGAAAATATTTTAATTCAATGTGACAGACAGAGAAAGTTTGATGAGAGGTTATAAAGAAACATCACAATTACTATCTTCATATCCAAACCAAATTTCTTCACTGCCCAAAACTTACCTAAATGGTTTTTCGAGAGTAGGCAGGCATCTTCCCTGCAGGTGATACCAGCCAGTGAGTACAGAATCCTCTATTAGGATTGTGCTCTCGACATTTTGTGCAGCTGACACCAGGCTGGGAGACAATGCCACCTTGGTGAAGGATTAGGAAAGACTGGAAGAAAGATCTGAAAGATGGAAAACTACTTGAGTGGTTCTGGTGGGATGAAGTGCAGTGGTACGAAGGCAGGGTCATACATGCAGAAGGTGCTGCAGGCTGGGAGCTCATCACTGGGAAATGAGTGCATTGCGCAAGTGAGTTGACTTCAAGTAGCTGCTGAGAAGATGCAGGTGTGAGAAAAGGCAAGTGTTCTCCTAGATGAAACTTGAGGTACTTCTGGGCAAGGTGGAGAAGTGCCACTGCATTCTGTATGCAGGGCCAGGGCACAAAACTCCAGCAAGTGGGATGATGCAGAAAAAGATTGTAGAGTCAATCACAGGAAGTGAGAGTCTGTGTTACAAGAGGAGTCACAGAGTGCTCAGCCAGCTTAGCCCAGCAAAGCAAAGGCTGAGAAGTAGTGTGATTGCTGTCTATAAAACATCAGAGGGTCAAGCAGCAGGGAGGGAAAAGAGCCATTGAAGCTAGAGGACAATACTAGCACAAGATAGCTGGGTGCAACCTGCACGTGAATAAATTCAGTCTGGAAATGAGAACATTAGGGTGGTCAGGCTCCGGAAGAGATGTCCAGGGGGAGGAGCAGGCCTAAAGGGAACAAACCAATTTTAAGATGGGATGTGATATATACATAAAATTAATAAGCAGAGGCAGCCCCTCTGGTGACAGGGGACTGGACCCTGTCAGCCAGGAGTGTACCTCCCCTGCTCTGTCCTAGGCTGCAGCCATGCTTTGCCCTTCTCTGAACTCTGGGGGCAGAGGGGTTTTATCCCTCTGCCAAAATACAGAGATCAAGCATCAAATTCCTGGTGTTCAAAAGGAATGTCAAAGGGCAATGCTTTGCCCTGTGGTGCCAAGGTGACATCAAGGATCTCAATCTCAATCCACTGCTCTGTGTCAGAGAGTGACTAAGAAGAGGGGGAAGGGAAGGGCCAGATTTATGGCATATTTTTCCAGCACTGTGGAACATATTGGAGCTTCATGTTCAAGAGAGTTCCCTAAAATTTCCTATCCCCACCTCCCTCCTGACCCTGTTTCTGAGCATTTTTCATTCCTCTTTTTCCCAAAAAATTACTTCTACCTGTGGAATTCTTCTGCTGGGCTCTCATTCTCCAGCAATGGAGAATTGGATAATTTGCTTTTGATCTCTGGAACTATAAACTCTGACACACATAAATTTGGTAATCATATTTCTTTTTTTTTTTTTTTAACTTTAAAAAGTCCATGGCTTCTAAACTCTTTGAGGTTGTATCTCTGCCACATATCCTGTAGCTTTGGAGGCACACTTGGGGCAGGAATTGAGGACAGGGAATGTCCGATGAGGTAGCAGGAGGTTTGGCACTGCAGAGCCCATGTTCATCCCAGGAGCTGCTACCAGCGCCATAAAGAAGCTCAGCCCCTTCCAGTATCTTGGGAGTATTTTTCCTGGCTGTTACCAGTTTAAAGCCACAGACACTGCCAGTCCCATCATGTTTAGGGCAGTGTCGTGATTGTTTCTGGTCTTTGTGAACAACACTCCCTTAGGAAGGGAGCAGCTGTATCTTAGCTGGACTTTGTTGGGATGAGGTCATCACAGTCGCAGCCACTGGGGAAATCTGATAAGAGATGATGCCTGCAGCACTCTAGGACAAAACTATGTAATGAAGCCAAGACTGTTGCAAACGGGCTGAAATGGTACAAATGGGAGGCTCTGTCACACCCTGAGGGGTATTGCCTGTTGGGAGAAAACTGCCCTTCTGCTACTCTCACCTTCTCCTGGCCCCTGGACCTTGCTAAACAGGGATGTCTATGTGTGCTGAGAGACTGGGCAGCTTGGCACTAAGCTTTGAAGACCACCTTGACTACTGGTTGCTTGAAGAGTGCAGCCCACCATCTGCACCAGCAATTGAAGATTATTTTGTCCAGATTATTGCCCCATGCTTCTTTTCAGACCTTTTTCATACCTGTGCCTCCTGCACCACCATGCTCTCCACAGCTCCTAGTCCGGTGGACATCTGCTCTCCAGAGTGTCCTGACACTCAGAGTTGAGAGAGGAGGAGGAGGGTGGAGGGGCTCAGGACACCCCACCTGCACACATGCCCAGATGGCATTTGTCTGGTGCGCTGCTCTGCGGAGCTGCACAGGGAGCAAGGAAGAGCCTGCCAGAGGGATGGAGCCTGCGTGCAAGGCTGCCATGCCACACCAGCCTGCCTTTGTCTGCTGCCTCCTCTGCCTTCAGAGAGGCAGGAGAGGCTGTGGATGGAGCTGGGAGCTTTCCCAGCAGCCCATATCTGCAGTTAGTGAGGATGGAGTGGGAATGCCGGCAGCCACCCCTGCCTCTTCTGTGCTGCAGGAACGAACAGCCAGGGGAATTTGAATGAGGCTGAGAAAAAAGGGTGAGAGAGCGAGCATGTGTGGAAAGGATTTGAATGGAGATATTGGAAAGCAGAGCTAGTGCTTGTGCCCTGAGCTGAGAAGTTGCTGGAGAAGCGGGACAATTTAAGAGAGAGCATCACAAGTGAATTGCAATACTGGGAAGCTGGATGCCTGAAAAACAGTTCCTTTGCTCCGATCAGCTTGTTGGGGCACCTACATGATTTTAATGTACATTTTTCTAGCTGGTATTTGCTAGAAATACTATGGGGCTTGGTGAGGAAACAGATTTTCTTTCTAATTTCTCCCTCAAACAAGCATTAATGTATGGCTGGTTGTGAGACCACATGCATGGCTTCACAAGTCACACCAGTCTCAGCACAGGTAGGTTGTTGTGGTGGTGTAGAGCAGAACCACAACACTAACTCTTGACAGATGTGTTTATTAATATCCTTTAGCTTCATTAAGGCTGCTAGCTGGTACATATCTGGCATAAACATAATTCAGTCTGAAAACACCATCCTGTTTCTTTCCTTTAAGAGCCTATATAAACAGAAAATGTAGGTGTGGCAGTGTTGTACCTTGGGCCCTCTGATGTGACAGTGCCCCAACTGGGAGTGGAAGCAGGGGCAGGGGTAGTGTGGCATCCTGCTTTTGTCTCTGAGACTCTTGGTGTGTGTTCCTGGTCCGTGGGCCAGCTCGGCTGGCTACAGAGGGACAAGCACTCTGCAAGCACCACAAGCTGGCTCAAATGATACGGCAGGGGAAAGGGCAGACAGTACCCACAGCGGGGTAGGTGACGGTGAGGAATGAGAAAGGGCAGCCCTGGTTGGCAGCTCCCAGAGATTTGGTGGCCGAGTGCATGTGAGTGAGCTCTCCCTGATGGCTGTTACTGCTTACAGTGACAGGGGAAAGGGACAGGTTGCATACGCTGCACATGAATACACACAAACCACATGGGGCTGATTTTGCCCTTTGTAAGGTGTTTTTAGCGAACCCATTCTACCGAGGGCATTCTCACCTCTGCAGCCTGTGTGATATTCACAGCCAGCTGGTAGAAACTGTGGATTTGTTTGGGTTTTTTCCTTCCCCATCCCCTTCCTTGGATTATTTGGAGTAGAAGGAGGTAAAGGCAGAGGCAAGGCTGTGCTTTGCGCAGTGCTCCTGTTCTGGCCCCACTGGCAGCTTCCTGAGCCTGGTGATGAATGAGCTTGTTGCATGAGCTCCTCCACTGAGGCTTCAGCGTCTCTAATAAGGTGGCCAGTGTTTCCCTGTCCTCTGCGCCAGCCTCTGCTTTATTAACTGCACTGCAGCAATATTAAACTGGAACACTGGGTCAACATAATCCACAGGAGAGATGCTGAGAAGGGGGTGGAAGGAAGAAGATACCAGGATAGCATGAGACAAGAGACCACACGGAGCAGGAGAAAGGGAAACAGCTGGCAATTGGAGTGGGTTGAAAAATGGGTTCCTACTGGACAGATGCATGCAGCTCTGCACAGCCCATGGATGTTTAAGGAGGGGGATGCAGAGGCAGACCCTGGCCTTTGTGTCTCTGTCTGCTGGACCTGTGCTGGTGACTGCAAGCCAGCACCTGCTCCACGTGCACACAGCAAGCAACTGGCTGGAGCTTCCCCCTTTTCTCCCTTTGCACTGATTTCATGCCCTTTAAACTGTGCTGGCAGCACACCTGGCTCTTTCTACTGACAGCTGCAGCTAGCTCAGGGCCCATGCTGCTTTTCACAGAAAAGAGCCAGTCTTTCCAAAGACATCCAGGACTAGTTCTGCTGTGGTGCCAGGACTGTAGAGACCGTAGTAAAGATGTGCAGAGGGCAGTCTTGCTGGTAGCCAGTTTCTGTGTCTGTCCAAGATGCATATTAAATAGAGACAGGACATAGGCTGAGAGAAGATTTAGCTACAAAGTATTTGGTGGAGGGAAAAGAGCCTCTTAAAACTTTACCTCCATGCACCAAGAGGAGATACATGCTGAGCCTTGGCTGTGCATTCCCCATTACCTAGTGATCCAGGTCTCTTCTGGGAAGCAGAGAGGTTGCAACCCATGGGAAGAATATGTGCCTGCCTTTAACTATTTCTGTTTTGCAGACAAACCTGGGTGGCAGCCAGTTATTTATTTGATTACACAAGTCCCTGAGGATAGACTCAACTGGGGGATCCAGAGCTTTGCAGTCCAGACTGGAGGCTGATTTCTCAGTTTGTCCTGGATTAGATGACGTGGGAGAGTATGTGATTTGACCTTGCTCCCAGAGGCTTTAGATACCCAAATTCCACCTAACTCCCAGCTGAGGTGGAATTTGCACTGTCTGAAGCTCACCGTCAAGCTTCTCTCTGACTCTCCATTTTGTTTCTCTTCTAAAGGTTATGTCTAGACGAGGGAAATGGCTCCTGACCTCCTCCTATTTGCTGGCTGCCTTCCCAACACCTCAGCAAATGGCAGCCTGTGGGGAGGAGCTGCTGCCAGCCCTCCCAGTCACACTCCACTCCCCAGAAAGTCCCATGCCAGGAGCTGTACCACTCCAGCCTTCTGCTTCTGCCTTCTGACTGCTCCTCTTCTCCCAGATAATTGGGGTCAGGTGCTAATGATCCCAGGTTAAGTCCCTGCCCCTGGGAGCCAGCTCTGCCACTGCTTGGCCAGAGCAGTAGAGTGGAGGGCTGGCAGATGGGAGGGCTGAGCAGTAGGAATGCCAGCTGGGTCAGAACACAGCTTGTGTGTGTGCAGATAGGGCGTTCTTGATGTGAACAGATGCTGGCAGCATCCTGGTGCCTCTGGTTCCCAGAGGCACTGCCCTGGTCCTGCCCACTAGGGCTGCTCCCTGGTGCCTTGTAGGGCGGCACCACGCTATGGGAAGGTGCCAGAACAGCTCCCAGCTCTCCACTCCCTGTTGCCCAAGGGAGGAGGGGGAAGGGGAGAGTGCAGCAATTAGTTCCTCAAGCAACTTACACCCTGATCTGTTCAGGTACAAAGGTCTTATTTAGGTACAATCTGTGAGGCAGGTGAAAAACTGTTTTTCACTTTGAGAACCACATGCAGACACAGGTTCCCAGGGACCAGTCCCTGCCCCTTCACATGGGAGCACTGTCCAAACTGTGAGCAGATCAAGGAGGTGGGTCAATGGGTTGTGGCCGTGTTGGAGATGAATGGGGCTTTGGCAAGCTCTACAGCAGCAGCCACTGCTTCTGAGTTTGAACTCAGAGTTACATATGAGAGGGCTTGGGAGAGGCAGAGGAGGCATTGCATGTACTCATTTTTACTAAGTGCCACATCAGCATTGCCCCCTGCCCTGCTTTGATAGTGGCCTTCCCTTCTGTAGTGCCCTCATTCCATCTTCTTGCCCCACACACTACACTAACAGATTTGCTGTAAACCTTCCTCCAGTTCCAATATTCCTGCAACTTCAGAGTTAATGACAAACACTGAGACTGCCTGTCAGGAGAATTGCCTTTGCAATGAAAACTTCAGCCTAGAGGATATATCAGAGGCAGGGGAACACTGGGCTATGGAAAGTTCTGCCAAAGGTCTTTTTACAAGGACCAGCATCCCCAGTAACATATCTTGCCACAAGGATCCAGACACTGCACAGAGACAGGCAGGAAATTGTATCTTCACAATGCAATCCTCGTTCTTGTCCTTTCCCAGCCAAGCAAGCATGACCATGGCAGGGAACTTTCACTGACATGTAATTCATCATTTTTAGTGGTGGTGATTTTGATAACGATATTTTCCCCATTGTTTTCTTGAAACTTCCCTGCTGCCTTAGCAAACTGAACA
Source organism: Oriolus oriolus (assembly GCA_013400235.1). NCBI lineage: Eukaryota > Metazoa > Chordata > Aves > Passeriformes > Corvidae > Oriolus > Oriolus oriolus. Next base: position 655,300 of record VXBT01011953.1, read on the forward strand.
ATGTTTAGCTGGTATGGTTCAGCTAGCATAGTTCAGCCCCTTCCAATGGGCATCAGAGGAAGAGGGAGCCTATGAGTGGCTCCAGAGAACCATTGACTTGAACTAGACCCCTTGCTCTGGTCTGCAGAGGCAGTGTGGGCTGGGGTTCAAGGACGGACCCTGTGGAAGGTTGCTGAGGAATTATGGTGGCAGACTGGTTCCAGTGAGACACCAAATGAAATGTCAGATGGCCCAGGCAGAAAATTAATGAATACTGCAGCAGTGATTGTGAACTGAAGAGTATCTTGGTGAAATGCCATGCTGTGTTTGCACAGGACAAACGGGTGAATTGGGTTAATTTTCTCCCTCCTGAAACCATTGATTCTGACTCAAAGTTGCTCCAGGACCTGTAGTTCAAGTTGTCCCTACAGTTAGGAGGACACCAAGGCTTCCCTTCAGGGAGAGCTCCAGCTCCTGATCACTGTTCTGTACCAGGGATGGCAATTTCCAAACCAATACTGTGTGAAGATCTTGTGGAGCAACCAAGTGTATGTCTGTACAGGAGGAGGAGGAATAGGGTGTTAGATGATGGATAGGATTGCTCAGGTTTCCAGTTTGGGGATTTTCATAACACTGTGTGTTCTTTTTCTATGCAGCTATCTCAGAGAAACACCATCCAAACCTTCATTCCTGTGAAGAAAATGGAGAAGGGCCTGTTGCTGGAGCACATCTTGCCCAACCTGAAAGTGCCTCAGAGCTACGAGGTTCGCCTGACGCCCATCACCAGCTTTGGGGCTGGAGACATGGCTTCCCGCATCATCCGGTACATGGAACGTAGGTGTCTCCTCCTCGGTCCTGCCTGCAAGAGCAGGTCCGAGCCTCAGGCCTGGGGGTGTGGGCAGGCAGAGGTGTGGTCTTCTGTGACCCTTGGGTGGGTTGCTGTGCTCTGAGGAGTTCTGATGGCACAGTGCTACCACATTTGGCTGTATTTTGGGTGTTGCCATCAATGCAGAGCACTAAATAGAGACCTCCGAAGGTCAGTGTCCACTCATCCCTCACTCAGTAGCTCTGACTTGCGCTCTCCACGCTGTGGACAGGAGATCCCCAAAACCCCAGTCAGGCCATGCTGCAACTCCCTGTGGTACAGTGGCGTATTACACAAGATAGCCACTGGAGGCTGTGTATTAGCCACATGCCCATAGAAGTAAGAGGATTTCGGGAGACTTCTGTTATTTCCAGAGCTGAATGCATGACTCCTTTCCTAACTAGTCACTCATAAAGCTGTAGCTCTGCCCAATACCTTGAATCCCAGATTATCCCATTGCTATACATTGACCATACTTCTCTCCCCATCATCCCAACAGCTCACAGCTCTCTCTATTCCCACAACTCTATTATTTCTTTACTCTCTATTTCAGCAGAAAGTACAGATCCTTCTCCTTCTATGTTTGTGTGATTTCACACAACCCTCTTGTCCCATGGACTGACAGTGTGTCTGGTGTCTCCAGTATACCTGTCATCTCAAACTTCCACGGTGCATCAAACTGCTTTGATGCCCCTCTTAGATACCAAGCTTTGGTATAGAAGTGGGTGCTATCCCACTGGGTGCTCCAGAAGGAAACTACTTCGGTTGCCAGCAGGGTTTCCCTATGCAATCCCAGGATCACCCCTTGGGTGGGGTTTTCTTGAGGTCTCTTGCTGCTTGGATCAGAGTGTCAGCATCTTTTTCCACCACGAAAAACAGGCACCAAGTGCTGCTTTTTCACAGGGATGCTGCCAGGAGACTGATGCGTTTGTGACCTTTCTTGATGTGTTTGTTTTATTTTCACACTTTGATTATGATTTGTGCTTTGAGGGAGTACTAGCTGTTCTGACTTGTTTTTCTGTTTCTTTTTCCAGCAATCAACTATCCCAGTCCAACAGGTAAGCAACAAGACCTTTGGTGTTGATACTTTGAATGTAATGCATGTTAGTCGAGTGCTCCAGCAGATCAGGCAAGACAAGCAGCTGGAATACACAGCTGACTTTGTCAAATCTTTTTCCCCAGAAGAGGATAAAATTGCATACACTAAAGCTTCCAGTAAATATTGCCATTTGTTGTACCTCGAGTTATTGCCAGGAGATTTACACCGGGGATATGCCTCTCACTCACACCTGATATCTCTGTGACTGGGTAGACTGCGATCTTGAACACCCACCCCCCCTGCCCCAGCATGAGAAATCTTCTTCCAGTAAGCAGGTTATTAAATGTTCCCCAAAATATCTGTGTTTAGGAATATTCCACATCCTCTTCTGACTAGGAAATATACCACTTGGTACCTCTGCAGGCTTGTATAGAGCAGTCTCCAGCTCAGATGTGGCTCTTCTTGCAAACTCCCTGAGCACAGTCCCCTTCTTCTTTCCCTCCAGTGTCACCACTGTTAACTTGCTTATTTACCTTCTGGTCATTCCTGGCAAGATGCAGGCCCATCTGTATTGAACATCCAGAATTCCCGTTGATTTTGAGAGCAGAATACACAATGTCTAAGAACGATGGTCTTTAACACAAACATGATAGTGCTCATTGAGCATAAAAGAGGAATTCCAGCTTGCTGCAAGTAGTGGGGGAATGATCTTCAGGGAATGCAACCAGGTCCCTTTGCTTTGATTGTAGGACGTAAGCCCAGGCGAAGCTCTTGGGCAGAGATGGGCAGACTACTTGCTAGTGCTCTGTGGAGAGCATGGGGCTGTTTCTCCCTGTTTGCAGCTGCTGAGTCAGTATTCAGTGTTTTTATGTGTTACTCTGTGTAGGTAAGTGCTACTGCCAAGGATCAGGATAGGGAACTGTCTTGTTAAGGCAGCCACAAGGTGTTAATTCTTGCACATTCACACTCTGAGGATGGTTTGATGAACCATACTCTGCCTGAGAGTAGGAGCTTCTTACAGAGTGAGAGGGATTTTGTGGCTTTAATTCCTGATTCCATTTGTTTGCTTTTCCTCACTTCCTGATCTTCTTTAAATATGCTCCACAGAAGACTCACTGGGAAACATGGAGCATATTGCCAGGGACCTACTCCAGAATGTGTCTCTCGGTACTTGCTGGAGGAGGCAAGCGTCCCAGCCCGCAGGTGGAAGTGACAAAATCTGGCCTTTTGCCACTTGCTTTTACACTGCATAAATCACTGGTAAACCCAGAGCAACTTCAGTCCTAATTGTGTCAATCTCATGGGGTCTTTGTAAACTGAGCCTTCAGATTGCCTGCCTGGGGTTGCTTTGGCAGCTTGATTGAGTCCAGAACAACTGCAGGAAATTTGCCTGTGGTGGAAGATAACTCAGCCACTCATGTTTTTCATGCAGTAAATCCAACACTTACGATTTCCCCTTGATATAAGCTGCCCAGCCTCTGGTGGTTATTGGGACCTCCGGGCCAGTCTGAGGGTCTTGCCCGTGAGTTCACACCTTGAGACTGACTGTCTAAAACCAGACCTACCACACTTGCTTTCAGATACGCCCTTTCCTTTCAGTCCTTTCACTGCTGCCAGTGAAATAGGAGCCCAAAGGCTTTTGGCTCTTTCTTTGGACCACAGCTGAGTTCCCCAGCTCTCATCCCAGTAGCATGGAAATCCCTCCTGCTACCTCTTCTTCTCCTACTTCCCCTGCTACCACCACCCCCAGGGGAAAGTTCACATTAGGCTGCCTAGCCAAATTCTGGGAGCAAACATTGAGAGCTCTCGAGTGAAAGGCAAAGATTAGATGATTAATGCCTCTGGCAGCCTGATCCAAGGGCATGCACAATGGTGATTAATTTACAAACTCTGAGAGTCACTTAATACAATTACTTCTTCATGCATTTTCTCTCTCAGCCTAATAAGATGTTAATAACTTTGGGGCAGGCATGCGTGTGGCATGGTTACAGAGCCAGGTTTGGGGTTATAAAGGAAAAGCAAAGGAAAAGCAGAGGAAGCGAACAAAAGACATTGGGAATTCCAAATATTTAGAGGTCACCAATAAGACTGACTCTTCAAAATCAGTCAATCTGGTTCTAAAAAGTAGAATTCATATTCAAAAAACTGCCTAAGAATTATCTTAATTCTAAGATTTTACCTGAAAGTTCTCTTAGAATAACTGATCATTTTAATGTCATGACCAAATTCCAGTGCTGGGGAATCTGCTCTGTCCTTCTTACCTCCTCTGCAGTTCTTTTTGTATATAAACTTTGCTTTCCATACTAAACTCTGGAGTGCTGCCTCACAAGCCACTCCAGTTCCTCAGCAGTGGGTGTTTTGGTTTCCCTTTTCTGTCAGATGTAACCTTGCAACCTTGGTGATGAGGTCATTGAGAAGTGTATGGGATAGCTGGTTTATTTTTCTGGTAGCCAACATGTCTTGCCCTTCCAGAGCAGCAACACTATTTCTCATATATCTGCAATCTGGCTGCGTGTGGTGCTAAAACCATGATTTTGGGACTGTGGTCAAGTACAGTGGGTGGTGATCTGTGGCAGATGTTGTTTGTTGTGGATTAGCCTGGCTTGTTGCTTACCATCTATTTCTTGTGTGTCTGGTCTCTGATAATGCTCAGAACCCAGAGGAATCCAAGTTTGTTCAGGTAAGAACATGTGGGAATGAGATGTCAGCCTGTGTTTAGAGTTGGATTACTCAAGTTTGTGCCCATTCTTCAAGAATGCTTGTAATGCAAAGGTTAAAAAAGGTGACAGTTCCTTGTATCCCGGTGGCAAATAGGATGACTTAACCAGCTACAGTATTGCAAAGCTTTCTTTCATTACTGGTTATAAAATCCCTAGCAGCTTGCAATGGGAGAGACTGTTAAGTGTTCTTTCTTTGAGCGTGACATACTTTGAGGTCTCAATACAGTTCTCATTGTTTTTGTTTTCTAGATGGGGAAACTGATGTCCAGAAAGTGATAGCCTGTGTGTCACGCAGCAGGTCTGCAGTGGAGCTGGGGATCAGTGCATGGTGCTTTATGCTCCAACAGTGTCAGTTGTCAGGCCACACCTAAATGATGAAGGCAATTTTATTCAAGTGCACTCCATCTGCTATTCACCCATAGTCTGCAGCTAGAATAGGATTATTATTTTCTGCATTCATCTGGCAGCCAGAATTTCAGAACCAGGGATGGCTTTCCCCTAAGGACTTGAAAGGAAAACCTCCATTATGTTTCTCAAAAAGGCAAAGGAACAAGAAATGCTAATAGCCACAAAAGAGGGTCCCTCCCCTGGGAATGCAGGGATATGTCTGTAACCGTGAGCAAACATCGCGGCACTCTGAGCTGCCACCACCGCAAAGCCTGCCAAGGAAATCTGTTTGGTGAAGACAGCACTAACTCCAGCCTTCGAGGAGGCAGCTCCCCTGCCACCTCCACCTCACCTATAACAATCCAGAGAACAACTTCTGTGTTCAATATTTAAATCCACTGCTTAAATTTTAAACAGGAAGTTTCATTGACACCTTGATGATGAGCCAGGATCCCTGGCAAGTGGCCAAAGTCTTCAAGAAGGCTTGTATCACACAATCGAGGTCAAAAGTCAGGTCATCTCTGTCGCCTCTGAGGCACAGCAGGTGATTTAAAGGTTTTCTTTTTGCCTGGATCTGCCAGGCGTCTCCTGGTGAACCTTGTTGATAACCATCCAGAGGTGACATGCTGGCAGTGTCCCAAACCACACTGAACACATCCTTGTTATTCATGGCACCTGCACTTGTAGCTCAGAGAAACCACAGAGCTTTACTTTCCTGTGGCTTGTTTTAAACCAAAGGACCAGGAGTTGGAGCACTTGGGTTCTGTTTCCAGCTTAGGCACTGCCTGCTGTGACCTTAAATGTGTTTCTCTATACTTTGTGCATCTATTTCCCCACATGTGATGCAGAAGATATACAGAGAGGCATTGCTACGCTACAGAGAAGTTAAGAAGCCTCGTTCATTTGTTGTTGCAAAGTGCCATGAGCTCCCAAGCTAAGCAGAGGCGATGTGCTCGAGTTACAAACTCCTGCACAGCCAGTGGTGCTGCATATAAGATGGATCATGTTGTTGATTAAGCAACAGCATTGCTTGATCTGTGATGCATGGGGCCCTTCTCTATTTTATGTGCTCTGCTAAAAGCATTGCCTTCTGGAAGTAGCTGCATTTGAGTGAGAAGAGAGGATGCACTCAGGGCCCTATTTGGACATAAAAAGAGCTCTCTACAGGCTTTTGAGTCAACTTCTCAGAGAAGTCTCATCCTATGTGTGTGGCTTCGTACAAATGAGGCACAGTACTCCACCAGGCTGGCACAACCAGGCTGTGGTGTTAAGCTGGGAATGCTGTCCTCAGGTCCTCTTGCCTTGCACAACTCTCTCTGACCTCCATGTGAGCTTGTGCTTTCTCCTTAATCTGCCTTCCCTTTGATTTCTGTGCCTCCTCATTTGTGGTTTGTTCTCTTTTAGTCAGTTGCCTGGCTGGCCTCTGTGTTACAGCTTCCAACTCTGCTTTCCACCTGATATTCCCTGTTAAGGTAATTCTGTGCTGGAGAAAGATGTCATCTTTCTTTGAATGTCTATGTGCTCAACAGAGTCAGAGGTGCAAACCGCCCTGGTGCTTTTGCAAAAGGACAGTCACGGTGGATCCTGCTGTGTAGGATAATGCCATTCTAAGAAAAAATGTGTCTATTTTAACTGCAGCTGGCAACCCATGAGCTGGAGTCATGCAGATGTTTGTCTTTGTTCCAGGGGATAAAAACCAGGGGTGTTGCACAACCCAGCAACATCAGCAAGCCTGTGGGCTCCAGCCCTTCCTTAGAGGATCACTGGGTGTCTGGTACAGCCATGAACTCTCTTCTCAGCCATGAGAGCTGAGGAAGGACCCTTAGGAGCTGCTTTCTCACTCTTTTCTCCTTCCATCCCTTTTTTCTGGGGATGGAAGATGCCCCCTGTCCCACACAGTTGCCCTGTCTAAGACGCCGCGAGCATCTGCCCTGTCCTCTGCTCCCTTCTTCAGCTCCAGGTGCCGTTCAGGCCCCTGTGCTAGGCACTGCAGAGCAGTGGCTAATTGGGATTTGGATGCTAATTAGAAATGAGCAGATTGAGCGGAAAGCACTTAGCCAGGGTTAATCAGCAGTTAAGTGGCCAGCCCAGACAAGCTCCCGATGGCTGTGCTCTGCCCAAAGGAGTGGGCATGCGGCATTTCCCACTGAGCTTACGGAAAACCCAGCTGCCCTGGTCTGTGAACCAGGCCCTTGGCTGGCCACACGTTGTCAAACCTATGCTGGCAAAGACATTTTTGCTGGCCACAGCAGCAGGTGATGTCCTCTTTTCTCACTGCTTGGGTGGGATGCTTGAAAGAGACAGGCAAGAAGGGGGAACCCACTTCCCTACCACAGGGGTGTTCAGACCTTTGATGTCTGTTTGGATTACAGTTGTTTTCATTTCCAAATGGGAGGAGATGGGGAGGATGCTAGCTGCAGGGTAGCCACCAGTAGCTGCAGCATCTCAGAGTCAAGATTCTGTTTATTTCCTGGGCAGTCTCTCTTCTCTGGTACAAGATAATAGATTTTGTTGTGTATGGTAGGTGTATGATGCTCCTAACATCACACTGTACTGCGTCTGGAGCTTTTGGCCCTGATATTGCAGAAAACTTCCCTTGTCTGTCCCATCCTTGGCACCCAGCCCATACATTGAGGACCCTGCTCTGCCCTACATGTCCTGCCAGAGTCACCCATGCTAGGAGAAAAAGCCTCCTGCCCAGGAACCAGAGCAAGTCATCACTGAAGATACAAGAATGCAGGAGCCCCAGTCGGCATTTGGGCTTCTCTTCATCTAGGTGTGATAAATAATAGTGGGAGGTAAACACCAAGAAGTTGAGTCTTGCACCAGCACGCCATGAATGAGGTTCCTGGCACATCCCAAGCCCTTGTCAAGAGTCTTGTTTTCCTTTGTGTATGTGTTCTTTCATGACTTTACCTTTCAGTTTCATAGCACACCTCCTTGCTCTTACTTAAAAGCAGCAATTAAAGATATCTGTGCTTGCTGAGATCCCACTTCCAGCTCATTCTCCATCTCTGGTTTCTGCGCAGGGACCTTTCACAACACACAGCAGTTTTCACATCATTTCTTAGACCTGTTTTCTCTTTCTTTTATGCCAGTTTTATCCATCCCTCTCCTATCGTGTCAGCACTGTAAAGCTGGTTCTTGGCCTTTGCTTTTGTGACTCAAAACTACCTTTTTAATGCAAAGGTTACAATCTTCAGCCTGGTCATGTCCAATTCATTCCAATCTCTGCAAGTCCATATTGGGTTATGTCTATGCACAAGATTTTTCATCTGTCTTACAATATTGCTGCAGGGTGTAACTGTCTTGTGGAAGTAATAAAAGCGAGCCCTATTGCACATGTGGTTGATCCTACATAAAAATCTTTTACCTACATGTTTTATTTTGTTAGGGGAACCAGCATAAGCTGCAAAATCAAATGTGCCTTTTAGCTGGTATAAATTAGATGTGCTCTGGCTAAATGACACGTTTGTCGCGCTGGGCTGACCTCTTCTCCACAGCTGATTTTTTTTCATGTGTGTCATAGTTTAGTTAAATATATAGCCTGAAGGGGGGTCATCTGCTGCTACTTTTTCGTCTCTCCTGGGGAAATTATTCTACCATCAAGTTGTTCTGATATAAAAGCTCTTGTAGCCAGTTTGCCTTCGGTGATCTTTTTACGCTCCTCTACATTTGCCCCTTCAGATCTCTCAGAGAATCTCTTTCTCTTTAGCCATAATAACCTTATTCCGTTTTGTCAGACCATCACATCCATCAGCCTGGATTAACACTTCTGTAGTAACACTAATCACTGATGTATCATGGGTAGTGATAGGACAAGGGGGAACATTTTTAAATAAAAGAGGGGAGATTTAGATTAGATGTTAAGGGTAAATTCCTTACTCAGAGTGGTGAGGCACTGGAACAGGCTGCCCAGAGATATTATGGGTGCCCCATCTGTGGAAGTGTCCAAGGTCAGGTTGGATGGGGCCCTGGGTAACCTGCCCTAATGAATGGCATCCCAGCCCATGGCAAGGGGTTTGGAACCGGATGGTCTTTGAGGTTGCTTCCAACTCAACCCATTCTGTGATTTCTATGATTTCTGTGATTTCTGTGATTTCTGTGATGCCTTCCTTTGCAGCCTCCTCCTGAGGTCGGGGGCTGCTCATCTGCCCCCAGCTTGACACAGCGCCTCAGTGGTGACACCGCACTGCTGCGAGCACCCAGGCAGCTTGGGGAGAGTGTCTGAAAAGCAGCAGCTGAGCAGCCCCTTCCCTTCCCATCCCCACAGATAACACCTGCCGCTTTGAGGATGAGAAGATCTGCGGCTTCATGCAGGACAAGATGGACAACTTTGACTGGACCCGGCAGAATGCCCTGACCCAGAACCCCAAGCGCACCGTCAACACAGGGCCCCCCACGGACATCAGCGGTACGCCGGAGGGTAGGCACCAGTCTGGGTTTCTTTCGGCTTGGCTGGGGAGGCGAGGTGCACACCACCTCTTGTCAGGAGTCTTACAGCTCTGGGAGCTGATGGAGGGCTCATCTGCTTTCTGCTTCACACGGGGTGCAGGGAGCAGGCAGTTACTTTGCATGTTACTGGTTGGCATTAAACACACAATTAAAACACCCACAACTTTGTCGAAGGGAATAGTGTGAGCATTAGTTCTTGTTACCAGCTAATTGCCTGCTGCCTAATGCCCTTGCACTGTTTGATGCTTGTTTTGAAGTAAAAAATGGATAAATGAGTAGCAGAACATCTCTAACACCTAGAAATGGCTCTGTAGGTTTTAGTGAGATGTTTCCTCAAAGAAATTCTTGGGAATGCAAACAGATCTCCTCAGTAACAAGCACAGAAGCATGAGAGACCAGACAGGAGCTGCCTATGGGGCGGGAGGAAGCCTCACGTTTAGCTGAAGGAGACTGGTGTTATTTATTGCTCATGGTAGCTGTGCATGGAGTACATGCTCCCAGTTTAGCTGAATATTACATCCCTCTTTCTGTATTAAGAAAAGTAAATTTGTATGCAAACACATATCTTTGAACTCAGAAAAAAATGGGAAACATCCAATGGCCAGCTAAGGAAATGGCTTTTCCCATTAGTGTTCAGTACACCAACCTAACTGAGCATTGAAAATTATGTTGACAAATTAAATGGCTCACCTGTTCCTCCCTGGGCTGTTAACAACTGCTTTAGTATTGTTCTCTTTAGACAACAATATTGTTTAGGCTAGATGTACCAAATCCTCTCTCCCTCTACTTGAGGCAGAGAAATTAGTCTGGAATGGTTTCTCTTTCTGGTGTTCTCCTTGCACAGTGCAGTCAGCTCTGAGGCTGCTTGTGCTGCAGGGGCAAGGCTCATTTTGCACCCAGACAGAAGTGCAGATGCCCGTCTCTCCTGCTCTTCCCTAAATACTGCTGAGGCAGGGGAGGCACTGCGGACATCCTGCAAGAGTCTCTGGCCAGCATCACAGTGGGTGCAGAGTAGTTGGGAAGAGCAAGGCCATGTCTCCCAGAGGAGGGGTGGTCTCCCACCCACGCTGGCATCCCATCTTTTGGAGGAAGGGAGACCCAGTGCATGCTGCCTTTGCCCACCTTTCCCTCTCATTCTGTAGGTTATTACATGTTCATCGAGGCCTCCCGGCCCCGGGTGACAGGAGACAAAGCCCGGCTCATCAGCCCCCTCTACAATATCACTGCCAAGTATTACTGTGTCTCCTTCTACTACCACATGTATGGGAAGCACATTGGTGAGTACCCTCTGGGGAAGGGTGAACCCAGGCCCATGTGGGCTCCTGGGGAAGATCTCCAGCCTCTTGCTCCAGCAGCTGTGCCTGCGACCAGTAGCTCCAGAGGGTGGGAGTCTTACTCCGGTATTGCAAGCAACAGGGTGGGCTGCTGCTCTCGAATACTTGTCCTGCAGTGTCAGGGTTGTGAGGCTGTCACAGCCCATCCTTGGGGCAGCACCTTACTGTCAGTCTGTCCGTTGGAGAGGAGAAGAGGGTGAAGGGGTTTTGGGAACCAGAGAGCTCTGTGGTGGCCAGAGCTACATTGGGGTAGGCAGGATGTGTGCTCCCCCAGCTGTGCCAGGGGGCTGCCTGCTCTGCCTGGCTCCCTCCTCTTGTTATTGTAAGCCTCAAGTGCAGCCAGCACCACAGAAGCGCCTGGCACACTAATGAGTTTCCACATCCAGTCAAGGAGCAACTGCTAATTCTTCACCTCTTGATTATAATTTCATTAATTTGAATAATAGATGCACTCTTCCCACAGCACACAGGGTTATTAATCACCTGCTGGACTAGAGCCTGACTGAAAAATCAGGGCCCAGGCAGGAATGTGTCCGCCCTCCAATAAGCGGGGTTAATTAACAGCTCTCTGCTCAGTACTGTAGATGTCACTGGGAAGGAACATGCTCCTGAGTCTGGCCACGTCTCTGTGCACACGTGGCACAGCTGAGAGGCTAAACTGCAAAATCTGGGCAAGGCTGAAACCCTGACACCGTGAGTGTTGGGGGCTAGGAGCTGGGCTGCAGTTCACTGAGCAGGTCTCCATCTGTGTCTGTGCTTTGAGGGTTCATATTTGCTCTCTGCACTTGGAATCGGGCTAGGTCAGAGGTGTTTCCACACACCTGGATTCCCCCTGGAGACAGGCTGCTCCACGTTGTAGTCATGCCGGCGGTGGCAGGTTGCTCAGGCAGAGCACTGCCAGTGTTGGCTCACACCAGGTTTTCCTGGACCTGCTGGTCCTGCTTAGCTGGCAGAGTCCAGCTGCTGATGCTGTCTGGCAAACTCGTGTGCTCCCTGCAGCTGGCCCTTATGGTAAGGCAGCTCTGCTGCCTAATGCCTGCATGTCTTCTCCTGGAGGCTTGGAAAGGGATCTCATTCATTGATGAAGAGTGGCCCAGATTGGTGGGAGATTGGCAAAAAAGAGATGTGGAGAGAGGAGGCCTCTCTTGCTTTTTTTCTTGCGTCACATTTCCAGGTAAAATAAAAGCTCATCAACACTTGCTTGATTTTGGAAGAGAGCTCAGTTTAACAGCTCTCTTGTGGTCTGTCTGGAGATGGGGTGGACTGGATATGACAGAGAATCAATTCATTACAGGTTTTTTTGCTTTTAGCATTTTAACTCTTTACTGATTTGCTCCACCCACAAATTACCCAAAAGCTTGCACTGGCTCCTGAGACCTAAGCAAGCCTCTGAGTGACATTTTCTTTTCCTCAGCTTCAGTCACCTTTTCTATCTGTTGATTTTTCCCTTCATACCCAATGTTATGGCCCCTGCCTGATCCCTGTTTTCCTCTTGTTGTACAAAGGGGCTGATAAATTTCGGTGAGGTGGATAGACTCTTGAATGCCATATGATGATTTCCAGGGTAGGTGCTGCTGAGCTGAGAGCAAATTTTAAAATTAGACTGACTAGATAGAGACAGAGATTGAAAGAGACCTAAATGAGAAAAAAGTTCTTTTTCTCTTGGCCTGTGGAATACATGACTTGGTCCAGCAAACCCACCATATATGTTCTGCAAATTGAAGCTCAGTACCTTGATGCCAGGCTTGATGCCATAATTGGCTGAAGTCCTCTCAGAGTCCTTAGGGCAAAACAAGTTTATTTAGCTCTTCTTCTTTAGCCCTGGGTTAGAGCAGGGTGTAGAACTCAGCAGGACTTCTCCTGTGAAATGAGGAGACAGACCCTGCCCTCCTGCAGTATTCACGCATGGGCAAGGACTCTGCAACATGGAGGAAAGAGTGCAAAAGCCTTTATTGCGCATCAGAAATTCCCTTAAATACCAGTAGCTAACAGGGAAGATGTTCACCTCAGTGTCCCTCAATCACCTGGAGTACTTCCTAGACATTGCCTATTATGGTGAAGGATAAACAATACTTTACAAGGTCAGAAACTGCAATTATCACATCTCATAGGGCTGACACTGTCCAGAAACCCACAATGCTCTCTCAGCCCATCCCCGGTGACCTGGCTGTAATCCCAGGGTCACCTCTGGGTCTGAGAACGAGGCTCTTTCTTTGGCCAACAAGGCCTAATCTCTCTTCCAGCATACGGTGTATCCCAACACCATCCCATCCATCTCACATATGCAACAATTTGAAGGTAAGGGTGGGGTTGCTACAGTCCTGAGCCATGCCTCACTTCCCATATACCGGGCTATCCCTGATGCCTGCAGTTACGGCCACCACCCCTGGGTCACCTACTGCCAGCACAGTCCTGCCAAGCCCGGTGCCAGCAAGAGCATATCAGATTGCTCTTGTCAGCAGGCAGTGCCAGAAAGAGGGTGTCTCCCATCCCAAGCCTTTTCCAGTTCCATCGTGGAGCAAACTGAAGCTCTGTCACTACAAAAAGTAGCCGTATAAAATCCCGACATTTATTTATTTTTTTTAATAACCCTTTTATTACCTTTTTTTTTTTCCCCACTACAGAACTTGAAAGCTGGTTTACTCTCACAATTTGACTATAAAATATCCACAGCCATCCAGGCAAATCTTCCCTGGGAGAGTTCCCAGACACTACTCGTTTATAATAGATATGACGAAAGAGAGAAACAGAATACAAATGCACTGGTTGTAGCCATGGTATAAAATATTCAGTGACTAGCAGAGCAGGATGCTGTTGAATATCTCTCAGCTGATGAGAGAGCAGGATGAAGGGGGGCTCCCTGGAGGCAGTTCCTGTTCTTCTGAAGTTATTTGGTCATCTGTTTTTTTCCTCCGGCCCTCTCTGTAGCAAGCATTCACATTGCCCTATGATCCTGTCCGCCCCAACACAAAAATCAGGGGGAGGGGAAGAAAAGAAATCTCATTTTCACAAGGCATTCAAGAACGAGGGTGTCTTACTTGCGGCTGGCATAGAAATATCAAATGAGGCTCAGTTGGTTGGAGCCCGGTGCTGATGATGCCGTGGTCGTGGCATCGATCCCTGTGTGGGCCATTCACTTAGGAGTTGGACTTGATGATCCTTTTGGGTCCCTTCCAGCTCAGAATATTCTGTGATTCTGTGTTTCTGAGGAATCGCTTGCTTTCTTCAGGGGAGGAAACTACCCATGGCAGCTAGCAACTACTTGCCAAGCTCAAAAAGCCTCTTTGCCAGGTTGGCTGGGTGAGTCAGCATCGGAGCAAACCCTCAAGTCCTTGCTGCAGCCATCAGACTCCTCTTCCTCCCTTCCCAGGGGCTGCCTGAGAGGGGGGTGCTTTAAGAGGACAGCTTCCCTGACAGACTGGTTTTACCACAGTCCCCTGCCACCTTTCTCTCATGCCTCCTAACTCAGTGGTAGCCAGGTTATGATCTGTACGGCCTCCTGCTCGCTGCTGGATGCTCTTGCAGGCCCTGCAACAGGAGATGTGTTCATGGCCAGGTCGCAGGATGAAGATTGCTGAGAGGGACATGGAAATTTCAGCCACACAGAATGGAGAGTTAAGGGCATGATTATTCCAGTGCTGACACAGACCTTACCTGACCACCCCAGCTAAGTCTGGTCTATGTATAATCAGGATAGGAAGCTTCCAATAAAATTGTAAAGTACTCATTGCTGTCTACAGCTTCTTGAGGAGGGAAAGGGGGTGAAAGGTGCCGATCCATGGTATCCAGTGACAGGATGCATGGGAATGGTTCAAAATTACTTCAGGGGAGGATTAAGTTTCTTTGTTGAAAGGGTAGTCAGACAGTGGAATAGGCTTTCTAAAGAGGTGATCAAAGTGGTCAGGCAGTTGGACTAGTTGGTGGTTGTAAATCCTTTCCAACTTTTCTTTCCCTTCACTTCCCTTTTCTTTTTTTCTCTTCTACTCTATTCTAAGATCCTGTGAGGAACAGTGCTGATTAAGAAGGATTTTGGTTCTGAATCACTGGAAACAATGAGACCAGATCAGATCTCTTGCCACAGCATCTGAGTTCAAGAAAGCCATGGCTGTTTCACAGAGGGAATTGGGTTGCAGGCAGGCTACTTACACAGGCAGTGTCACCACTGATGCCCTCCTGCTGAGGAGGAATCACAGATCTGGAAGGCCTGCCAAACTGAATTGCTTCTTTACTTCTTCAGCTCAGATCAGACAATCAGTGCAAAGGTGTGTCTAAAAGGCTGTGGTGGATGATCACATGTAGGAGCTGGCGGGTGCCATGTGGCTTCAGCTTGTTTCTGACAAGTGACAGTAGTCAGGGCTGTCAGGTCACACAGATTGAGAGGTACCAGTTATGTCACTGTAAAAGCAGCTTGAACCACAAAGCCATCATTTTTGTAAGATTCCATATCGTAGCTCCCTTGTTCCTGCTCCAGCTTTGTTCGTGAACACGGCACCCTGCCACTGCACAGTAATACAAGTGGCACCCTGGAGGTAGCTGCATTCTTTTGGATACATAAAATTTGCCTCAGATAGAAATGTGTTGTTCATTAAATCCATGCCATTATCTCCAGTGCAATAAGTCTACACAGGAGAGATTACATCACTGGATTGATTGAGGGGAGGCTGATTTTCCTAATGAGTATGATTCACTTCCCTCTAGACTCTTGAAAACAAGTTGCAGTTAGAGTTAAGTGAACACTTTGTAATGAAAAAATGTATTCAACTTTTTAATACTCATTCTTTTTCCACTTATTCAGATGTGTTCTTGGCTTTACTCATTCCTCCATCGATAAATACATATTTGACTAATGATTTGTTAAGAGATCCAGCATCTTCCTGTGGGCTGTGGTATGGACCCTTTGGATAGACTGCGGTCTCTTCTAGTAGTATCTGCATGAGTTTTTTGGGAGGTTAGTCAAATACCATGATCATGAGCAAGGATTATAAATACCTAGCAAGAAGACCACATATCTGTAAAGTGTCATTCCACCTCTGTAAGTTCAATACAGTGGCTCTGAACCAAAGACAGATGAAGTCACTGTTTTTCTAAAGAATTCACTGAACTTTGAATTAGAGGCATAGATTTAAAGATTATTAAGACCCAGTGGTATTGATACATCATCTAATCAAACTTCCTGCATAACCAAGGGCAATGAATTCCTTTCAGTGACTTTTGCTGGAGCCTGGTAAATCCTATGTGTCTATACCTTCATTAGATGCTTACTTACAAAGAGCACCAAAAGCATGTTTGATAGGTAGGATTGAATCATCCCTAAGCCAAAGAGCTTGACATCTAAAGAACACAGGGAGACGAGGGAAAGGTGTTCAGATGTGGATTGGCTACATGTCATTTTTACTCCACAAATGCTGATGCAGGCATTCTTTTTAGTACCTTGAATGTGAGTTCACTGATCCCTGCCTTTCCTTGCCGCTCACTAAAAAGGCATCACTGAATCAAGTTCCCAGTGCGGATAGACACTGAAATGTTGCCTTCTTCAAAAGTCCTCTTCTGTCTTACCAGCTGAATGTCAGGCTACTTTCCTGCTGCAGATTTTGTTGGGAAGGCTGTCGGAGCACAGATTGCTGGCACCCATTCATTTGCAGATGCCCTGAATCCCCACAGATTTTCTTTGCTCCTGATCACCTGATTGGAGACACAGTTATTCCTCTGGTGGACAGTTGCTGTGATCTCCCCTCCCTTCATTCAGCAAAACTTCTTTCCATTCAGACTTTAATCACAGCAGCAGCCTTGTGCAAAGTTAAGGAGCTGTAAGGATACACTGCAACCTGATTGTCTCCTGAGACATCAGGTGTTGCATCAATTATTCAGACTCTGAAATTGATATATACAAAACATAACAGACACTTAAGAGGAAACAAGAGCTCTCAGAGCATATCCAGCTACTTCTTTAGCACTCCCTTGTCACTCTTCTGTTCTCTCCATAGACCATTAATTATTTCACTGTTGGTCATTCCAGGTGCACATCTGGACACCCCCCTGGATGCTCTGACAGGATAAAGGCTGTGGGGCCAGAGTGCAAAAGTATGATACACTACTTGAGCATCCATCCCAATCTGTACTTGGGCTTCAACCAGACATGATTTTGTAATGTATGGAAATGTGTCCCAGGAAATCAAAGAAATTCTCAACAAGTGTCAGTCACCACCATCACTTCCAGGAGTGACTTCCTCCCACAAAGAGAGCTCTGCAGGGATGACAGGCACCCCAGCACATGAAGGAGTTTGCAGTTGCAGGTTTGGAGTCTCACTGTCTCAGCTAGTCGCCTTGAAGCTTTGTGGTGCAAGTGAGGCAGGCATGAAGTGGGAAAGGAGTCTCTTGCTATGATGCATCCTGACTCAAAGCTGGGAGCACAGCCTGCTCTAACAAACAGCCTTCCTGCAGCAAATCACTTCCAAGGCCTGAACCATTCACCCTCTCACATCTCCCTGGGTCAGGCAGAGGATGAGGCCAGAGAACAGCTTTTGAGTGGTGTCCTCAGTTCAGCAGGAAGAATATGTGATCTCAGCTGCTCCTTCCTGCTGTCTCGCTGGCTTCAGCATTGCAGTAAAACAGCCCATCTGCTCCAAGCCCCGCAGCTGTGCAGCTGCCCTGTGCTTGGCTCCCGGCACTGAGACACCACAGACAGGGTGATGATGGGGAAATAGGAAGATTGTTAATAGGGATAGAGAAGAGACAGGCAAAATTTTCCTCAGCATAAGTACATCCATGTCTGCAGGGTTTTTGTCAGGAGCCCTTCCACACACATCGCTTGTATTTTGTGGGCTATGGGAGTCTCCCTCCTCTCTTGCTGAGGTCTTTGCAAAGCCTGGTCACAGAAGGGAGACAGGCAGAGTCCCCTGTCTGGCTGTTGTGCTCTTTTAAACCTGGCAGTGTCTATGAAGCAGACTTTGTTTCAGCTCGTCGGAGAGCAGAGAGTGCTGAGCACAGTTCGTGCTCTCAGTCTGAGAGCTGAGCACATGAATTCCGCAAAGGACCCAGCTGTCTCTGGTGCCAAAGATGAAAGGGCCCGTTATCAAAGCTGGGAGGAGAGAGAGCATTGCCTGAAGGCATCTGGGCATGTCACGAAACAGAGGGTGAACAAGGAGCAAACAGACCTCACAGCTGAACTATGCCATGTTCACTCTGCTTCTTGAGTCTGCAAAATTGGTGGGAAAAGTTGCCTACACATGGCCACCTTCTTGCTAGGTTTATCATACTCTCATTTTTAATGGTTGAACTTGATAAAGGTCTTTTCTGATGTAAACAATTGTATGATTTTCCCCCAGGCTGGCCTCTCCTCTCTAAGGTAGTACCCAGCACTTCTGCGGACCACCAGCTACAGCAGGAAAGCGGGAAGGAGCTGCCCCCATTGGCATCATCCCATCCTGCTTGCCAGCAGCTGCACAGAGAAGTGAAGGAGAGCATCCATTTCCCTGCCAAGCACCTGGGGCTCCCCCTGCCCTGCCTGGAGCTGAGTCACAGGCAGCACTGGGCTCCTACACAGCCATGGCCCCAACAAGTGACCAGCTCTGAACTTACCCCTGAGTCACCCTCCCTGTGCCCTCTCTCTGTTCTGTTCTGGCTGCATATTGGATGGGCCTTTGTTCTTCTGAGATAGCATAAATTTAACATTGTGGAGCATGAAGATCTTTCTTCTCCCTCTTTTGAATTTCTTAAACCACATCCTGCAGTCCACAGATAGAAAGCCTGTTACTGGTCACAAACAACCTCTGAGGGAATTTTCCATGGAAAGGGGTGCCAGGATTTTGTTCCATAAACACAGTATCAAAGATGTAAGTCTTGTATCATTCATCTTTCTGTGCTAACAGTTTCTCTAATTAGACTGGTGGATCAAATGAGCAAAGGAGCTCAAGCATAGCTCCATTGCGAGTCTGCTCCTGCCATATCACCATCTGCTCTCTATGTACACAGACAGGTGGGGATATGCTGGAGAAAAGGAGCTATAGCTGTGGCTTGCCTGCCTTCCTCCCATTCCTCATCACGAGACAGCCATGACAATACCACTGTACTTACCCCTTTGTCTGCAGGGCCCAGGTCCCCCCTGCCCATTGTGTCTCCCCAGTGGTCCAGCCATATGTCCACTCTGCCTTTTTAGAGTGTTGTTGCTTCTCTGCCGGTACATTCCCTCCATCCTTAAATTCCTGTACCTGCCAGACTGGTCAGATAGATAGTGATGGATCACAGATCAATCTGAGCAATTGGCGTTACCATGTCAGGGAATATTGCTTCAAGCCCAGCCTCATTTGATGGTGGTTTAGGAGGTCAGAGGTGGAAATGTGTTTGTTTCTTTGGGTTTTTGAAGTCCACAGCCAACTCCAAAGAAAATTCCCTGTAGCCATATATAAGTAATTTTCACAGGTTTGCTGTAGGGGAAACATTGCCAATCAAAACTTACCTTATTGCTGTATATATCCCCAGAAAGTCCGAGACACAGCAAGAAACAGGAGGCTTTGATTCCCCTGATTCCTTTCTCCGTAGCCTCCCTACTGTGCCGAAGCATGGAGTGTCCCACAGCAATCAGCTGGCTGGCAGCACAGGCTGAACATTCTCCATGCCCCAATGCAGATGCCTTGTGAGCACAGGTGGGATCATGGTGCCTTCCAAACTCTGACCAGGATGAGCTCTCTGAACCCTCCTGCTCTGGAGTTAGTGAAGTGGTGGCTGCAGAAATAGGTCTGTGTAGTGACCCTGTGACTGCACAGAGGGGACCCTGCACACCAAGCTGAGAACAGTGAAAGACATGTAGAAATAAAATTCTCTGTAGTCAGGAGTGGAAAGCAGCCCAGGCACTTTAATTATCTTACTCCTCATATGTTAATGTGTGAAGCATCCTGAGAGACTGCGAATGAGTAAATACATCCTACCATGGCACTAAGACAGCTTACATTCCTAGAAATTATGAGTCAGTACCACTTGGTATTATTTCTGCATCTTTCTCTGTGCTACAACTATTTTTCCACCCTCTGCTCTCTAGCTCTCAGAGCAGTAACTTTCCCCCCAGCTCTGTAACCAAGAACACCAGCCTGGTGCTGACAGCTATTCATTAACACCCATTTAAATGAGAGAGGGAGAGAGACCTGTGTTTGTTGTGGGGATTATAAACAGTAATAGATTCTTTCTGGAGACTGTCATTTGCTCCTGGGATTTGCCTGCACTAAGCTTTGGGCTTTTAGTTTCTGATCAGTGGCATTAACATTAAACCCTCAAAGAAGTGCTCAGAGCCCCTGTTGGAAATGTAAGAGCTCTTTTCTCCCTGGATTGGTTTTAGCCCTCATTTTTTGTCTGCAGGTGACTCTGCTAAGATGTGCAAGGTCTAAGTCCTCTCCACACCCTCAGTCTCTTTCTGGCTACTGGATGTCTCTTGCAATCAGTCAGCTTCTTATCTCAACCTGTCTTGCCTGCACTGGAAATGCCATGGGAATTTCCATGGGGGCTTTCAGCCCTGAATTCCCAGTTGGGTGCCAAATCTTAACTGGAGCTGCAGCCAGGAATTCTCATCGATAGCCAGCCTCCTGAGACTGCCCCGTACTGGAGCAAGGATGTTACAGGAGTGCAGCAGGCAGTTGCAGTGAGACCAGGCTGCGTGCCAGCTCCTGGCTGTGGATCCCAGCAGCCTTCCCTACCCATCCCACAGAGCTTTGCTGCACTTGGCATGGCAGCCCATCTCTCAGTGTGTAGTGTCATCCTCCCTTTGCTTCCTGACTACTCCAGCTGCCCGCCTTCCATCTGAGCCAAGTAAACTGAGCTGTCCCTTAGCCTTTTCCCCAGCCCATCAGCCTGCATTAACTCTGCAAGAGAACTCTTGAGGAAACCTCTACCCTCTCTGCCATCCCACACTGACTGTGCTGGTGGCCCGGCCCTTACAGACCCTGCTTCCCTCCCACTGCTGCCTGTGCCAGCTCTTCTGGATCTGCACTGCAATTCAATGTGACAGTGAAGTTCTGTCCACTGGAAACTGAGTGAAGACCTTTTCTTGTTGTGAGAAGGTAACATTTAAAGGCATCCCTTGAGTTACTCTATCTGGAAGCCCAGCTGGTCTTTTGTGTGAGTGCCACTCTTTTGAAATGCCAGCTCTGGTCTTCAAGGCAGCCAGCAGAAGGTACAGCTGGCTCTCCCTGTAATTGATTCCTCATCACTCATCACTGGCCTTTATTCTCCCTTTTGATTGGGAAGAAGGAACAATGCAGATTGCAAGACAAATGTAAAGATTGCCTTGTATGGGAAGAGGTAACAACAGGATTGCTGGTGTCCTGGGATTTCTCTTTTGTTTGTCTCTCTCTGGTCAGCTGGAGATATATAGCAGCAGATAGATGGTCTGTCTCTTTGTGTGCCTCACCAGCAGGAAATGCCAGGCAGGGGAGATGGGGAAGAGGCAACAAGGAGAGAAATAGGTAACAAAACTGGCCAGCTGGCTTTAGACTCTGATACAGGAAACCAGGCATGATTGCAGTATGAAACCAAGCAAAAAGGGGTGACTGCAGCAGCTGGCACTGGAGAACATCCCAGATGGGCCTTTCTCATCTCCACTGATGAGGTGCTGGAGAGCAGGTCACACTTTGATTCTTCCTCAGTTTGTAACAACTGGAAAGGAAGATGACTTGGAGATTCCCACAGTCCAAGTCTGCAATGTTTTATGGCTCTGCCTAGAGTGCAGATCTGGAGGGTCATTTACAGGTACCTCCATCACAGGCTATGTGCCCTGAATTTGGCTGGCAACTGGTGGCAGACTGACACATGGTGGAAGGGAGTAAAGTAGAAGAGCTGCACAAACTTTAATGTCTACAACACTGTGGACTCAGTTCAGGTAGGATAGAGGTTTCATCACTGTTTAAAGTCCAGGAGTCTCTGCCGTGCCTCCCAGAAGTATATTCCCAGTGACAGCTTTACTGGAAAATGGAGGTATTGTAGTTCCTTCCCAGTCTCAGGGAGCCTCTGTAACTTAGCAGAGATTGCAGGTAGAGGGCTCTGAGACCTGGCTGCCCTTCACAACTCTGATTTCTGAGACAGCCATGGGCATGCTGCTCCGCTGTTTTGACCTTCAGTTTTCCATGTGTAGGCAGGAGTAGTGAAACACTGCATGTTGTGAGTAGATAAGGGAGCTTCCTTTCCAATTGCAAACCATTTGAAGAATGCCTGCTCGTATTCAGTATTGTTGTATTAGGGAATTCGGGTGCCAAAAGGTTGTTTTTCCTGATGCTGCAAGGACATGGAGCTGTCAGCCAGGATGTGCTCAGGCTTGGTTTGGGTTTAGGCCAGGCATTCACAGCCAGTGCTTTGGAGGCACTAATTTGCATTCTGGATGCTTCTCTGGGCTTCTTTCTATCTTGCCTTTGCTTTTTTCCTAGGGCATCAAAGTTCGTTTGCTGCGTGATTTGTCCCAGTGCTGGCTAGTCAGCCAGGCTATTGTGCAGCAAATCCTAGCTACAAGTCCCCAAATGAGGATAGAATAGACAATGGTTGTTTTTAATCCTTGCTTGCTAGCAGCTTCATATTAATTCTTCATTTGCTCTCAATCCCTCACCTCACCGGCTCTGGTGTCTGTAATTAGCTGCTCTGAACACACTCCTGTTGACATTGATCTATGGGGTTATGTAGTTCCTGCGTGAGCTGTCAGTTTGGACAAGGGGCTTCGTGAGGACTGGGTATCCTTAGAGACACTTTCCTTCATAGGAAGCTGCTGAGGGCAGGGAAGATGCCAAGAAACCAGCAGCTCAAAGCTGGTTTTGCCAGAGACTCCTGGAGTGACTTCTCTCGTGTGTGGCACTGTGTTTCCAGGAGGGAGGTCTCACTGGCTTGGATCCCTCAAGGTTGTGCAGAGCCAGCTGGTCTCAAGGGAGAGAGAAACAAGCTATTTTTCTCCTTATCCTGGGTTGTGGTGTGCATCCCAAACCAGGGAACCACCAGGGAAGGGGATTGGATATGCTCTCTATGTCCTGTCAGGCCTTCATCTAGTTTTCTCAGCTAGCCTTACAGCTAATGCTTCTGAATATTTCCAGGCAATAATGTGCCTTCTAGCCTCTTTTCACTAAATTATATACATATTTCATTTTTTTTAACCTTTTCTTGTAAGTCATTCACTCAGAATCTAAACATTTCATCATCTTTATTATGCTCTGAACTCCCTGTGATGTATCTCTCACTTTCTGACAGCCAGGCACTTGATGGGAGTATTTCCAGGTCCCTGTCCTTCACACAGTGCCCCTAGGGTGGATGTGCCAAGAATGAAGGATTTGGGGGGATCATGTAGGAGGGGGGTTATACAGGAAAGTCTGTTTCCCTGTCTCTTCCCTCGACCTCTTCCTGCTGCTTCTCCAAAGGGTGTACCCATGTGGGAACGCAGCATCCCAAGTGCAGACAGACTACAGATGGATAAGTAAGGGTTACTATTTCCATCCTACTCTCAGGTGTAATATATCTGTGTATGGAGACCAGAAACACTGATGAGCAAGAGCATGACTAGATTTGTGATTGATTGATTTTTGAGGAAAAAAAAAAGTGGTTCAGGTCAACCCTGATTGAATGTTTAAAAATGTTTTTTTCACTGAAGCAAAAAAGGAAAAGAAGTAATCTGAGGGCATACTAACAAAATGCTGCAGGAAGACAAACTGAGATGGCTTCATGTGTGGGTGGAGGGTAGAAAGCTGTGACACTGTTTTCAAAGTGAGAACTGGAAATGCTTTGAGATTTGTTGGCTTTGGTTTTGGTTTAATGATAGACAAAACCTTTTGGGAATTGCTTTTTTTGAAAGAACTTGAAGTCGGCGTTGATTCACAGGGTCTTTGTGAACCTCTGAAAACGTGAGGCTGGGATGGTACCAGGTGGTGTGGAACAGGCAACGCTCTCTGGTGCTTCAAAGAACAGCTGCTCACTCCAAGGCTGCTCCCAGGGCAAGTGGTGAATGAGGACACTGGCCAGGGCCGGGGCAGGGAGAGCCCTGTTAGCTGCACTGCATATTTCAGGTGTCAGTGGTGAACAGGGGAGGCAAATACGTGTTCTGGGCTCCCCATTTCAAGTGGAATGTAAAGAAATTGGTGGGGTCCAGCAGAAGGGCATCAGGATGGTCAAGGGCCAGGAGCAGAAGTCCTTAGGAAGAGAAGTTAAGGGAGCTGGACTTGCTCAGTCTGGCAAAGAGGAGGTGGCTATCAGCCCTTGGCCCCCAACTGTTTCAAGGGCAAATTCAAAGATAATGGAACCAAAATCTTTTCATAGTATTAAATTACATTATAAGGAATTGTGTCCACAACCGGCAGTGCTGGAGGTTCATACTGGACAGTAGGAAAATTTGGTTTCCTCAGGGAAGTTCAGGACTTGTCCAGGCAAAACCATGCTGCCCTCATGTAGAGCAGGAGAAAGCTTCAAGCAGGAAGTTGGATGGGATGCCTCTGGAGGTCTCTGGCAGCTAGCATTTCTGCCACCCTCTTCTCCTGCCACCCCAGCCATGCTGCACACTGCTTCTTCCTCATCCTGTCCCTCTTTGTCTGGGTCTGTGCTTCCCCAGCAAAGGCCAGGTGGATGAAACATTGCCCGTGGCAGTTATCCATGAGCACAGGAAAAAGCTGGCTCCCTTCAGAGATGACCACTGGGGCTCTGCAGGCTGTCCCTGAGCGAGCAGGGGCTTACAGCCGTGGTTTGAGGCTGAGCCCAGAGCTGCACCAGGAGCCAGCCCAGCGGCAGGCTTGGCTGCCTGCCCCAGCATGCCAGAGCCTGGTTTCTCTCTTCCAGGCTCCTTGAACCTGCTAGTCCGCGTGCGGAACAAGCGAGCCATCGACACCCAGGTCTGGTCCCTCAGTGGGAATCGGGGGAACGTGTGGCAGCAAGCACATGTGCCCATCAACCCGCCCGGGCCCTTCCAGGTAAGCCAAGCCCACAGTCCAGGAGCCACCTGCCACTGTCCTATCCGTGTGCCATGGATGTAGAGGATTTCCCGGCAGACATCTTCCTCTGTAGCACCGAGGCTGGTGGGGCACAAGGGAGGGCACTGGGAGCTTTCAACCCCCAGGGTCGCTGGGGCAAGGGAAAGGCTTAGTGGATGCGCAGCAGTCAAATCCACTTCTCTCTGAGGTTTTTATGTGCAAGGATCCGTTTGGCACTATACATTTTCTGATTATTGCTGGGCGGGAAACTGCTTGTCAGAGAGCTCCTTTTGGTGCCACGACTGTGTAATGGACAGGTCCCTCGGTGCTGAGCAGCTGGGGGATGCTGGCCTGTTGGTGTAAAGTGACTGAATGCTGGAAGTTTCTTCTAGCATGTGCTGCAAGAGCCCACCCTCACTGTGCCCCTTGCTTAGGACTCTAGGAGCACATGTGAATATGAGCTGGGCACTCTGCATGTGCTCATCGAGTTGTTCATGTGTACCCAGGCAGTGGGCTGCTTTTCTGGCTGAGGATTTTACCCAACAGGCTACTTAGCTGTTGTAGGGTTGTTTGTGAGAGCTGCTCTGTACAGGCTGGTAAGTCGTGGCACTGTGGCAAAATGCCCAGTGTGCTTTTCGATACTTCAAAATAATAAATAAGAATGTAGTTGCTCTTGCAAGTCCTGTTCAGTATTGGTTGGCTTGTTACAGCAGGACACATAATAAAGCAGAGCTCTAATGCTCATTTATTACTGCACAGACGCTCAGCACGAAGAGCTTGGTCCCATAAACAGTGGGATCTGTCTTTCCAGATCCTATGAATACTGGAGAAGCAGGAAGGAAATAATTCTCTTGGGGATCTGATAAGACCTGGTCTGTGTCCTGCTCACCTCTGCAGAGCCCTGCAGTGCAGGAAGGGCCCTCCACAACTGCAGCTTCACACTGGGCTCTCTCCCATGCTCTGCTTGCAGATCATCTTCGAAGGTGTCCGGGGCACGAGCTACGAGGGGGACATTGCCATCGATGATGTCACTCTGAAAAAGGGAGACTGTCCAAGGAAGCCAATTGGACCGAATAAGGGTGAGACTGTGTCTGCCTCAGAGGCAAAGGAGTTGGCAGGAGTGCATTCACAAATGCACATGCTAGGGACGCACAGCTGATTTCAGAGCACACTGACACGTTGGTGGGACTCAACGGGATGGTGGACTCCACCAGCAGAAGTCACCAAAGGAGCTGTCAGACTCTTGGACTTGTTCTTTAGAGTTGAGAGTTAGCAAGAGTCAAAGGAACAACCAGGAGGTGTCATCCCCAAGAAGCTAAGGACTTCCGCAATATCTCATTTCCTGGAAACTCTAGTTACTGAAGCTTTGAAAAGGGAAAGACCTTCTGCAGGCTTTAATGGCTGCTGTAGGGTTAAGTCAGTCCTTCTCCAGGAAAAAAAACCTGCTCTTTGGGGCGTGGAACAAGGGAGGGCTGTGCTTCTTCCCATTGCCATCTGAGCAGAGAGGCACAGCCAGGCTAAATCCCAGCAGTTCCTTTCCAGCCCATCCACATAAACTGATGCCAGCACTGCAGTAATGGAGGCAATTCCACTCTCACTTGGGTGCACTGAGGGTTGAAGCCACAGCGAGGTGTGTGTAAGCAGTACATAGGCATGGGGTGGGGACCACTGGTGTGCCATGTGCCTTCGTCCTGCCCGTGCCCTCGATAACATGCCTCAGGTGTGCCGGAGAGCAGGTGTTCAGATATGCAAACCAGAGCATACTGAGCAGCAGGCACCTGAGAGCAAGGCTCAGTTCGGTTTGTTTATTTTTGGAGCAAAAAAACTTTCAGAGTAAGAGTCACTTCTGGCAATTTTCTTAACTCCAGAGGTGAAGGGGGAAACAAAAGTAAGAACACTCTAAAATTTTCAAAATTTTAGGTGCAGTTAAAGGTCTCTTTTTGCCTATGATGTAACCATAACACAATGAGAGCCTTTTGTTTGACTCAGGTTGAAAGTTCTGGGGAAGAAAGCAGGACTGGATTGCGAAAGTGTCTAAGATTCAACCTTTTCTCCAAAGTTAATTTTGGGGAACCTTGAGAATGTCCAGGAAAGGCTCAAAGTATCTTCCAAAAGATTGGGGAACTGTCTGTGGTTCAGGGTGGGAGAAGACACTGATGTGTGTTGACTTGTTTGATGAGGTCTGTATCTGTCCCATCCCTAATTCTCTTTTTCCCTTCTCGGCTGGCAGCTGTTGCTCTTCCAGGAAGTGGTGTCCCAGCCCTGCACAGCCCTTGTCTTTGTGGCCCATTGACTTTCTTCCTTTACGTGCTGCTCAGATGATGGCAAGTGAGCGCTCCTGTCTTCGGACCAAGACATTCCTGCTCCTTTCCTACTCAGCCACCTCTGCTCCTCTTCCTCCCCTCCTCACTGGCACACCAAAGTGTCCATATGTTACCAAAGACTGACAGGCATGGCCACGCAAAGGGATCTGGTTCAGAACTGGAGCACTCCTTGAGAAAGTCATAATGTCTAGAACAAAATTTAAAAATAAAGACAAAACTTTTTTTTAAAAGCACGTGCACGAGAGAGAGTGAGAGAGAGGAAAGAAAGAAACACACACAGAGAAAAGAAGGAATGAAATACAAAAAATAGGAATGAAGAAATGTGAAGAGCAAATGAAGGAAGAAAAAAAACACCCCATGTTTCCTTGGGAATGTCGGACAGGGCTTCCTCAGGGAAGTGGGAACTTGTTTTAAACAAACAAACAAAAATATATTAAAGCACAAATTTCTACCAGAACAGTTACCTTCTTTACTGCAGAGCCCACAGCTTAGTGGATGATATCCTGCAGTACTCCCCTTGTCTCCTCATGCTTTCCCGCTGGCTGGGGCTGCCCCGCTCCGGCTGCAGCTCCCTGCAGTAGCACCAGCCTCGTCCGTGGGGCAGCAGCCGCCCCGTGTGCCGGCAGCCAGAGCGCCTTGCCTCGCACCGCATGTGCTTCAGTGTCTCCATCCATCCACATCTTCCAGGCTCTCACGTGTTTAACTGCCCCCAGTGTGGTTTGCTTTGGCCTTTCCCCACCGCTCTGTGCTTCTCACCCCCCAGCCTGAAGAAGATGGAGCAAGGAAGGGACCAATGACATGGACCACGCTGAGTGGTGGAGAAGTCCTGGCTGGATCCAGCTGCAGCACTGGCCTCTAAGAGCCTTTTTCTGTCCCTCAGCGCTCTTGCTGGATAGGGAGCAGGTCTGAGCTGCAGACAGAAAAGTCTGGTCTCTATGGGGCTGAGGGATGGGGTGTGACGGGATGGGACTGGAAGGGTGGAGCAGTTGCACATTGGCTTCCCCCTGTGAATATTGGGATGATGACCGCCTCAATCCTAAACCCAGGATTGCTTCTCTGCCTGTATTTCGTTACCTATTTATTTTGGTTTTTATTCCATTTCTTAACTTCCTCCATCTCAAGTTTTCAGGATTATGGGAAGAGTCAGGCATTTAAACATTCTTCAGCCAGACAGCAAGTCCCGTGCCCATGACCCAGCCCCTGGGCTGGCAGTTCAGGCAGTTCCAGTGCTGCCCTCTCACCTCCTGAGGCCTTTCTGCATGCACAGTACATTCGCAGCAGTGTGGGCAAAGGGTGGCAACAGCATCTCTGCTCAGGGCTGAGGTGCCTGAATTTTGTCAGCACATGCATTCACACAGGCACTCAGCTTCCACTGCCAAGGCAGTGGGCAGAGGAGCTGAAAGGTGGAACAGGCAGGAAGCTGCTCCAAGAAGGATGGAGGCAGGAAGTTGGCCCAACAGAGGGGCTTGTGCTGAACTGTGGCCCTGTTTGCCACTGAGGAACAAGGGAACAGGGATGGGGGAAATTCACCTTTTTCCTGCTGGCATCCTGAGTGGGTAAAGCTGGTATTTCTCTCTGCTGCAGACCTGTAGCAGGTCTGGCTAACCTCCTCAAGGTGGAGGCACACGTTGCTCCAGGTGAACCCCCAGGAGGAGGATTTGCCCTCTACCAGCCAGACAGGAGCTGTGATAGCCTTGTTGCATCTGGAAGCAGCTCTGGGCATGACTTACCTCCCTGCAGAATTAGCCCCACAAGGCTGTGAATTGTGGTTCACTAGCCCACTCTGGCAATTAGTTAAGTAGGACTCTTCCTCCTGAGGGGCAGCCCATCCAAAATCCCTATCTGGAGCACCACAGATAAGATAGCTGTCTCAGTGAAGACCCAGTACCCATGGCTCCTTACCCATTTCCGATGAATATATCAGTTTCTCCAAGACAGCCGTGTTTGCCTGAAATCACCTGAATGTATTATCTGCCTCCTGCATTGCTCAGCTTCCAGCCATGGCTGGTGCCTCATTGCCTTCACTGATGGAGGGGGAAAGCTCTTACTTAACTCCCAGGAGATCCAGCCACCATCAGAGAGAGAAAGGACATCAGCTCTGAGGGCCAAGGGGACCTTCTTCACAGGAGGCCTTGCAAGAGAGTGGGAGGGGATGATAAAGGTCTCCCCTGCTCGTTTTGCTTTTCTCCATTTCCAAGAATTGGGACTGTGTCTTTTCTGTGTCCACTCCTCCCTCCAGAGCCCAGACCCCAGTCACAGCACACATTTGACCAGGAAACCCATGACTGTTGCCCAGGGCCAGGCAGTGTCATGGGCTGCAGGGGGTGCCGACAGCAATTCTGTGTCTCGCTCTCTGTTGCCGTTCTCATGGGCAGCCAGCGCTGCCCTTCTTTAGGCTGAGCTCTTTCAGCCCTATGCTCTTCCTTTCCTCTGTGCTTGTTGGAGGTCAGAAGTCATCACCCCGCTCCTGGTAAGAGTCCACTTTCACTCCTAAGAGAGAGACAGTTCTTTCCAGGGGCACCTGGGAGCTTCACCACGGTTCCTGATCTGTCAGCAGCAAAACATTTGTGTTGCATTGCTGGTTCCCGGAGGCTTCTGCTGGGCAGAAGTTGGAGACAGGAATGCTTCCCCATTGGTAAGAGATAGCCCAGGGCAACCATCTCACCTTCTAAGCTCTGAGGCAAGGGCCCTTTGGGTTTGCTTCTACTGCTTAGCCTGGGTTGCACAAGCACCCGGGTTTTCCTGGTGTTTAGTGGGCATCAGAGATGCTGCGGGGCTGGGGAGGTGCAGCCTGAAGGTTCAGGGTGATGGACAAAGCATGACCTGTGAGGTGAGTGTCAGCAAAAGGGCACCACACTTTCAGAAGGGGATGCCTGCAAGGAGGGAGTCCGTGCCCTGTTGCCAGCTCCTGCGAGGAAGGATGTAAGAGCCTCAGCACACCAATCCATGGCACAGGGGGCAAGAAGCCTTTTGGTGGCTGTAGGTCCAGGGCAGAGCAAGGAGGTTGCCCCAGCCAGAGGCGAAGCCTTCTCCTGCTGTCAGGTGTCCTTCAGCTTCAGTAAAAGTCTCAGGAAGCCCCTTCCCACTTAGACCTCTGCTCTTTTTATCTCTTGCTAGAAAGCAGCTGGTGGTGATTTTGGGGGAAAGTCATCAACCCAAGTGCCTCTGCTTGTCAGAAGTACCGAGGACAAAAGGAAAGACCTCATTTCCCTGATGTGCAGATGTGCTGATGTGCTGAGAGAGGGTATCAGAGAAAAGAGGCACTTCAGCAGCAAGGATGGAAGCTGTGCAGTGATGGGGTGGAGCAGAGGCAGGGTCCCTCTTCTTTGAGGACAGTGGCATTTGTGGCTTACTACCCCATGCTTGAGGGGCAGGTCTCCTTGTGGTGGTAATGCATCCCAGGTGAGATATAAAGCCATGCTTCGTACCCCTTCCAGTTAAAGATCCCTTCGCATTTTTCACAGTGTTCTGGCTAAATTACAGTCCTTAAACTTAATTACTGTCTGTCTTCTTAAATATCTGTTGCAGTCCCTATGTTATGTTTCTCTTCCTGGTGTTTTATGTTGCTCTGTGCCTATCGAGTAGCTGCTTTATTCCACTCCAGAAGTGGCTGCATTTCAGCAATGGTGGATATTATTTCTGTATATAGTATGAAAGTCGCTGCAGAAGAAAAGTGCAATATAAATTTAAGAGACTGCTTTTATTTACAAGGAGACCTCTGCTTGGTAGTTGTAGAAATACATTAGGAAGAATGCTGTGTGGGTGTTAGCCGATATATACTCGATTTCATTTTTTTTCAGGGTATAAAACAGAAAATACGTGCGTGTGCGGGCTCCTGGGTATAAGTTGTAGATATTAGAAGTAGTGAATGCTACTGTGTAGTTACAAGTGGGGCTTACAAAGAAACTTACATTTGAAACCTCTTTTTGTAGTTGTTCATGGTATTCTGAAAAATATACTTTTTAATTATAATTTTCTACAGTTCAGTGCAAGTCCAAATAACAGGTCATCAACAGAACTTTAATCCATGGCTTTTAACAATGTGAACATCAATTCCTACTGCTTGCCCTGAAATGCAGTTCCTGGCTGGTAATAATAATAGACTATTTTTCTTCCACAATGATCAGCCACTGGAAAGCGATGGACCTGATATGTTCCATTGGATCTGGAGTTAAGTAATTAGGAACACCTGAGTGCAACTCGTCCCAGCTGTATAGGAATGAAAAAATGTTTCATGTATATGAAAAACTTTGCATGGTGCACAAATGATTTGGGAACTCCTCATGGGTCTCTTTCAACTCAGCATATTCTGTGATTCTGTGATTGGCAGGCATGCAGAGCTGCTCCAGCAGAGCTGCACGGCGTGCTGCCTGGAGAACAGCTGTAGCAACAGTGATAGGGAGCCCTTCTTCTAGGAACTAGTTTTCTTCTGGAATGAAATATGGTAGCAATCAGGGAAAAAGTTGGGGGGGAGGGGGGACTTCAGATATTTAGGCTGGTAATTTTTTTGCAAAAATAACTTAGAGATGTGTGAATGAGTGTAGTGAACATGATACAAATTGTATTTTATTCCCTATTGCTATTCAAAGTATTGAAATTTAATTTCTTTCTATAAAAAATCCTGTGGGTGCACTACTCCAGAATTACAAAAAAGCCCTCGCTTTACAACCAAAGGGAGAGCAGAGTCTGGATTCCTCCTCCTCAGCCTGTCCCTATCACTCTGTGCCAAGGAGTGCCCAGCTTTTGGGTTGGTGCCAGGTGCTTCTCAGCCTGGGGGGGGCAGTCAGTGGTGCTGGTGGGAGAAGCATCCCCCCATCCCTGCCCTGAGCCTTGTCTCCAGCGTGAAGTGATCCCTGTGCAAGGCACTGGAGGAGCCAGCCCTGCTCCCCATTAGCTCTCAGCGAGGCCGAGGCAGGGAATTTTACCTATGGGAACTGCCGGGGGTTCCTTTGGGCTGCCCTGGGCAACCTCACCTGCTCCAGGCAGGGACAGGCAGAGGAACGAGAGCATTTTCCCTCCTACATGGAATAAATGGTGTCACCTCACCCCACCTGCAGAGACAAACCTTTTCATTGAAGGAGAGAGCTCAGGGAGTTGCTGCTTCAGGATGTTGCTGGTTTAGTTACCTGTGTCTGTCAGCACCATGCAGATATCCATTTTTCTCTGGAAATGCTGCAGCACCCCTTTGCCTCCTGTGTTCCTTTGGGTGGCCTAGCAACAGGATGGAGGGATATATCACCATGGGCTCTGTGCCTCGAGCTGGGTGCGGTGGGACATGGTGCCACAGCACCTGCTGATGCCCAGCTCCTGCATGCAGGGAGAAAGACTCTGCTTTTCAGTGAGGACAAGCAGTTGCATTGTGAGTATTTCCTGGGCAAAGGATAGGCCTTCTTGCACTCCTGGCTTTGGCAGAGACCACTTTTGGTCCTTTAAACTGCCCTGATATCTTGTCTTTTCCAGGCTGCCCTCAATGCGGGTGCATCCCTGTTTGTCACAAGTGTGCAGCAGCAGGACCCTGTGCAGGCTGTTGCCATAATTTCTATTTGCTTTGGCCCAACTGATAACTGCTCATCCTGAGACAAAAGGCCTTTGCAGAAGAAAAATGCTGGAGAGCTCTGGATATTGCATTTTAACAGGACCAAACTTACACTCCATGGTAAAAACTGGCAGCTGTTGGTTTCCAGCAGGGAGCTGAACAGCCTTGGTACACCCAGCATCCCAAATGACAGCTGCAGTATATGTGTGTTTTCAGTACTTCCCTTGGGAGTAAGACACATGTCAGTTCTGCTGACCCTCTGCCACCACCCAGCACACCACAGGGGATTTTGGGGTCTTCTGATGACTACTTACAGTCTGGTATGGTCATGTCAGACCACTTGTGCCCTGGAGGCTTTAAACATCCCAAGGAGCACTGTGGGACAGCCCGAGGCCACTTTGGACCAACCTGCCATTCCAGAGAGGGAGAGGATGCAGCTTGCAGGGAACCATAGTCTGCAGGACAACCTCTTGGCCATGGAAAAGCAGTGCCATCCCACTCCATTTTGTCTGAGATGTGTGCCTGACATCCAAACCCTGGGCTGTGATTCAGGTGCATGCTCAGTGGCTTTGCCATCAAGCATCCTTTCTCAAAAGGAGAGAGACAGCAAGTCTGCAGGGCTTACCGTGTTCCTGTGCTGTGTGGCTGCAGCAGATGGGGGCTCAGTCCAGATCACCTAGATCTGCTCTGGCACCTTCTCCATCTTGCTCCTTGTAGCCCTGGGAAAGCCTGAGGGGCTGGCTGGTGGGGCTGCCTGGATGGTGGTGGTAGAGCAGGAGCACTTCAGGGCATGTGTTGTCTCCATCAGGAACCAAGTGTGGGTCATGTCCTGGCTTTATCAGAGGCAAAGGAGAGATCACAACAGCCCCATGCATGGCAGAAAGGATGGAACAGAACTTGGTTGTGTTCTCTGGAAAAGGAGAGAGGAAAGATGAGCTCCACAGTGCATTGTCCTTTGTTTCACTGATGGCAGGCAGCAGGCTCTAACCTGCAGCTGCTCAGATGCTGGGCAAGGAGACTAAAGAAAAGTCCTGGGACCAGATTTCCCAGTAAAATACACTAGTCCGGCTCCAGATCCTCAGCACATCTGTGTATGAAGAAGCTGAGCAAGCCACTGTCCTCGCATGGGTGATCCCTCAGGAAAGCTGCAAAGGGCTGGTCCCAGCTTCTGAGCATTGCCCTTCTCTCTGCTGCCTTTCATGGTGAGGGTTTTCCAGCATGGAACAGAGAACAAGGGAAAGGGAGAGATGCCCTCTTTACTGTTGCAAAGGTAGAGGTGGGTGATTAGAGGTTTTTGTAGAGAGCTGTGCAGGTCTGTGGTAAATCCATGTTTTGCTTGCATTTGCTATGGCCTATAAACCATTTGCTCCTGTGGAATGAGACAAAATTTTGTGCTTCCATTAACTGTTGTTCTAAAAGGAAATTGGGCTATGATTGTTTGACTTAGAGTGGGATTTTTTAGCCCCAAGATGGCCTAAACTCAGTAAAAGATAGGGCTAGCTGGGCAGGTGTCATACAGTGCCAGTCCCCAGGCAGTGCCAGCGCCCAAAGCTCATAGTGATGGATGTGCTTTATGCTGTAATGGCTGGGCCCTTGCCTGAAGCTTTGAGCCAAGTGAAGGGTACCCGTCTGCCCTGCTGCCCACTGCTGTTGCTGCTGTTGGCCTGTGGGGGTCTGCTTTGGCTGGGGGAGATGGGCTCTGGTCCTGCCATTTAGGCAGTGAAGTGGCTTTCAGTTGTGTAAAGCCCAGCTGTTACAATGGAGAGATACTCCGAGATCTTCAGAAGCAGCCTAACTACGGCAAGCCTCAGTTCATCAGCAAAGGCAGGCCCTGGGTAGGAGCTGGAACACGCCAGATGTCAGCAGTCCTGCTCTGCCACTCTGAGGGAGCTGCAACTTCTCTGCTCTCAGCATTACAGCAGCTCAAGGCTGAGCCCAAACTGGCCAAGAGCAAGTGCAACCCCACTTCCTCATCTGCATTGCGGCCTCTGAAGGCAGGCACCAGCTGGTTTTCTTTTGGTGACCCTGATCTGTAATGTGGTGCTGAGCTGAAGCTGTTTCCAGGTGTTTATCTTAGCAGCTTGTAGAGGGATCAAAGCTAAAAGCTGAGGTGTGGGTGTGCCAGCTGCCAGAAATGCAGCAGGGGGGAGAGAGGACTTGAAAGCCCCTTTTAGAGGTGGAGTCCCCACCTTTCCCTTCTCCACAGTCCATGCTCCAGCCACCTTCAAAGGTGGGGCATTTGGTATACCTTGTCTCACGGGGCCTTTTTCTCAAGAACCAGCTGTGGGTGTCAGTAAACAGAGCGACAGCCAGGCTGTAGCAGCATGGTCAGCTCAGGCAGCACCTAGACTGTGCTGAGAGAGAATATAGATACCATTATGTCTATAAAATGCCACAAGCAATGACTGGGATAGTATTTGGGTCTTTTGTATGGGTGGCAGCATGTACCACACAGAGACTGAGCAAGGACTGGTGAGCACTAGACATTTCCCTGGGAAAATTCAGATGCTGATGAGGGAAGGTATTTACAGACCTGGCACAAAGAAGCTTTCCTGTGCATGTAGCATCCTGAGACAAGAAGACTCTCTCAGAGTTTTCTGGAAGTGACCTTTTCCTCTCGTCAAACCTTGTTTGTACTTCTCTGCTGCCCATCCCCAGCTTCTCAGTACATTAATGTAATTGTTGGTGTTAAAGCTGGGTAAAGTGGCCTAGTGTCAGTGCTTTCAAATAGATGAGTTTGGCCTGTTTTCTTGTTTTTGAGATCTTCTAGATGCACCATCTCATCCCAGGGGGCTCCACAGCATGCATTCATCTCAAGACATTCCCTGAAAGCTGTGAATGATACAGATATGTGGCTCTTTGTGGTTTTGGTCACAGCCCTTGCCTGCCAGCATGGAGAAAATCTCTAATCTCTAGATGGAATGGAAAATTTGGTGCCGGCATGGTTTTGCTTGGGTCCTTTTTCCCAGTCAGAACCATCCTGTCTGTATCACAATACACATAGCAGAGGAAAGGATCTGTCATCCAAGATGCAACTGTCTCATGGGGAAACAACTCTGGCATCTGCCTTTGGCCAGAAGGGAGCATCAGACAGTGATTTCCACACTCTTCCTCATTCCATACCCCTGCTCCTTACTTACTCTCACCAAGTGTTTCATTTCTAGCCTGGAGAGACAGCAGCAGACTTCATCTCTGGATCTCATAGAAGGGGATCACACCAAAATCCTGTCCTCAGCTTCTGAGGTGCAGGGAGAACCAGCTCAGGCCCAACAGTGAGCCACTTCAGTGGGATCCAGTTGTAGTGGGAATGCGTCGCCTCACACTTCCAGGTCACCAAGGCCAGTAGAAAGTGTTCGTTGACCTGACAGAAGTGTTTAGAAACGGCCCCCCAAATGGAGCAACAGACAAAGTCAGTGTGTTTGGGGATACTGTGGAGGAGGGAGGGGGGTCCCCTGGTGTCTCTTGGGTTTTTTGCTATCAGTATCCTAGGTGGGGATCCTGGGGCAGAGCCTCATTCTCCACCCGCCTCCCTCATCGCCACCACGTCTTGTCCCATCCCCACTCCACATCTCATAGAGTGCCATCACCACCCCTGAGTGGAGCTGGGACCCTCCTGCCACCACGATACCAAGCCGTCCACAACGTTAAAAGCACAAAGCACAAAGGGACTGAACTGAACCTTTTAAACAGGGTGAGATGTTTTATAAGCATTGCCTCATCCAGCACCTCCCCCAGCCCCAATGCACCCGCCGTGTAACCTATAGACTCTCAGCGTGGATTGTTTCATTCAAATAAAGCTGCAGTACTCGAGTAGGTGAGCCTGCGTGTCCCTTTGTGTGGGGTTGGGGCGACAAGGTGCAGCCTGCAACTGGTGCTCGCAGAGGCTGGGGCAGGGAGGAGCTCGTATTGCTGCCCAGCATTTAGGCATGTGCCAGTATTTGACTCTGAGTCTTCCTAAAACATCTGGTTAAGTCCCTGGGGAAGGCTTCTCAGTTTTGCTCAAACCCCAGCACAGGGGCCGGGCACAGGACATGGCACAGGCAGGTTTGGGACAGTCAGTGCTGGGGAACCCTTGTGAAGGGAGTGGCACAGAGCCTTCCCCTGATGCTCCCTTACCCAGCACTCCTCCTGCCTTTTCTAAGCCTTCCTTCCCACCCCAGACCTGCAGCTGTTGAGGCTCATGTCTCATGATGACACCACTCAGATCTGATTCTTTTGTCCTTTGCTCTTGAATTCTCCCACAAGAAGATGTGCCAAGGCAGCAGCTCCAAAACTAGTAGCTGTGAAACAAGCCAGCAGCCATGGGCTGTCAGTGTGGTGCCTGGGCCCCTTGTCCTGGTAGTCCCCTCCACCCCAGGGTCTCCAGCATGGGTCCAGCTACTCCATGGACCCATCAGAGAACGAGCAATGCCCACCATGACCCATGTGATGCCTAAGATGTTCTTGGGTGAACATATCTTCTCTGCCATGAGATCTGCTGGGCTACTCAGCTTAGACCCCAAGTTAACAATGCCTCATCTGAGCCCTTAAGAGCAACATTTAAGACAACTGGATGCGAAAGCCAAACATAGTTTTGTTTTACATGTCACAAGCTGCTGTTGGCTGAACCTCACCAGATTCTAAAACAAAGACAGCACCCAGGTGCCTACCCTGACTGTGGAGCAGTGGATCACATAAGCTACAGCCATACCCTCCACTTCAGCTGGTGCTAATGGTGATGACTCCGTGGCATCTTGAGCTGCCTGGAGAAAGTTTGGGATAGGACTCAAAGCAATGCAGAAGGGTCTTCCAAACTAACCCAGCGTTTCTGCCTCCTATGCTTCCCACACAGCAAGCAGTTGTGAAACCCGCTGGCAAAGAGGATGTCTGGTTCTATGGTTCTATGAAAGTAATCATGCCTAGTAAATGCTTCCTTTTTCCATCTCATAATGAAAAACAGCTGTTCCAGATGGGAGTCTGAAGGGAGCTGGATACTGGAATTACTGCGGAGATTCAGGTCAAAGTACTGGAAAGTACTATTAAACAAATACATGTGTGTATGTGTGTGTATATATAAATATATGTAACATACACATATATTGTATATATGCATGTATGTGCATGCACATAGCACTCATCTCTGTCATTCCTGCCCAAGTTCAGCTCACCTTTGTCATGCACATTCTGAGACACAGAGTCCCACTCTGCCATGACTCCTCCTCAGGGTCCCTCTCCCTTCACACACAGGCCAGAACAGCTCTGAGGCTGGGCAGGGACTGGGCAGGAAAGCAGGCTGTATTTTGAAAGAACAGGCACAGGCTGGGAGGAAAATGAGGTAGAGGGGGGCAGCTAAAGAAGGAAAATTTAAGATTGTTTAATATCACCCAGAGAGCTGGAGTCTACTCCAGCCACTTACCTTTTGTCCTGGAAATTTGCATTTTTGTCATTAATAGTTAATTCTTGCTGTTCTGGATGCCCCAACTAGGTCTGCTTTGCAGAAGCACTTAAATTTTTCAGTGTGTGGTCAGCTATAAAATGACACATACTGCAAAAGCCTGGGCTCTGGCTCTCTCAAACAGGGCACCACCATTGGGGATTACCTCTGATAACCCAGAATTTACTGTTTAGTTTGTGTCTATGCCTGACACCCCATCTGTGGTCCCTCTCACTACCTATACACTAATACATTCCCGAGCTTTATGTTGCAGTTCTTCCCTAAGGGAGCAGAGGATGTGCCAGCAGATTAGAAACCAGGCTGAGGTTCAGGCTGTTCCTGCAAGGTGCTCTGTACTATTGATTGTACAGCTGCTACAGCTCAGTCCCTCCTGCGTGCACTGCAGACAGCAATATCACCTCCAAAGGTAGAAGCAATGCTAATTTTGTTAAAGCCAGATCACTGGGAATGCCCACCAAAAGGGCCACAAGGGAGCGAGCTGTTTTTGTCTTTGGCTCTGTGATTTGACGCTGTGCAATAAATAAAGCCTGCAGCCAGACAGTGAGTGATGAAGATCGAAAGGAGTATTGACTGCATGCTCAAGTGAGTAGAGCCCTTCACATGAAACCTGCAGAAACACGAGTTGTATGGTCATTAAGAAGAGAACTGTAATGCAGACACATGGGGATGCTTCACTGCACATCTGCGGGCTCCAGGCTGCTAGAGCGTGGAGTGCTGGCCTTGCACCATCACACATGGCTTCTTGGCAGGCTCCTGACCCCATGCAGGGCTGTCCTGGTGCTTGGCAGAGGCTATTTACCACTGTGCCAACACATGAACCCAAGTCTCACAGAGCCTCTACCCCTCCCCAGGCAGGCAGCAGAGGAGAGGTGCTGCTTCTGCCAGGTGGGGACCTGCCAGCATCTTGCAGGAAGGGGTGAGGAGCACAGCTGGATGTGGAGGTTGCTGAGAAGTAGCTCCTGACACTGGGGAGGGTGTAAAGGCTCAGAGCACCAAGCTGGGATGACAGAGACCAGGTTTGGGTGAACCGCCCTGCTTGGCAAGAGTGAGGGTGGGAACCCCTCGTTCCCTGCCAGATGCCTGGGATTGGATATGAGGGTTAGAGGTGGAGGGACAAGATGCAGTTCTCATCTGTGCAAGGCTGTGCCTCTGTGAAGAGAGGTGCCGGGTGCCAGCAAGGTGGTAAGTGTGTGAAAGCAGGGCAGGTAAGGCTGTGTGCACGTAGGTGCATGGGGTGTGCCACACACACGGAGTTGTACACCCATGCAAGGGCTGTGTGAGTGGCACATCATTTCAGCATATCCTTTGGAACCCCTTTTCCCTATTCTTCTCTTCTGACAAATTCCTAAGCCAGGCTGCCTGGCCACAGGTCTGTGGCATTTTCCCAGAATGGAAAGGATAATTGTTATGAGCCAAAACCACAGAAAATGCAATGATCTGGATTTTAAATATTCTGGCCCTGTTATTTTAACAAGGCCAGAGAAAAAAATAAATGGTGCCAACTGGAGAGGAAGATTTATGGCTTGTAAGACAAGACCAGGATTTATAAGCAGAACAAAGTGACCTAAAAAGCAGAGAAGATTTAGAGATACAGGCTGCAGCTACAGCCCACCACAGTAGCATCCCGCCAGCCCATGGGAGCCCCAGAGCAGAGCTGGGTCCTGAGTCTGGCTGGGAAAGCCTTGTCCATCAGCTCAGTGGGCATGGCAAGGGGGAGACCTGCTGGATTAGTTTATTCTTGGATATCTGGCAATAGAGGGGGCACCTCCCTCCAGCTGCATTTCTCCACACTGTCACACTCTTCCATCATGTGGTCCTGTGTACATGCTACACTTTCATCCCCATGAGGGCTCTGACTGAACCTGACTCCCTCCCTCAGTCCTTTTCTGTCAGCAATAGCCCGGTGCTGATGCCAGCTACAGATGTGCTCCTGGATTTTTGCTCCTCATGGATCTCTGATCTCTGGGAAACCCTCCTCCCTCTATGACCTACCAGCAGCACTGTCCCTCCTTTTGCGAGGACAGCCACCTTGACTCCCTTCAACCTCTCTTGGCTGCATCTTCCTCCTCTTTGCTGCACTGGGGACTCTTAATGCAAGGAGGCAGGTGGTGCAGTCTGGTCCCCTGGGCTCACTGCCCTGTCACCTGCTGCTCCAAGGGCTCGGGGTGCTGTAGCCCTCCCACTCGCTCCACTCATGTAGCATAAGGCAAGATCACTGCCTGCTCCTGCGCCTCTGGTTTGGCACCAAGCCAGTACTCCTCTCTCCTTGGAGAGGGAATGGGGATTAATTAGCTAATTATTTCACACTGTCTTCAGAAGAGACAGGCTAGCCCAGAGCCTGGTACCTTGCAGCTGGTGGATATGATGGGGGATGCCAGGGCAGGCTGAAGGTTTTGGCAGCTGGAGCTCAGAGATGACCCATCCATCCCTGTAGGGCTTTTCCACATCCCTTGTGTGCCCCTGGGCAGGAGGGAAGGCAGATGCATCACAGATTGCTCCATGCTAAAGCCAGACTGACATGCCTCTGAAGTCTTTTCTTGAGAGCAGACAAGGAAGAAGAGCTAGGGCTGCCCCTGCAAGGTGCAGGGCTGCAAGTCAAGCCTGTCAGCAGACCACAAAGCAGATCAAGGTATCACCTCCTGTCTGTGCAAGCATCAGAAAATGCTCCACACCATTGAGAAGGAAGGGGATCCCATCCCATGCCTGAACACTGAGCTGCAGCCTCTGGACAGGCTCCTGCCCTGTTTCAGCCTGGTTGTCACCTCACCTGTTCAAAACAGAGGGACAGTTTTTATGTTCTCATGGGCTGCCCTGGATGACTTCAACTTCGTCTGCCTCTGAAAAGAGCTGTCCTGAGGAGGGAAATCACTGGGGTGTCCCTTATCCAATAGGTTTACACTTGCAAGACTCAGCCTCTTCTAACCCAGTGTCCTGAATGGGCTTTGCAGCAAGCCAGAGCCGTGCTGTCAGTACATGAGTAGTGCCTAAAGCTCATTATATGTCCCTGTGCAGCTCCAGCTGTGCCTGATGCTCTGAGTGAGAGCCAAAGCCAAAGTCAGAGCTAAGCCAGAGCCAGGCAGTTGCCTTCAGCCCAGCAGCAAAGTGCAGTCACCGGCACACCGGCTGCACAGCTCTGGGTGACTGCCTCTCCTTGGCCCAGATACTTCTGAGAGACCTCAGCATTTAACCAGAAAGAGCTGAAGGCTCCCAAGGAGATATGGGACACTTGGACAGCTGCAACTGGGCAAGGATCTGCCTGCTGTACCCTCCAGGTAGTCAGGCATCACACCTACAGCATAGCACAGAGATATCAGAGCTGACCACAAGCACCAGTGCTCGGGCAGCAGAGAAGCCATCAGTGCCCCAGGGAAGGGGCTGCAGCAAACCTGGCTCTGCAGAGCTTCTCTCCCACCCACCTCAAACAGCTCCACCTCCCACTGCAGGCAGTGCTGTGGATTGACCTCTCCACCTCACCAAAACTTGCCTTCTGCTTTTGACAGTGACAATATTGCCATCCCAAATCCTGGCAGTCCCCAGCCCCAAACACGGGTGGCTCCTGGTATTTTGGTGCCTCACTCCAACCTTGTCCTTGCCTTTCACTTTTGCCCTGCAGCCCTTGCCAACACTGTTTCAGCCCCCACTCCCCATCCCTTGCTCTTATCAGGAGCAACCTGGAATTCATGCCTGGGTCTTCAGGAAATGAGAGCTTAAAATCATTTGCTCCCTTCTTCTGAGAAAACTGACAGCACTGCCATAAAAAAGAAAAATTCTTAAAATAACACAATATGGAGAAGCTCTGTGCCTCTGATGCCCACCACCTCTCCCTCCTGGCATTCCTGGCTGCACATACCATTCTCATCAGCCTTTCCCGTGACTGTCTCCATGATTTATGGTCTTAATAACTGAGCCTGAATCCTGCTGCCCTCCCCACTGGGGCTCATAACCAGCCGCCATTCAAACTCGTTGCATGGCGTAT
The DNA here is from genome assembly GCA_013400235.1 of Oriolus oriolus. Taxonomy (NCBI): domain Eukaryota; kingdom Metazoa; phylum Chordata; class Aves; order Passeriformes; family Corvidae; genus Oriolus; species Oriolus oriolus. The sequence goes on from VXBT01011953.1 coordinate 697,262, forward strand.
TCTGGTGCAGTCCAGAGCATCTTTTCAGAACAACCTCATCCCTTTCTCCTCTCCCCAGGAGGAAACACCTTTCCTGCAGGAGACCTCTGGGCAGTCTTTTCTCTTCCCTTTTCATAGGGCACTTCTGTTACCATTTCATGTAAGCCACCATCAGCCTCCTGCAGCAGGAGGGGAAAAGGGTGCTTCTCCATGTGGATGTACATGTTCCTCCTCTGCAGCACACTGGCAAAACACCAGCTTCCCCCACATGCATAAAGGTCTCCCCACACTTATTTCCATGGAGGAGAAGGTGCAAAAGAAGGCAAGTGGTCCCTTAGAGGTTGGATGAGTATTAGCCCAAGGACCTGGGCACGGAGAAGGACACGAGCAGGGAGTCTCATGCAGGGTCTGAAAGCCGGGGATGGGGAGCCCCCACATTGGCTGCCATTGCAGGTACCACCCTGCCACCCAAGGGTCTGTCTCCAGCCATGAAGCACCTCATTGAAACATAGAATCATTTAGGCTGGAAAAGAACTTTAAGATCATTGAGTCCAACTATTAACCCAGCATTGCCAAGTTCAGCATTAATCCATGTCCCTCAGTGCCACATCTACATGTCTTTTAAGCACCTCCCAGAACGGTGACTCCACCACTTCTCTTGGCAGCCTGTTCTTCCAATGCTTGACTACCCATTCAGTAAATTTTTTCCTATTGTCCAATCTAAACCTCCACTGGCAGAATTCATCACCATTTCCTCTTGTTCTGTCACTTGCTTTCTGGGAGAAGAGGCTGACCCCTACCTCACTACAGCCTTCTCTCAGGCAACTGTAGAGAGCGATAAGGTGCCCCCTGAGCCTCCTTTTCTCCAGGCTAAACACCGTAGGTCCTTTTCCACCGAGCAGCTTTCCAGACACTCTTTCCCCAGCCTGTAGCACTGCATGGGGTTGTTGTCAGCCACATACAGGACCCAGCACTTGGTCTTGTTGACCCTCATAGGACTGGCCTTGGCCCATCGACGCAGCCTGTCCAGATCCCTCTGCAGGGCTTTCCTGTGCTCCAGCAGATCGACTCTTCCATCCATCTTGGTGTCACCTGCAAACTGACTGAGGGTGCACTCAATGCCCTCGTCCAGATCATCAATAAAGATATTAAGCAGAACTGGCTCCAACACTGAGCCCTGGGGAGCAGCACTTGTGACTGGCCACCAGCTGGATGGGACTCCACTCACCACCACCCTCTGGGCTTGGCCATCCAGACAGTTTTGTGTCCAGTGAAGAGTACACCAATCCAGGCCATGAGCAGCCAGTTTCTCCTGGAGAATGCTGTGGAAAATGGTGTCAAAGGCTTTACTACTTCCCAGGTAGATACACCCACAGCCTTTCCATCATCCACCAAGTGGGTCACCTTGTCACAGAAGGAGATCAGGTTTGTTAAGCAGGACCTACCTTTAATAAACCTGCGCTGGCTGGGCCTGATCCCCTGATTGTCCTATACATGCTGAAAGGTGGCATTCAAGATGACATGCTCCATGACCTTCCCTGGTACTGAGATCAGGATGATAGGCCGGTATTTTCCTGGATCATCCCTCTGATGTTTATATATGGGCATCATATTTGCTAACTTCCAGTCATCTGGGACCTCCCCATTTTGCCAGGACTACTGGTAAGTGATTGAAAGTGGCTTGCTGACCTCAGGGCCATGTCTCCCAGGCCTCTTCCTACTGCCCCCCTGGCAAACTGAGCACCTGCTCTCCCACTTGCACTCCAGAGCGCATTGCTGAGAAGCAGCTAAAAGGAGGTGAGAGACCCCAATTATTCTCCAAAGAGTCTGCTTGCCGCTTTCAGAACTGCTCCCGAGGTCTCTGGCTACTTGGAGGCAAGGCCAACCTCTCGTACTAATTGACAGCAAGGGAGAGGCACAAGACAGTCCCCCCATCTCTGATCCAAGCTGCACTCCTGCCTGCCCCTGGAAAACCACACTTCAGCTGTGCAACAGCAGTTCAGCAGCTGGTGCTCCTCCTGCCCTCCCTTCTGCACGTTAATGACTGTCTAATTGTTCTTTGTTTTGCCCTGGCAAAGGTGGGGTCCTTTGCTCCTCACAGGGGAGAGAGAGCAGAGGAAAGGCACAGGCGCATCCCCGGAGAAGCAGGAGCTAATGAGCCATCTGACTACAAGGATTCGCTTTGCTTGTAATACCTGGTAATAGGTATTGCCTTGGAGGCTGGCTCAGGAGAATGAGGCATGAAGAGGGGTTGAGAACATGATCAGCCTCTGATTCTGAGCAAGTGCTATTTTTACAAAAGCCAGGTCACCACCCAGATGAGCGTGAGTGCTTTGCTGAGCAAAAGAAACAAAAAAGCCCCAGCCACAGCATTGAGGGTGATGGGTTCAGCCAGAAATCAACCCCTGAGATTAGAGGCGGGTGCATGTCAGTCTGTGATGCAAACCATGAGCTCCTGCATGGGCAGGGAACATGTTGGGGCGAGTGTGTCTGTCTTCTGCAAAGAAAACATCAGGAACAAAGGGGAAAATAAATCTCCCCAGAGCTGGCCATGCAGGTGAAACAGAAGCACTTCCCCTACAAATAGATGCTCTGTGTTCCCTGAACACTGAGCCATGGTGGGGGTCTCCTGTCATCCTTACTGTCCCCCGTCTCGGGGTGGGGGGGTTCTCCCCACACCCCATACAAGGCTTCCACAGGAATGCTGCGGGTCCTGAGCTCCCCGTGGGAGCACCCCTGGTTGCAGCAGCACAGGAGGCAGGCAGCCAGCTTGAAGGAGTTAACAGTTCTCCTCAGCCGCCACATCATGATGGATGAGCCCTGCCCCCTGGAAATGTCACTGTCTGAACAGAGCATGAGCTCACTGCTTTCTGCCTCCCATCTCAGCATGGAGCCAGCCAGCACGAACAGCCCCCTGTCCTCCCAGAGTGGGCAGTCTGGCCTGGCCTCCCACCTGTCGATGACAGTGTTCAGGCATAAGAGACAAAAGGAGCCACTAGTTCTCAGGGTGCAACCCCACTCACCCCAAGGCCTGCTGATTAATAGAAGAGGAGCTCCCCTCCACTCCAAAGGAGAGGAGGAAATGCAAATGGATGAAGGATGATCTGGTCAAGCGTTGAACCTTGTTATCTAATTTGAAAAATGGGCAAATGAGGTAATTATGGTGAGATATCGATTCATAGCAACATGCTCCATAAATGCCACAGCAATAACTCTCAGTGCTGCCACACAACTCCCCCAGCCCCTCCTCAGCCACAGAAGGCAAGTTCAGGCTTTTCACTTTCGCCTGTACAAGTTTGAGAGACAGAGACAGCCAGCGTAAGCAAGGATAAGGCCACCTTCCACCCTCAGGATGAGCTGGTCTGCTGGCCCCCAATGGAAAAGCCTCTTCAGGAGCTTGGCTCTGATGGCCTGCATTTCTTGTGTATGTTTTCAGTCAGGGCCAGTAAAGGCAATAGGTGAAGAAAGAGGGAGTCATGTTGATGGAAAGGGTGCTGTGGTAGCACTTACTGACACCTTTCCCTGGTCTTAAAATTAAGAGAGCTGAACACAGTTAAGAGGGGAAAGGGTTTTTACCTTGGTATTTATTTAAGGATCTTTAGGTGTGCCGACATGCACATCGAAATGCACCCCGAAATGCCCACCAAAAAGAAATGGCCACACACAATGTGATGTGTATACAATTATATGCCTTGCAAAATTAGCATATCTATCAAAGATTCCCCAGTGAGGGACTCAGGTGAGACCCCTCATCGAGGAACCTTCCCCCTGGATGGGCCTGTCTTTGTTTACAGAATGTGGTCTGGAGAGGCCCTTGATGTCTGGGGTTTCCAGAATGTTTGGTCTCTTGGCTTAACGGAATATTGGCTCTAAGGGAAGTTATCAAACTTAAAGAATTATAACTATGCGGGCTAAAAGCACTAAGAATACACAGAAGATATATAAAAACATATAAAAGAGGTATAAAAGAAAAAGCAAACAATCATTATGGCATCAGTAAGACAGAAGCAAGACAGAGGCTTCACCAACACAGAGGCTTCACTAGCCTCTTCCTAGGCTTTGGTAGTGTTTGGGTTGTGGCCAAGCAACTTAACTACATCCTGTCCAGTTAGTGCCTGAGCTTTATCCCACTGCAACAGGAATGTTTCAAACTTCTGCTCTGCATCTGGAGACAATCTTGTCTACAACTGTGGAGAGTTGTCTTTCAGTAAGTTGTCTATTACATTGGTAGCACCCAGATAAGTTCCTAGTATGCTTCTTAAAGATACATGTAGAGATAGTTTTCCCTACCAAATTTCCATTTAAATCTGTACACTTTGTGTGTATTGTACACAGTACAGCACATAGTCCACACACACTGTCACCCACAGCTGTGTGCACCTGTGCTCCTTTTCTTTGGTCTGGTAGCTTAAGAGCCAACCTGAACATCAGTTATAACCAGAGAGAGGTAGCAGAGCCCAGATATTCTCCACACATTCAGGTCACACCAAACACCCTTGTTGCCTTGTGAGCTGCCCACTGTCAGTGGGTGAGAAACCAGCCTGGTACCTGGGAGTGAGGGGAGAGAGTTGGGGTTTACCCATGTAAATCTGTTTCTCAAAAAACAGCTTGGGCACCTCCAAATGGTGCTGGGATCCAGGCCACAGGAGCCAGAGCACCAGAGAACCTGCCTGGCACAAGACTCAGCTTGCTTGGCTCTGCCCTCAAGGTGTCTGAATGTCTGTCTTCACATCACAGTCATATCAGGAAGGTTCAGCAGGTACCCCCTTGGCATGCTCCTTGGGATGCCAGAGGCTTTTCCTGGCAGCTGCTGCAACTTTTTCCTTCCCAACCACTGGCTTGGGAACTTGATGCTGAGAGAGAAGACCATGGCTCTATTCACAGCTTAGCTACTTACCCTCTGTTTCACCACCTGCAAAGTGGGTGATCATTATAATCCCTTCCTTTCCTGGGGACACAAAGAGTCAATGAATAAATCACAAAAAGGAGTGCTTTGAGATCTCTGGGTAGAAAATATTCCAGGGCTGTTATTGTTATTGGTAATGGCACATACTTATTCCACTTATTGGTACTTCAAGCTACATTAAAGTCATTCCCTAGATGCAGGAGACTTAAAAAAAAGTGTGACCTTCTGTTCCACAAATACTGGCACATGCCAGTTGTACTAAAGGAAATATTACCTTCATGGGCACTGTCTTTTGTGCCCATTTTTCAGCAGCACCTGGGCTTCACCCTGCCCCTCCAAAGTGTCCTAACCCCATTTCCATGACCAAATCTGAAAGTCTTTACCCTGTCCACACCCTCCCAGTTTTCTTCACTGTATCAAATCCTCCACAGCACTCTTTTTCTCAAGAGCATGCCCTCAGTCTTTACCCTGTGCATGTGCCTCCTGACTTCTCCGCTTGCTTCCTCAGTAGCTCCTTTAACACATATTCCTATACTCTACTCCCCTGCCCCTTCTTCTGCAGAGAATGTGGAAATTTCTGAGCTATTTCATCATGGGAAGATGGCATGACTGGTTCCTGGAGGCAGTTTAGGATGCTGCAGAGACACAATATGCTGATTATGCTTTGGGGCTCTAGCATCATGCCCCTACCTTCCAGAGGAAAACATAAAGGAGATTTTGATTTAAAAGGGTTGTCCTGTTGCACAAGAAACTTCCTGAGAGGGCAACTCGTAAAGGGTCTATGCTTGTCTGATCCTACTGAAACAGCCACGGAAAAGCAGATGGATGCACTCCTCTACTGCAGACTCTTCTCCTTGGCCAGGGAAGTCTGTCGTAATGGTCTCCTATGACCTCCTTCCCTGGACTCACATCTGCCGACCATGCACAGTTCCGTGCACTTTTGCTGTCCAGCTGTGCACGTCTGGCCACTGCAATGTCTTTTCTATCTTACCGCCATGTGAACCTCAACACAGCCAGAGCAAACTGCTCAGGGTGGGCTGCCAGCCTTTCTACTCACAGCCTCTTGTCACCAAGAGACATGTCCATTTCTCTACCCCACACAGGCACAGCACGTGGAGGCACCTCTGCCTCCTCATCATCCAGGCCCCAGTTCCCCCAGCCTTGTCCCTCCCTCCTGAGGAAAGGGACACAGTTCTCCACAGGGCTAGCACAAGCTGTCCCCACTGGATTCCTGCAACCCTATTGCCACCAGGAGATTTCTTCTCCTGATAGCTCCCCTGTGGGCCATGCTCTGATTTCTGTGCAGGGACATGTCACCAATTCCATCTCATACTAGCAGGGCTTTCTTGGGGTACAGGGCAGGGAGAGACTCACCTCTCTCTGGATGTCTATAATACAGATTTTTAATCTGCAATGGCCCCCAAGGTGCTCTGTCTTGATGGAGAAAGAGAGGAATCTTGGGCAGGGGGCTGGCCTCACCTCTTTTAAACATGTTTGGGAGGGAATGAGCCTACTTGTCCCCCACTGACTGCAGGAAGAGTGCTGGTCTAGCCTCTGGACAGCTGTTGCAAGGGGGAAGGAACCCACACTTGGCACCCAGCAGGTACCAACATCCACTCCACAGCCCAGATAACCTCATGCAAATACAGTTTCTAGAGTAATTTCCCCCAGGAAAATTAACCTGCCAAAGGGAAAAGGCTGGGAACTGGTTCCCTCAACACTAGGGGGGTGAGCACAGCCATTACTCAAGTGGTTCTGCTCAAATGCCTCTTCAAGCTCTTTAGATGCTGGCTGATGTCTGCTATCTGAAATTTTAAATCTCTAAACACTGATTAAAAACTACCCACTGACAGAGAAAATATTTGTTAGTTTACTCCGAGTTTATTAGATGTTAGACCTAATTAAAAGTTCCAATGCATGGTAAATGCTTCTTTAATTACAGAGAGACAGGAACATTAGAATTGTGGTTTTGTAGAGAAAGTACATCTAATTAGCCCAGTTATTTAGGGCATTATTTCTATCTGTTTGAAATACATTGCACTACATGCTGCTTATTCCAGCCAAAGCTTTACAAAAATGTGTTCCAATCAAAAAAACACTTTAAAAAATTTTTGTTCTACAATTTTTTTTTGTTGTTAATACTCCATTTATTCTTAATGACAGAAACTAGACTGAGAGTCCCCAGAGGATGAATTCTTTTGTTTATGCACAGAATAAATAACAGGCACTGCATGGATCACTACTAGGATCTTTGTTACAAGCAATTTGGGAGCTACAAATCCATCATTCAGTCCTCCACCTCGGTATGTGCATCAGAAACAGTGGAGGCAAGTTTTTTAGACTTGGACACATATTCTGTGACACTGAGATGATCTTACTCTATTCAGCTAAACACATTTCTACATGGTTGTATTGCCAGAGGCACAATCCTGCCCTTTCCTCGTCTCTCCCAAATGCCTTTTCTGACTTCCTGAGTATCCAAGCTCAAAATCCAAGGTTTTGTTTCAAACTCTTTTCAAAGAAACAACCTGCATGTCCCTGGCACCCCCGCCTCGCCGCAAACCTTGGGGAGCAGCAGTGTAGAGCTGGCTGGTGTAGTCCCCGATCTGTGGAACTACATGGTGTGGAAGTGGGGTTACCCTAGCTCCAAACTGCGCTCTTTTTTTGGGGGGTGGGGGGGAAGCGGGGGAAGAGAGGGGAGAGGGGGAGTTGTAATCTATATGAAGGGGAGGATAAGTTGGGGGTTATATCTGTAGATGATATAACTTTTAACCATGTGAGGAATACTTCATGAATTTGTGCTCTGTATTAATGGCAGACGTTGCTCTTTAAGGGGAGATGGTGAAGTCCAGTGTGCCTCTGTCAGCACATAGCTGTCTTTGCAGCATTTGTGGGTTTTCCCAGCCTGGTTAAAGGCTTTTTTCCTTTGAGAAACAGCTTAGAAATAACCATTGCTACCTCTAAAAAACAAACCAAACCAACACAAAAAACAAACAAAAAAAAACCTCCACAAACCCCAAACCAACCAACCAACAAACCAACAATGACTATTGAATAAAAAGTTACATTAAAGTGGGGATAATGTAGACACAAACCCCCCGAATCTCTGTGGACTGGAAAGCTCCATGTTGACACAGTGAAAGTGTTAATTTAAAGGGAAAGAAAGTGCAAGCATTCATGTGGTCTCTGAGTAGGCTTTGCTCACTGCTCTTCGTTAGACATTACAAGCCACACTCCAAACCACGTACCAGAAACCACAAAGCTCACATGAACCAAACCAGGACCCATTAGCAGTTCAAGAGATATTACCTATTGCTGTCACCTTGAACAGAAAAGAGCAGTGTGCAGAGCTGCAGAGCAGGGAAGGGCGGTGTTAACCCATGGAGAGCAGGGTCCTGCCGAGGCAGCGCTTTGTGTGCTGTCTCTTGCATAGACACTGTTCCACTAAAGCAGCTATGGAAGCACAAGTGTGGTCTCCCAGAAGCAAATAATTCTGAGCCTTAAAAAATCAGGCAGCATAAGCCTAAAAGTGTGAATCATAGCTTTCAAGTGTCCTTACTTACCTCCCTGTGAGCCTGAGAGTTCACCCCAAAGGCCAGGAGAAAGAAGAGCGAAGGGGCTAGTACATGGAGAAATCATCCCTGGAGAGCCACTGATTTATCTTCCCACGGATTTTAATACAGCTGGAGTACCCAGCCAAGTCCCATGTGCTAAAACTCCTAGGAATGACCTGCTTTCCTCAGCTGGTCTCACATGCCATGCAGTGACAATGCACAGCCAGCGCAGCCATGACCCCATGATGCAGTCGGTCAGGGAGCGAGAGCCGCCTCCTCTGGGGGCTGCAGCGGGGCGTGGAGGGCAGATTGGAGATGTGGACAGGCATCCAGAGAGCTGGCAGCAGAGAGCAGCCAAGGGCTCCCCTCCCTGGGGCTCCTCCAGGAGCGGGTTCAGTGAGGACAGCGAGATGCAGCCCCTGCCTGGGGCTGGAGTGCTGTGAACCTAAACACATTTAACAGGCCAGTGGGACTGTGATCCATGGTCAAGGATGGTTACAGTAGGAGTACAGTAGAACTCATCAGTGAGTAGCAATGAATTGGTGCAATGTGTTCCCCAAAATCAGTTCTTTGAGGGAGGGCATGGGGAAATAGAACAACAACACTTCTGCTGCTGGCCATGTAATCCTGCAGCTGGGAGAAAACACAGATACAAGAACCTGGAAACCACTGGCACTTGCGCACATGTACGTATGTGTGTGCATGCAAGGGGACAGGAGGGCCAGAAACAAAGCCCCACACCTCCCAGTGTTATCAGCAGTCTGTCAGAGGAACTGAGCCAGCTGAGAGCCAGGAGATCCCCTGGGGTTTATGCTGCCACTTCCCATACAGTGTTGAGGAGAGTGAAGGTCCTTCTGAAGGCAGTCCCAGGCTCACATCTAATCACATCCATGGGGAGGACCTAGTCCAGAAAACGTATCAGATCAGAGTTTCACCACCTGTGTTTTTGTAGGTGACCACCCAAGCTGCTGAGAAATTCTCCAGAAGAGCATCATGCGCAGAGAGCCAGGAGCAACTCTCATTTACAGCCAAACAAAACTCTTAAAGTTCTTTTATTCCTTTTTCTTTTTCTCTTGTTATTTGGTCTCCTTGTGCTTTGAGTATGAGCAGATAGTGTCGGTTTTCCATTAGGAGGTCTATGTACAATAGGTCTGTAGATTACACTCTGGTATCTCATGGACTGTCATCTTAGCACCTGTCAAAGATCTCTCGCCACAATGCTGCACTCCATCAACTTGCTCAGCAATTGCCAATAAATCCCAGATCAGCAATTGTCAGTAAATCCCAGATACTTGTCATCTGTTCCTGGGATCCTTCCTCAAATTTATTTCCCCTATTCATCAGTCCTGGCTTGTGCAGAATGAAGGCAGCAGGCTTAATGCCTCAAGCCCCTGGAAATGCTGGTATACACCCTCCACTTGGGCCATGTAGCATTGTTGGACCTTCCATTACTTCTATGGCAGTGGTATGTGGATGGCCTGGTTTGTTCTTCACACTCCTGCTAAGCCATCTTCCAGGAATGGTTCTCCCACAGAGGGGAAGGGTGGTGCCACGCTGCTGCAAGGTGTTTAAAACAGCAGGATGAAGAATGGGTGAGTCCTCAAGGCATGGCAATTAGATGGGGATAGAAAGGATATAGTCCAGCCCTACCTTGGGCTGTGCTTGTCTGCAGGAACACAGGGATTAGGGACATAGCTCATGCATCTGCACTTGCCACAATGGCTGAAGACCCCACACCACATGCAGAATAGAGCAAGTGGAGAAGGAAACCAGCTGGGCTAGCAGGCTATGTTAGTGCAAGTCCTTCTGGCTGCAACATCAGCCAGAGCAAAACTGACAAGAGCTCTCAGTCTTCTGATTTCCATGTATAGGCTGATCAGCAAATGGGGTCTGGCAGGAAGAGCCCCTGTGGGGATGCTATCACACAGATGCCCAGATGTGTTGTGAAGATTGTTTTTGCAGCTTTCACTGGAGCATCTGATATCAGCCACTGTCAGGGTTGAGATAAGGGCCTAAAGGGACATTCATCTTGTCCAGTGTGGCATCTCATGCTCACAATGGCCCCCTGTTCTCCCTTCCCTCACCCCTTTTGTTTACTGCTTGGATTTGTGGCTCGTGTTTTTCTATGCAGCAGTTGTCTGTTTGTGTATCTGAGCAAGGCTGGGCACACAGCAAGCTTTCCTGTGTCACCTGCTCTGTACACCTCCTGCAGAAGGAAGCACTGCCCTCTCCCACTGCTGTCTCCCTTCTCCCCAAGGCTCATGAGTGCCACTGCTCCCTGCGGATCTCTGCAAATCTTCCTATACCCCGTTACCTGTCCCCCACATCTTTAAACACCCACAGCTCCTTTTTACCCACAACATCATCCCAGAATTAATTCCCCAACAGCACAGTTTCTTCCTCAGCTTCCTCAGGCCCATGTTGCCTTCCCTCGCATGCCAGTGCCTTTGGCATCACATTCCCAATCCAGCACACTCTTTTTTATTTCCCCTTTCCTTCCCAAGCCATTTGTACTAACTCAAGCTTTACTGACCTCTGTAGTCTAAAATAAAATCAAACCCTCTTTTCTGAGGACTGTTGGGTTCAAAATTCTCCAATTTAATGCAAAAATGTTGTTTGCTGGGAAATTTGCTTTGGATGATGCCATGATCTGGAGAGATGCCTGGGCTCTGTGAGCTCATTTTCCATCTCTTCCCCCCTTCAGGTGAGAGTGATCAGCCTTATTGGTATAGTTTCTCTTCCCACATCAGACATACAACCTCTCTTCTTCACCTGTCAGCAGCTCATCCTGAAAGGGTGTAGTGGTTTAGTTCACATCTTTTAACCTTTTGTGAGATAAGAATTAGAAGTAGGGAAAAGCAGGCTCAAACCTTAAAGAATATGAAGAAGTTTATTACTAACAGAATTAAAAGCAAAGAGAGATAATAAAAAATTAAAGCAAAAACCCCCTTTACTCCCTCCAGTACCTCCCACTTTACTCAGATGCACAAAGGATAACAACATATTATTCAGGTCAGATGCAGTTTTAAAAGTCTCTTCCATATCTGAGGGAAAAAGAGGTTCTTTCTGCGTTCCATGGTTTCCAAACTGCTACCAGCAAACAGAATCCCGCCCGGAGAAATACTCTGCTGCTGTGTAAACATCTCTCTCTCTCCTGAATATTGCAGTCTTCCCACACCACCATCATAGCCACAAATGGGGTAACTTTTTAAGGATAAGCAAATTCCAGCCTGAAAAGCAACGGCTCCTTTCTTCACAAAATCGTTAAAGGTCTTTTACACCTCCCAGGTGGCCTGGTGTGGCCACATTTCTTTCTCCGCAGGCTGCACACCGAATTTCCTTCCCCCCATGTCTTAGAGAGATATAGAACAGTCTGTGACATTACAGTCTTTTACCANCGGGAGCGGGGAGGGGAGCCCAGCAGCTCTTTAAAGCAGAAACCACTCCGGGGTGGTTTCGGCCATGCAGCAGTTTCGGTGTCTCTGAGCTGCCCGCGGTTTTGAGGGGGTTCTCCCGCAGCGCCTCGGCACCGGGGAGGGCGAGGGCCACAGGGGCCCCAGCCTGGCCTGGCCCAGCCGGACTGACCTGCCACCGCTCCGGCGAAATAACCGGAAGAGAAGCCCGAATTTCCCGCGCCTGTGCTGCTTTTTATATGCAAAAATTGCAACAAGCGATTGGCCCAAATCTCTGTCAATCAACTCAGGTTCAAACCATGACAAAGGGTTATCATTTATTTTGAAGACAAGGCTCTAAATGGATAATGTCCAGCTTTGATAGTGGTCTCAGTACTTGAATGCACTATAAAACATTCAGCAGACTCAATAGCTGCCTTTCTGCTCAGCAGCATCATAGCCTGTGGGCTTCCCACAGCTCAGGTGCACTCTGCTTTAACCCATCTCTCCCAGGACTCAGGGGCCTGAATGCTTTAGCAGAGACAGCATCAACCCAGACCAGAGAGCTCTCTGGAGGGACACTGGCACTGGGATGGGCAGTGTGACCTCATCACCTCTGAAGACCAGGGGCTGAGAGATATCAGTAAAGCCCTTCTCCTCCTGCTTCAGTTGCTTCTGCCTGAGAGACCACTTGGCCATCCCAATGCTTCCATCTTATGACACAGGAGTGAAGGGATTTTGTGTCCAGCTTCTTGGTACTGAACAGTACCATAACTCCTAGGCCCCACCATCTGCACAAGACACTGAGGACTATGCTGCAGAGACATGACTCTGCCAGCTGCAGAGAGCAGAAAGAGGAGAAGAGCTGACCAGGAGAAAAATCCAGGTTTCAGAGGAAGTGTCATGTGAAAACAATGGGATCAGAAGGCAGAGAGTTAAGAGGCACTGAGGAAGCACTCCAGGAAGCTTTCCTGGAGTTGTGCTGATTGGCTGAGTATCCTCAGATCCTCATCAGCAAGCCTATAACATCTCAAGTGGTAGGAAGCTGTCTCCTGTCTAGTGATGTCCAGGTTCACAGAATCTCCACCTACCTACATGAGCCAGCCAGCACCCAGTCTTCAGAAAAAGACCTAGGCCTGGGGAAGGATGGAGAAAGTACATGTAATGCCTTACCTGCTCAGTTTGCAGCCACCTTCTGCTCCAAACATAGTTCAGCTAAGACAAAAACCTGCACAGAGCCCACCAGGCTCTCATTTTTCCAATGTGGAAGTGTCAGCAACCTGCTAGCAACCTGCCTGCAGATTGGCAGTGTTTGAGCCATGGCAGCTGGGGTCCCAGCCAAGATGAGGGTGCTGGCCCATGCTGGTTTCAGCTAGACTAGAGTTCATTTTCTTCCCAGTGGCTGGTATGGGGCTATGTTTTGGATTTGTGCTGAACACAGGGCTGGAAATATAGAGATGTTCTTGGTCTTGCTGAGCAGGGCTTACAGAGCTGAGGCCTTCTCTGCTTTCCGTACTACCATGCTGGCAAGGAATTTGGGTGTGCATGGGAGGCTGGGAGGAGATACATCTGGGACTGGTGACCCCAAGTGACCAAAGGAATATTCCAGACTGTATGACATCCTCCTCAGTATATAAAGCAGTGGGAAAGAAGAGGAAGGGAGGGACATCTGCAGTGAACACATTTGTCTTCCCAAGTCACTGGCATGTGTGATGGGGCCCTGCTCTCCTGGAGGTGGCTGAACACCTGCCTGCCCATGGGAAGTGGTGAATTAATTCCTTGTTTTGTTTTGCCTGCGTGTTTGTCCTTTGCTTTCCCTATTAAACTCTCTTTATCTCAGTCCACGGGTTCTCCAGCTTTTACCCTTCCAATTCTCTCTCTGACCCTGCTGGTGGTGGAGTGAGTAAGTGGCTTGTGTGGGGCTTGGCTCCTGGCTGGGGTTAAGCCACAACATGGCCCATGCCATGCAAACCCACTGCAGGAATTGGCAGAGATTCTGCTGTAACTTTGCAACACAGAGAAGATAGAGGGAGACTTGGGTAGCAGCACAAAATGTGAAGGCACAGTTCTTCCACCCATATGGGTGCACAGAATCATCTCTTGGCAAAGCTGTTGATACAAACCAGCCCTCAGGACTTACAGACATTTTCTCCCCACCCATTTTTGTAGTTCAGCTCAGTCCTGTTTCTGGGCTACTGGTGAATGAGGAGAGCCACAAAACCCACTCATACAGCACAGAGAGCTGCATAGGGCAGGTACAGCAATGTGAGGAATCCATCCATGCAGAGGGCAAAGGAGAAAGGATTAAACATGCTCAGCTCTGGACAAAACAGGCTTTTCCAGTGGCTTGGGAGAAAACTGCTCACACTATGCTATGAGAGTAAACAATGCATAACATCTAAAAAAATCTGGCAGTTTACTGACCATAATAGTGGCTAAAATTTATAATCTGCCGCACAGTTAACAGTGTCTATTAAATCTGCAGACAAAGCATTTGCTGAGATTGTGGAAAACTTTAAAAATCACCTATCCTCAGAGCCATTGGAGATGATAGAGCAGTTCTGTTTTTATAAAGAGAATCTGAAAGAAAATGAACATTTCTGAAAACGTGGCTGGAATAGAGAAATGGCCAGAGCTTTGCCAGGGTGCAGGGAACATAAATGATGCATGAAGGAACTGGGTACTCTGTGTTCAGGGAAATAAAACAACCCCTGACCAGTGATTACAGAGTGAGGCTGATTTGACCCCAAACCTGCTCAAGAAATTGGAATATCCCGAGAAACAAGCACTGAACACGCCAGGGATTTGTGACAGTATCCTATGATCTGTGCAACGTATTAAGCAAGAGTCTTGCAAAAAGCACAGTGTGGACAACTGTCAGAAGCAAAGTGCTTTCATTGCAAGAAATGATGCTAGTAGGAATGGCTGGGGACTGTGTCCAGGTGAGTGCTGAAAGCATCCAGTGATAGAAGCAATTGGCTCTGATTGCAGATCCCCAAGCTCCACTTTCAAGTTTCAACCAGTCAAATGAAGGCTCGCAGTGGCAACAGTCTCACTGTGCAGAAGGAGAATATCCCTGGCTCCTCTCTGCTTTAGTCCCAAACCTGAAAGCATTGTGAGGAGAAAACGGGTTTTTTGTGGTGCTGGCTGCAGGGAGCAGCAGTTAAGTGCAATGAAGGGGAATCAGACAGATGAGCCATCCTCTTGTCATCACGGAAAGGGTGCTATGAGAAACACTGAGGAAGCCAGAGTGGGTTCTGCTAGGATGGATGAGATAATGTCTGCGCACTAATGACTGCCTTTGTCTTTGTTTGAAAACAACGGTTAAGTGTATGTCAAGGTTGCCTAATGCACAGTGCCAGAGCACATCACTCTGCAGTGCTCCAGCGCTGGGTGTCTGTGGGAAGAGCACAGCCGAGAGTTCTGTGTGGTGGCCATAAACCGACACGGGAATGAAGAAAATGCCCTACTGGAGTCTGGTCACTCCTCAAAGTCCCCAGACAGGGGTCCCAGCCCATATGGCCACCACCAGGACACATGTGTCCCTTGCAGCTGGTGGGTGCAGCTGGGTATGCTCCAGCTAGTTCAGCACAGCGCGTGTATTTTGGGGATCAGGACCTCCAGGAAGAGGGATTCCTTAGAGGGCTGTAGCAAAGTGTAGCAAAGGGACACGTACCATCTCACTGCAGGTGACACTGATAGGATGAAGGAGAGGACAGGTTCAGCAGGATGTTTTGTAGCAAGGTCACTATGGAAAAGAAGCTCAAAGGAACACTAGGGATGCACAATAAGATGCGCATAAGACTCACGATCTTCCTGCAAGTGACCGTAACAATACAGAGTAGAAAATTGCTCCTGCAGCGATACTCGGAGAAGGGGAATCTCTTCCACACACTGGTGCCACGCCTTTAAGATGTTATTGAGGGAGATACCGTACATCTCGTCTCTGAGTGCTTTCATCTTCTTGAATAATTGCTCTATCCATCCTTTTCCTAGGATGGCGGCTGTGGAGGGGAAGTATGTCCCACCATAGCCAGCCTGGCTTCAATGCTCTGAAGCAGTGACAGGCAACATCAGGACACCAGAAGTGCTAAGACAAAACACCCTTTCTGCTGGTCTCAGAGACCAAGGCCTGTTCTCTGGGGAGGCAAGCAAACAGCATGGTGTGGTGCTGACATCCATGCAGCTAAACTCTCTTCTCCTAGAGCAGGATGGTCTCACGCATGCATCCTGCTGGCAACAGTGCTGAGGCCATGGTGTTCCTTGAACTGAGCACAGAAATGTTTTAAGCCTGTGAGCCCTGCCAATTGAAAATGCAGAAGAAATAGTAACTGAGAGATGTTTGGACTTGAGAGGGTAAAAACCAAAGAGAAAAGGAATGCACTGCCTGGAGCTGACACTGCTTTTGGAGTCCTACCAGCTTTGGAAGTTTCATTGAATTAAAGACTTTTTTATTTAATAAAATGTATTTGCACTCAGGCTGCATACAGAAACAGACATATGGCAGAGAGGGAGAGCAGCTGGTCCCCAGCAACAGCCCCTCTTGTGCCACCATCAATGCATTGCTATGGCATCTCCCCTCTCAAGGGACTCCCAAAAGTAACAGGGTCCCTTTGTGCTGCAGTGCAGCTGCCCCTGGGGTGGACTGTGAGGCAGCACTTGCAGAAATCAGGCAAGGAACAACGAATACCAGCCCCAGTGGGAAGTACGGTGAACAAAGCAGTTTCACAAGCTTTGTGGTATGGTCATAAAATCAGGGCTCAAAATTGTCAAGGGATCACTGCAGTCTGCATTTCAGGATTTAGCTACAAGGCTGCTCATCCTGCACCTAAGCCTCCCTTCATGTCATACCATGTCAGTGATGCTGAAAGCCACTGCTGTTTGTTTTATCACTTTGCATGTGCCCTGCAGGCTTCCCACAGGTACACTGACCAGGTAAAGCCCTACTTATCTGAGGAGATCTGGTGAAATCTTGACTATGGTAAGACCCTCTGGTGAATTCAGAAGGCTAGAAAGACCTAGTTAGCCCCCCAAAGATAGAGAAGGGAGCACGCATAAGCAGGTTCCACATCTGTTGCCTCAGTCTGAGATGTGCAGTCTCTGGAAGCTGGCAGGAAAACAAGAGCTCGCCACACAGTGAGGAGATGCCTTGGTGAGCGAGGTAGGACTGGCAACAGGCACCTGCATGGATTCAGAGCTGTCATTCAGCTGGCTTCCTCAAGGGCAAGGGTAGCAGGGATGGGAGAGCCTGTGCTCCACACCCTCTGCACCCATGGCAGGAAAACCAGCTGCGGGTCAGATGTTCCCTTGACTTTCTTGTGGGCACCAAGCAGGCACACACGAGCCACTGCACCGTGGGATCTCTCAAATGAACTGAACCATTGAGAAGCTCTTGGAAGACATTTTGAAACTGCCTTTGCTTCCAGTAGAAGCTGGAAGCTCCCAAGTCTGGATGAGGACTCACTGGTCAGGTCCGTTCTGAAAAACACCACTTTAGTTCCTGCTTTACAAGCAGCAGGTAGAAGAGTTGGGTGACAGCTCTCATTTTTGTGATTTGTTTCTGTAACCAGGGGCAAAATCTGCCCCCTCCTGCTCACCCTCTGCATGTCTGCTGTGCAAATGCCTCCATGTGAAATATTCACCCCAGGATCCTCTTACAGGAGAAGAGCAATTTTAAGGACAAGAGAAATCTTATCTATTCCAGATGAAGAGAACAGGTGAAGCACCCACTGAAAATGCTTTTCAGTTCAATGAATGGCACATTGTGCTGTTGAAACCTTGTTTCTTGGCTTTGTTGTAACATATTTCTTTGTTTTCCTTTCTCTTGATGATAAGTGGGGTCTCAGACAATCCTGACAAACCCAAGAAATACTGCTCCTTTAGATGGAAGGAACCCAAACAAGACCTATATGGTGGAAAAAAGAGAAGTTTGAGAACCAGATGCAAGTTTTGAAGGAGGCTGCAGGAGTTTGATGTTCCCATCAGGGAATATCCTGATGTTCCTTCTGGACCCCAAACTTTTGTTCTATGTGGCTTTTGTTCCAGTTATCTTACCTACAGGGAGCTCAGCTGAGGAAAAGGTCTGCAGGAAACTAACACCATTGGGAAACGTGGTGCAGGTGGCTCTGATATGGTGGAATAATACAATGAATAATGAAGTTTTCTTTTTTTTCTCGCTGCTTGGGTTTTGTGATCAAGACCCTTAGTTAGCAAGTATAACTCAGGTGATTAATAAGCCAGCACACAGGTATCCAGAGAGACACACAGCCAGCAGTCAGTGCATGTGAATAAAGCATAATCTAAGAGTTTTCAACTCATTTGACCCACAGAAAGAAGGGAAGCAGACAAAAAGGTATCTGTGGTCCCCAGTGACCCAAAGATAGCTCTGCCACCTGGCAAGGGGGAATGCTAATAGGTACAGGAATCATTTGGAAAACTGTAGAGTTGAGAATGCAAATCCTACATTAAACTGCTAGTTAAATATCTGAATTGCCAGGTCCTGGCCTGGTGTCTTCAATCTACTCAGGGGTTAGTGGCTGAGCTCTAACATAAGACTCACACTCTCTGGTGAGAGGTATGTACTTGGGGTTGTCAGAGACCCACTCCAGCAGGAGAAAAGGCCTCCAATTCCAGCCACAGACCACAAAGAAGTCAGTGCACACCAGGCATTTATTAACTTGCTGTAACATCAGGCTCTGGTTTCTGAGCTCCACCAGTGCTATTTTCTGTGTTTTTTCAACATGATATAAAATTTGTTGGTGTTGCTTATGCACCCTTCATTCCCTGGGCTATCTCAGGGCAATCTCTCCTTGCTCCTGGTCTTAAGGCTTTTAAAACCTTGATGCAAAATCAGAAGAAGATTTCTTTCCTATTCCCTTGTCTGCTGTGGTATTCATTCCCTGTTGTTCCCTGTTGACCTTGAAAAATGATTCAGGCCCACTGTGGACTCCCAATCCCTGAGCAGACTTTCTGAGCTCTCTTTCAGCATGCCTATTTAAAACTAAAAGCAAAACAAACACACAAAAGTCCACATAAGCTCTGTGTGTACCTTGCTACCTAGAAAGCAATTAAATTCATTATATTTTCTGCATTAGTTTTAACGTGCTACATCTCAGGGGTTAGTGCAAGGAGCATTAGTCATAAGCTAATCAGAAACAGAGGTGCTTAAATAATTCATAGGCTGCCTTTCTTCACGAAGAACCTCAATACACAGCCCTCTCATACCATGAGTGCAGTGCTGCCAAAAGGCAGCTCACTTCACAGAGGGTGTCAGTCAGCTCAGAGACAGCAGAGGCAGTTTCTGTGAAAAGCCATACTCAAAGAGATGTAGAATGACCCGGGAATGCCTGCCTAGGGAAGCACATCTTTCTCCCAGAGGAGCTAGGGGAGACCTCAGCTGCACTCTGCTCTTCCCAGCGCTTAAATGCCTCTCTGAAACACAAAACCAGAGTAAGGACCAAGATTAGCGTCGTCCCCAGGCACAGGCCCCTGCAGAGTCTGCAGGGATCACCTACACCTTGAGAACTGGGAAGAAAAAGCGGGAGCTGCTCCCAGAGGCAGCACTTAGCTGGCATTAGTCCAGGTCTGTGTGGAATTTCTTGGGAGGCATAGTCATAGAGCAGTGCCAGGCAGGAAAGGGAGACCCCTCTGCTGCCCAGTGCAGGGCTGGAGAGGGATCCTCAGCTGTTGTGTGTGTGTGAGCTTTTCCATGCCAGCCTAGCCTAATGGCCCTGCATCACTGCATCCCTAGTGCCTAATGAAGGTTGCTTTCTTCTGAGAAGCCTGGCTTTTATGATGGCAAAATATCTGCTTGCTGCCAAGAGAATAATGTCTCTGACAGGGCAAGAACACTTCTGACCTTATGGGAAGAGTAGCTGTAAGAAAAAGTAATGCTAAAATTAGACACTAAGCCCAAAAGGAGTGGGACTGCCCGTGACTTGCAAGGAGGGGAAGTCTTATGGTAATGGGTGTTCCTTGGACTGTGTGAAGGGAAGGAGACCAATGAGACAGCTGGAAGGGGAATCTAATGAGGAGAGGCCAGGGAGAAGGTGAGGTGAGGAGGCATCATGGCATCAGAGAGGTGACAAGAACACAAATGATGCGCAGTGGAGGGGAAGGAAAAGACAAGAGCCCAGCTCACACCAGGGAACACTGCCTTGAATCTGGTGTGCAACCACAGTGACAGGGATATGAAGGAGGCAGCCGAGCGGGCAGCAAATAGCGTCTGTTCCAAGTTGATGGACAGTGTCTGACAAGTTCAAAGTTTGGGACGAGGGAACAGGGTTGTAGACAAAAAAGGACAAGGAGATTCTCCCAGCAGAAGGGTAGAGCATGCTTTCAACAGTCAAGACTGAAGAAGGTCAGAAATTCTCCCAAACAACAGCCGGGCTGGTTAAAGGGCTTGACCTGTAGGATGGTGTTGTTGGATTTACTGACAGCTCTGGGAAGAAAAGAGAATCTCATAGATTCCTGTGAGCTACATTTCTGACTCAGGGTACATCAGCCAAGCAGCATCCTGCAGATTAAAAACATTTGTTACCTCTCTAATCCCCTGCTAGAAAAATTAGTGCAAACAGAAGCATGCATGTAGCAAAGACGTATTTGTTAAGCAGGCTGAAATAAAAGCTGGGAAAACCCCCTAGACCTAACAGCTAGAAAAGAAACTCCATCTAATGCCGTGGATCAAAAGATTGTATTACTACACATGCTGGTTATCTACATGTGTCATCAAGCTTGGTTAAGTTATTATTACCATTAATTTCTTGTGTAGAGGAGTTCCACAGCTTAGCATGTGCTGTGTGCATCAGCACAGCTTGATTTGCAGTATTGCTTTGCCTAAAGGAGCTGAATTTGCTCTTATTTACACAGTGAATTCTCCTTGTTCTACACACGCCAAGAATAAAGGTGAGTGTGAGACACCCATTAGCCCATGAACCTTGTTGGGCATCACAGTATAATCCCCTCAGACTTGCAGAGAAAGGCCAGCAAGGAGTTTCTGCAGGCCTGCAGATCCTCCTCTCGTTACTTGAAGATGCTATGTGCAGCTGGATAAAAGCCTCCATGTGGCATTCTCAGCTAATCCCACCAGCCAGCCAGTACTTTCCCTAAGAAGCACCTTTCAGGCTGTGGGTTCCAGTGGGCTCCTCCCTAAATACTGCTATTTTATCAAGCACCAGAGTCACCCAGTACTCAGGGACAGGCTGAGTGCAGTCCCCAAGCTTCTCCTCTGGAGCAGCCATGTTAAGCACCATTCCCAGTGCTAGCACATGGGCAGAGGGTGCCTGGGGACCGAGGGCAACCCCATCCCTATGTGCTCACAGTGGGGTCTGAGGCTTCAGGCACCCCATGGCTACACCATCCATAGTTTTCAGGTGGAAGAGGATGGGCTGGGAAGCTGCTTGTGAGCACCTGACGACTACCTGCAGCATCCGAACACAGCCTCAGTTGTGGCACTTGGGGACGCTGTTTGTCCCCCTCTTGCTGAGCCCACCAAAAAACCCAAGCCTGTGCCTTCTCATTACAGCATCCTCTCAGGAGTCCAGCTTCCTCTCTGCCCAATGTCAAAGCCAGATTGATATTTCAATCCACACAACCTATAATGGACCTCGGTAAAATCAATCAATACGCGTTCCCTCATTTCCCCATGTCCGCTTGCTTAATGGAGGAAATAGCTGCTGCCCGAGACCTTGAAATTCAATGGGTCTTTCGTCCCCACACAAATGTACTTGACGGTGAGTTTAGAAAAAAGTAAAAGCAGATCCTCATAATGATGCTTTTTGCCTTTCTGTTTTTCAAAGGGAGAATGGAGCGGGCAAAGTAATTGGTAGAGCATGACTACAGATCTTCACTGGGCTAAACCCAGCAGGACTGCTCAAGGATTTTCTCCGCAGCCATCAGGCCATCAACCTGAAATTCCTCAGAATTCAGGAACTAGAAAAGCACCAGGAGCCCAGCAGTTCAGAGGGGTTTGCAGTTTGCCTTATCAGTTGTCACCTGTCTCAGAAGGGTGAGTGGGGAGAGGTTCTTCCCCTTCTTTTTCTGTAGTGCAGAAGAAATGTGTGTATGGGGATGGAGGCAAAGATACGTTCACAGCCCTGTCACTTCGGTGTTTCTTATCCTCTGCAACTTAATTGCTAGGACCATGATAGAGATCCATTTCCTCCTCTGTAGAAACGTAGCTTGATGCCAAATCACTGGCAGGAGTGAAGATACGAGAACAAACCACAGGCCACGGACATTAGTCTGTGCTTTGCTGGGGAAGTCTTACACTGAACAGCGGGATATGCAGCAGGAGAGGATAGGATAGGACAGGATTAGCATAGGATAGGATAGGATAGGATAGGATAGGATAGGATAGGATAGGATAGGATAGGATAGGATAGGATAGGATAGGATAGGATAGGATAGGATAGGATAGGATAGGATAGGAACGGAACAAAGCTGTCAGATCAGGTAAAGCAATAAAGTTAAGTTCTGAAATGTTTAGAAAATTCAAAGGAAGTCCGTGGAAGGCAAATGCTTAGCCAAAATGCTGGCTCACGCTGGACCTCACAGCAGGCAATACAGCAGGCAATACAAAATCAACATCTATGATGAAATAAAACAGCAGAAGAAAAAGAAAAGAAATGTGGTAAAAAGACTGGGTGAGCAGCTGGGACTAACAGAGGGGAACCACACCAGAAGAACGTGATGTGGTCCTGCAGGGGTAAGAGGATGAGGGGCCCAGTGTCACACCAGTGCCACACCAGTGTCTGCTCGGCCACTTGCCTGCTGAGGCTACATGTGCAGCCATGGCAGCAGGATTGTGCAGATGCTGTACACTGAAGGCAGTGGCCCTAGAGTTCTTTATTTGCACAGCTCACGCTTTTCCCGTGCCTTTTCATCTCCGCCCACAGGGTGACCTCTCTTACCATCCTCTTTCTAGGCCAAGAAATGCTTTATTTATCCAGGG
Organism: Oriolus oriolus; assembly: GCA_013400235.1. NCBI lineage: Eukaryota > Metazoa > Chordata > Aves > Passeriformes > Corvidae > Oriolus > Oriolus oriolus. Next base: position 720,044 of record VXBT01011953.1, read on the forward strand.
CCATTTGATGCCTCTATCCACATAAATTCAGCTTCTTTTTATTCTCTTGCACTTGTTCATATTCCCATTAGCACAGGTTTGAAGCAGAACATCAGCTCTTATAGCTCTTTACCAGGTTGTTTACTGCAGAATCTCTCTGAAGTCAGAGAAACGGCAGCCCTGGTGCCAAATTCCATTTTAACTACACAATCAGTTATCAGCCCATTACCATAATAAGGAGATTAAAAGCGCTGAGAAATGCACAGTTTACTCATGGCTGGAGACTTTGCTGCTGTCTTCCCTAGTCCCACAGGTTCCATTTCGTTCTGCTTGTCACTTTCCTCCAGGATCCCTGGGGAGGTAAGCAGGGGCTGGAGGTGATGAGCAACACCATGTCACAGCCAGGGCTGGGGCAAGTGAACCCTCACATGCAGAGCCACTCAGGAGAACTAAATCAGGCCAGGTCACCTTTCTTGGGCCCTTGAACATTTCCTTTGGTCTTTGAGTGTCTAACTTGAAACATTTCTCCACTGGCAAGGTTTCAGACATCTGTTCCCCCTGCATTCATTTTTCTGCCTATCATTCTTGTGGGACCAGACTGGGGATCGTTTCAACCATCCAGAGTAATCCTATCTGGATCCAACCCCATTTCTGCCTCCCATCTGCAGAGGGCAGAAGATAGGTTTCAACAGCATATACTAATTCCCATATATTGCTATTTCTAAGAGGCTCAAAGGATATTTCTGAAGTAACAGATGTCACAACAGGAGGAAGGCAGGCAGAGACCAGGATGCTGATGGATGCCTCCTGTGAGCACTTCTCAGGAGTCTGCAAGTCAGACCTGCCTCCAGACTGCAGCAGCTGAGTGCAAGCGCAGGAGAGAGCGTTAGTTGCAATTGTGAGTCACCTGCCAGCAAAAGCAAATGTCTCATCGAGACGAAAGCAGTACCTGCGTCGACTCCAAATTTATTCATGTGGCATCACCAAGAAACCTTCAACCATTACATTGAAATCCAAGCATTTTACAAAAGCAATTATCTAACTACCAGGTTGCTGCTATTTTATGTAAGATCAGTAAAAGCCAGATTTAGTTCCTCTCCCCAGAGTCTCTGGTTTTATTTTCTGATCAGCTGTTGTCTTTCATTTCCATCACCCTGACCAATTGCTAATGACTTCAGCTTCTCACTCCAGGAGGCAGGGAGCCCTCTCTTCAGGGATGGGAGACTGAATCAGGGCAGGAAGGATGGACACTTTTCCGTGTTTAGGTGCTAGTAAAGCTGCTCAGCTCCCTGCCCAGGTTATTGACACAAGCAAGCCAGGTGAGCCGGCAGCAAAGGCTCTGTGAGTTTCTGCCCCTGAGGTGCCTGAGCTTGGGAATAGAGGCTGGAGGTAGCAGGGATTAGGGGAGGTGAGGGCATTTACGAAGCAAACACACAGATGCTGTAACTATAGCAGTGGGAACAGAACTGAGAGCATAGGCAGACATGGCCTCCCAATATTGACCTTGTGTGTTGAATTTTTTGTGGCCTGCAGACCCAGAACACATTTGTTGCTATAGCATGAGAAAGGACAGCATCATCTCAGGATCCAGATCCTGAGCCAGGATGGGAATTTACATTATATTGCATGGACAAAAGGAAGCGTTGTAACCCTGCTATACTGCAGAGGAGGCACAAAACTCCAGCTGCTGGTGGTCACTAAGTACCCCTCCCCAGTTTTACAGTATTTTGCTTCACTTCCTGCCCTGCTACCTCCTGTACTGCCCTGTCCTGTCCTTCCAATCAGCTGCTGTGCTTCAGGCTGGGGTCAGCTGCATTTCAAGAGTTAGAATAGCAACCCATAAACACACTCACACACACAATCATTGTACTGACCCAGAAACTTCTAGCTTTTCTAGCTAGCAGAGTTTGAACCTGTCAGCAGTAGTCATACAATGCATCACTACCACTCCCAGAGGTGATGGTAGTAGGAGACTCTTACACTAATGAGAGGTCCAGGAACTAGGTATGATCCAGGAGAGGTTACACTGGAAAGTAAAGCTGCAACCAGCAAGGCAGTCAAGATGCAAGCGGCTTACAGGCCCTGAGCCAGGGGCTTCACCAACCTCGACTACATTACCCTTACACACACACACCCCCCCCAAGTTTTGACTCTAAACTCACCCCCAGCAACGTTTGTCTTTCACTACTGCTGTGAATGGAGTTTCTTCCCCCAGATGTCCTGCAATGGCTTGGGGCTTGGAGCATTCCTATGAGACTGCAAATGCCATCTGAAAGCAATGTGGTAGGGTATCACCCTAGTGAAAAAAGTCGCTGGGTGAAAGACACTTGCAGGAAAAAGCACAGGATATGGATGAGCTGTTTATGGCTGCGCATGTAATTGATATGAGACAGCAACAAGTCAGAGGGAAGGGAAAATATTTCCAAGGTCCCTGAAGAACATGGCGTCTGCTGCACGTCTCCTTCTGTATGGATTAACGGCTGCCTGGTCCCAGCAAAGGCTCAGAGCTGGGCGGTGGGGTGTTGGTGTTCCCCGGAGATGTTTTCCTCCTGCACCTCTCTAGTTAAGATATCAGAAGTGAGATTTGTCACTTAACCATCTGGAATAGGCGATCACAGGAGGCTGCTGCTGCTCCTCAGTCTGTCAAACTCTTAAACTGTGCTAATGTCATTCAGATGTTTCACAAAGCAGCCCTGACAAGCAGGCATGAAATTAAGATGTTTGTGGAGCCGGCCAACTGGGAAATGACAATGGCAGACCGGGGAAAGACAGAGGAGGGGGGCACAGAAGGAAGAAGCTGTGCTGGAAACTATTTGCTTCCTCTCTCTCCCATGGATCTGCTACAGCTTGGACCAGCTCAGACAGGAGGGCTGATGCAGTGGCATCTCCATGCCAAGGAGAACCTCGGAGCAACTCCCCTGCTTGCTCCTCGATGCTCCCCTGTTGTCCAGCCTCAAGACTGAACCCAAGACAACCACTGATGTCCTCACTGAACTGGGATTTCGGGTAGGAGAATTTCTTTCCCAGGGAAGCACGCATATCCTGTGGGACAGTCCTGTTTGGAAACAGGCTGAAGGAAGATGGGTGGGTCAGAAGCAGAGGCCACCCTTGAACCCCACAATATCACAGCCCTGTAGGGTTTCTTTGCAGGGAGAGGACTGGGCATCCTGTGCTCCTGCCTCGGTCCTAGCAGTGCTGCAAGGTGCTGGGGCAGCTGGATCTCATTTCATACTGCAAAGCGGTTTTATCAGCAGGGATAAAACATGGGGCTTTAAAACACTTTCTAATTAAGGAGCAGGCCAGCCTGGAGAGCAATTAGGTTTGACGCATCCTATTTGAAAAAGCCTGTGTTGTAAGCTCTGGAAAACATACTGAGCTTCAGCAATTAAATCTTGTTACCATTCCTCCCTGGCCTCCTCATTTGCAGGAACATCCTTGTTGGACAGCTCTCAACCAGTGTGCCCACTGCCCTGAGGGCAAGGGTGCAGCTGGCACTGGGGTGGGACGCAGCTGGAGCAGGTGAGGTCAAATGTACCATGTGTGGTGGGGAAAAAGCACGGTGCAGTTTAGCCTGGAAGAAGGCAACTGTTTGTAAGGCAACTAGGCACAGCTGCCTAGTTTAATCCGGCCCCTCTCCCATTCCCCTATCCTCAGGGCAAGCAAAGCTGTGGTTCCCTCTCCCTCCTGGGCTTCGCAGAGATGTTGAGCTGCTAAGATGCATGGGATTCACGGCCAGCAGGGAAGTCATTTCAAGCGTGGCACTGCCTGCAAGCCAGGGATGATGCTTCACTTTCCTACAGACTCACAGCTTGCCTTTGAGCCAGCCCATAAAGCTGTCCATGTCTCAGTTTCCCCTGCTAAAAGACAGCAGTGAAATAGCTACAGTGAGGTTACTTTGCTTTGTCTATTCAGAATGCCAGCAGAATTCATTAAAGCTATCTTTTTTTTCCTTTTGCTCTACAACCACAAAAAAAAAGATTACTTTCTTCAAAATAATCCATGAAAATACCTCACTTTTCAGACATGTAATTTTTCCCTGTGTGGAAATAGAGTAAGACAAGAGAGCAAATATTTGTTACACAAATTTATGATTTTCCTCCATCTACAAAGCATAATGTTTGATAGAAAAAACAATCTTCTACACACATCTCCGCCCCCCGCCCTCTCCCCCCCCCGCAAAAACGTGTATAGGGAAGAGGGTTTTTTTCATGAGAAAATATTTCTGAAGAAAACAAGCTAATTATTTCCAATTAGAAGTTCATGAGAGTAGAGCCAGCGATGCTAAGCTCACTCCACTGCTGGTCAGCTCCTTTCCTTGCTCTGCAAGCAGCTGCATTCTTCCCTCCTTTGAGGGTAAGGAAGCAGGGGATGGAAAAGGCCTTAGCAGTTCAAAAGCAGGGACAGACACAGGGAGGGGGAGAGAAGGAGAGAAAACAGAAAGGAAGGAAGGAAAATGAAAAAAAAAAAAAAAAAGGAAAAGAGGCGGAAAGTGGGTAATAAGACAATAAAGAAAGAAGGAAAATAAAGAGTGAGTGAATGAGACCATGCTGCTCTCACGGCTATTGGAAATTCAAATAAAAATCTCCAAGGTTAAAAATCTGACTGATGCTGCCCAATTCAGGGGAGGGAGAGGGCTGCAGAGCACTAACTGAGGAGAGAAAAACTGGGAAGGTGACACAAAGAGCAGGGTAAAAGCAGGAGAAGAGGGATGGAAGAAGCAGGTGGCCACAGGACCTGAGCACACACCAGGGAAAAGACTCACAGTGCTCCTGCTCCTTGCTTTGTAAGTACCAGGTCTTCTTTCCTCATCCTCTGACATGGGGGCATTCTTACTCCATCACACCCCCCCCCAGCTCCCTTGCCCACACTGCTTTCTCTCTACTCTTCCTTCTTCTTTTTCTGCTTTCCAGATACTTCACCATATTTCCATCCTGTTTTGCCCACACCTTCCTTCATTCCTTCCTTTTCTCCTCTTCTCCTGCCTCTCCCTCTCTCTCCCCCACCACACCTCTCACTTTATCTTCCCTCCAGCTCCCTGAGGAGTTCTCTAATGACTTAAATGAAACGCCAGCCTTCTCTGTCTTCAATAACCCTCCTTGCTGGATCCCCAAGAGGACCCTGCCATGCACAGCAATTAGGAAACCAGTGCCTGGGGCTGCTGTGTTTGCAATGTCAGCATGGAGAGCCTCTCTGCCCTCTTCAGGAAGAGAAGGAGGTCTCCGTAAAATTGGGAGCGCTGTCAGCACAGGGACAGAGGCTACCACGGAGTCTCAGGAAGGCTTTCCTGAGCTGTCCACGTCCCTTTCCCTCTCTTCCTGCCCTCTTTCAGGCTATCAGCATGTCTCAGCCCAGCAGCAGTATGGCACTTTTTGTGTTCCTCACACCCCAAGTGCACCACCAGCCGGTGACCCATGAGGGGATCCAAAGTCTCCGGTCCCACTTGGGATGGAAGGGGTGAGTAAGACAGCGCTCTTCTTCTGCCCTTAGAGATGTGGGTGGCTTGAAGAGAAGTCCCTAGGGCCTTCCCAGACACACACAAGGTTTCTCCCTAAAGCCTCTGGCTCCCTCACATCTCCCCCTTTCATCCAAGCTATCAAAACTGCCAGCAATGGAGCTGAGGGGGCCTCAGCACCACTTCTGAATTTCCAGAGAACTCAGCTCCAATGTGACCCTTTCGGTTGTGGTTCTCTCCAAAATCTCATCCCTTTGTGCCCTCATTCCTCTTGGTAAAGCATCCCAGACAAAGGCAGACAAAGCCAATGCCTCTCTTGTGTGCTGATGGAAAGCATCTTTTAAAAAGCCTCTTGGGAAATGCTTCCCATTATAGTTAATTCTGTTTTTCTTTAATACCAGCTGCCCCTCTGCTCTGCTTTGTCTTGGTTAGCCTCCATTTGTGGGAAAACAAGATCTCAGAACAGGATTCATTTCACTGTTGTTTTTCTTATCTCAGCAAGTAACCCTGGGGTCTCTGCTTGGTCAGGTGAGGAAAACAGACTCTTCCATGACATCATTTGTCTCATCCTAAGGTCAGTGTTTAAACTAAGTCAGACAAAGCAGGTCCTAAAAGCACCTTGTCCTCTGTCCTAGGGAGAAGAGGAGAAGGGGGCTCAGACACAAGCAGACTGAGGCAGGCAGTGAGTCCCAGCAAAGCCTCCTGAGGACCAGCCCCAGGGAGCCTGTGGATGCTTGTGGGGGGAGAAAGGATTTGAGAGGAAGGGGCCATAGGGAGACAGGGGTGCACATGAGCACAAGATGCAGGGATCACTAGCAGTAAAAAATCTCAGGAGGAGAAAATGAGCTACAGATGTTCCCAAACCTCGGGTCCCCAGGAGCCAGCAGCCCCTCTCCACAGGCTCAACCTGTGCAGGGCTGGGCAAGGCAACCTTGGTTTTACTGCAGCAACAAGGCTGCCTTTCACAAGGCACCATCTGGTTCTTTCTTTTTTTTTTTCCCCTGATGCTAATGGGTCATTTCTGATGGATTTAAGACTTGCAAGCCCTCTTTAAAACTGGTTTTTATCTCAGGCATGCGTTGGTGAACGGAGGCAGCAGGCTCACTGCACGCAGGCACTCCCTGAGCAGCCCCGCAATAAGCAATTAAGCAGCCGCACGCCAGATCGGGATTAACCACTTTCCTGTTTGCCTTGAGACCTTTCTAGCTGCTCTTCCTGATGCCTCTCTTCAGTCTCCCTTCATCCAAGCCCTCCCATCCCATCACTCTTCTCACCTCAGGCAAGCCCCCGGGTGCCTGGACAAGGAGTTGTGGAGCACAGGTGACACCCCAGTGCCTGCCTTGCAAAAACTGCCCCACATGATGGGTACCTCTGCTGACAGGTGCCACTCACTTGTCCCCAGCTCAGCAAAGCGGGGGGTTTCGAGGCTGGCTCTTGCATGTAGGCACTCAGGTGTTCACCAATAGAAAGGTGCTGGTTTCGTCTGAAGGAGGGCAGAGAGGGGGAATGAAATCCTTATTTCAGAAGCTCATTGTAGGGTAATTATCAAACAGCAGCAGTAGGCTGGGATGCTTGCTAATTAGGCCACATTCTTTATGACTAGTTATTCTAAGCTGTAATTTGACAGACTTGGAGGGGGGGAGGGACGTGCACATAAATTTGTTTTTAATTACATTTGGTATGCTAATTTCTGATATAAAATAAATATTTACCAGAAGCAATATTTCTTCATTTCACGCTGGCTGCACTCTGGCATTTATCGAGGGTTAGAAACAGACTGCTATCACCCAGCCCTCCTTGCTGGCATTTCTTCCCCTCTCTCCTTCCCTCCCCTCAGCCTGAGAAGGAGAGGGATGGATCCAGCTGTGTCTTGGGAGGGGAGAGCAGCAGGGAGAGGGAGTCACGGTGTCTTTCCCTTTGTCCAGCAAGCACGTCCTTTTACTGCCATATGGCCCTTTGGTCAAAGAGTGCCCTTGGCCAGCTGCTGGCTATCACTCCAGGGCTGAGAGCCTGCCCAGGCACTCTGCTGAGGAGATAGGAGATATTGCCCTCCTCACAGACAGCCTGGCTCTTGTGTGGCAAGAGTGCCTCTCCAACAGCTCCAAGGCTACAGACCTCTATTCATGCAGCCTCTTCAACCTTTACAGCTTTCAAGGCTGTTTATTTTCTTCTTCTGTGTATGAATTAACCAACATTTCAAGAATGGAAAGCTGCTGCAAACTGAAAGCCACAAAAATTTCATCATGGTTTTGACAATCTGGGAACTTTTCCTTCCCTACAAATGTACGCTCTTGCACATACATTTTTTTCCCGTCACTGAAGTCAGCTCTTACTGCTACACACTCTGGATTTCAATAAACTGGAGCCTTCCAGTGGAAAACACCATTGCTGTGGCACTTCTTGATAAAATATTAGCTCAAACTGCTCAGGTTATTGCAAAGTGTACTTTCAGCCTAAGCAGGTAACTTCTGACCTGGTGCAAAGTAGTATCTCACTGCTTGACCTGACCTAGGCTGTCCACCTGGAGCCAAGACAGTCAAGAGACACTTGCAGATCCATGTCCCGTTGTTCTGGTGATGTACCATGGAAGAAGTTGGAGTGACCAGGGTTTCAGATGCTTGGATCACCTGGGGATGTGTCTTACCTCCACCAATCCTCCAGAGGGATTATTCTCATCACTTCGATGGCTTTCATTTCTTTGATAAGTTATGGACTTCTGTGGGGTAGAGGGAGCTCATACTACCACTGTGCCATGAGAAGAAGTATGTCAGATGCTTTGAATTGCCCAGCAGCTGGAGAACCATCCCATTATAGCCAAAGAACCCTATTTTTTTTTTGGTATATGTGAGCCACCTCTCAGAAAACTCTTGCCCTTTTGTAGGGTCAATATTTGTAATTAAACCTTTCAATAACTTAGCATCTTGAGGCACTAAGGGAAAAGACACAGAGTTTGAGGGTTGAGAAAACTGTCTATGTGGGATCAGAAACAGCAGGAGGAAGCCCATCTGAGGAGCAGAGCTCCAGGGATGGTTTTGCCTTGCATTGTGTGCACAAGCATTTAATCCACTCTGTTGACACAAACGCCCCCTTGGCAGACCATCCACTGAACAGCAGTTGAATGAGTTCGTATACCCAAGCTGAAATTTTTCAGAAGCGCTTAATGGCTATGCACTATTGAATATTTAACACATGTTCTTCCTTCCCTTGCAGGTTAGTTGCATTTGGGCTGATGGCACAAGCTGCCTGCTCCCAGTGTAACGCCTGGCTGTATGGCAGACAAGGAGCAGGAGTGATGAAGTGTTGCAGTGGCTCAGGCCGCGGGAGTGGTTGGCAAGCCACCAGCTCCCCAAACAGAGCCTGCCTGTTGGTGGGACAGCTCTGAGGTTTAGAGTCACCCTTTAGGTTAGGGGGAGAGAAGTGGTCTCTCCCAGCAGACTTTGCCGCACTACGTTAATTCTCTCCGGTTCATTAGCTTGTTGCCTTTCCGCCCCTTTTACCCCTTAAAAGTTCATGTTCCAGAAAGTTCTTCCTTGTTGGGTACCCCCATTGGCTCCCAGTTCTCCTGCTGCTCCCTCCTCCCTCCCCATTGGTTAAAGTTATGTCACCCCACCTTCTCTCCACCCCCTTACCCTCAGATGATTGGACCCTGATGCTCTGCCCGCCCCTTGTCTGGCCCCCATATAAAGGCTTTGTTCTCCCTGGTTCACTGTTCTTTGTCCCTGGACCCCTTGGTGTGTAGATGGAGTAAACCTGCTGTGGAACCCCATACAAAGGACCCCTCCCGCCTCTTTGTCTCTGGCAATGCTGAGGAGCTGTCCTTCTTTGTGTGTGTGAGTGGCTGTGTGCGTACGCCTGCACCGGTGTGTCTGTCTGTGTGGCACTGCCCAAACGCAACCCTAGAGGGACGCTTTTGGGAAAGACGCGGCAGTCCCACCACCAACCCCCTGCACCGCGTCAGTGAAGGCCAGCAGCATGGAGACAGGTAAGTTAGCTGACATTGTCCTGCCCTGCAGCTTGGCACACAGAATAGAGCCAGGGCTTGGTGGAGTTCCTCTTTTAATACCACATTCCCACAAGGAGAGTAATTTGTCTCTTCTCTTCAGCTTGGTGCTTCTTTAAAGGTGGAAATTGCATGATGGAATGCTGTAATGGAGATGACCCACTTATCCTGTCTGGGGATCCCATTCCCAAGTATCAGGGCATGGTTGTTCCTCAGCACTTCCAGTCTTATCACCAAGCACCCCGAGACAAGTATCCCCATGTCTTCTCCCCTCAGAGGAACCAGGGAGAAACTTTCCAGACTGAGGGGCCACAATGACAGTCATTTTTCTTTGTTCATGGTGACTCCCACTGCTCCAATCCCCTCAGTTTTGCCTCAGCCTTTCTGGCTCCAGCTCATTCGCAGCCGTCAGAAGAGTGAAGAACTTCCTCAAAGCCTTTCCCAAGTTCTGCTCATGACAGCATTTGAGTGCCACAGGTATTAATGAATTATTCATCAGCACTTCCCCTGTTGAATTACGTGGCTTTATTATCTTCACACCTGATAAACTGAGGGACAGAAACAAAGCCAAATTCATTCAAAATTATCATTAATTTGGGATGCCAAATTTGCAAAGATCTTGAAGTCTGATTTTTCAGGGTTTACATGGGATTTTATGTGTTTGAAGCATGAATCCATCTGGTTATAATAAGGAACAGCACAAAACAGACTCATTATTCAGGAAAGGAGAAATGAGTTGCTCTCAATGAACATCTTACCTTATGCCACCTTTCCCTGACAGCAAGGAGCGCAGTGACAGAGGAAGAAAGGAAGCCAGTCTCTTGGGGTGGGCAGCGTGAGATCATTCTCCTGCATTTTGTATTTCCCTCATTTAGTCCTTCCTAATATTCACCATGAGCAGTAGCTAGGGCAGCACTCGGAGGAGGAGCCTCCTCCAGCCTTACCCTCACCTGCATCCCGGAGAATATTCCTCTAGAAAACAGAGAAGTGGGGAGACAGCTTTCAGCAGTAGTGCTGTAGGATGCTTTGTGGACTGAAAACACTACCATGGTATAACAGAGTAACAGCTGCACCAGAAAAATCACCCTCTAGAAGTGCTGTCAAATTGGGCTGCAGGAAGGCAGAGCGAGCTCGGCAAACAGAGGTGCTCCTGAGGACAGAGCAGTGCTGATACAGACAGTCTCTACAGAAAATAGATGGGCCAGGGAGTTTGCAAAGATGCATGGCTTTTCACTGGGGCAGTTCTAGTTAGGTTGAGTGGAATTTTACAAACATTGATTCCCGTCTCCAACATAGAGGCTTGCACTTCCCAAGCACCCATCTGTCAGAATTTTGCTCAGTGTGGTCAGAGCAGTGGTGTTTGTTTTTTCCCTAATCTTCTCTTCAGAAATGAATGACTCAATTTAGATGAAACATTAAAACAGCCCAAGGCGTATTTTCAGCTTTGACAACCCCAGCTTGCACAGTTAACATATGGATCAACTTTGGAGCAGGCACAAAGGAATCAAGGTTTTGAAACTAGTGGTTCTAGTGTAGCAATGAGTCTGGATGTAAAGAAAAGATAGCAGAGCCAGGCTAGTGATAAAGCCACAGGATTTCTAGCTTCTCTCTTTGTTTTGAGTACCACAGATCGTGCTGCTTTTGGAAATCACAGTGGTGACACAAGACCTGTACTGCACCACAAGGCTTTGCTGGCAGACTGTGGCGATCCCTAAACACTATTCTCTTCCTCCCTCCCTCTCCCAAGGCCAAAGAAATCTCCGGCTCTCTTGTGCTTCAGCCATGGACTAACTTTTATCTCTTTTCTCTGAAGAAGACTTCAATATGTAGGAGAGACCTTACCATATAGATTCTCACACTCATCCCTATCTCCAAATTTCATCCTTTACTCTACACAGAAATCCCTTAAACTGAGTCAGAAAGCAAGCCTTTATCAGAAAGCATCTACTTTCACCAGGCTCCCCAGCAGAACTGTGAGGCCCCAGAAAGCCTCTAACACATCAGCCCTGGCTCTACCAATCTTAACACTTTGAGCACATTCTGAGGCACCAAACTGTTTGTTGTTGTAGGGCATCAAATGTGTGACCAAACCTGTGACTCAGTGATAAACTGGCCAGCTGTGTGTCAACTTCAGGGAGGGAAATCTGAGTCTTGCCACCTGCTTCATTGTTTGGGAGGAGGAAAGAGATCTAATCCTGCTGACAAGCTTTCTCCGTGCTCCCGGAATTATTTCCCTTGGTTTGGAGATTCTCCATCCCCCACATTTTTCTTCCACTTCAAACTCTGCCAAGTCTCACTCCATTTGAATTAATTTTAAAGGCACTTTTTAAAGCCTCTCACAAAGGATTTCATAATGTGTTCCAACAGGAGCCATTGGAAAAAAAGAATCCCCTCCTTTATTATCCCAGCTGGAGAATGCTGTTTCAGTGCTCTATAAAACAGTTGTGTATCATGCCCAGAGGGTCTTTGCTGCAATTTAAAGCCCAGGGTGGGTGAAATGTCAGCTACAGTTCAGCCAAGATGGGATCCCTTAGGCTTTAAAATGCGGTCTGAGGCTCCCTTAATGTCACCCTGTCCTCCTAATGGGTATGAAAAGGACACAGAGGGCACCAAATGATGAGAAATTAACATCGGAAGCCGTGTTCATTCTTCCTCAGTCTGTAATGTCATCACTCCTAAAACATTACAAACTGGCAGACAAGAGAGATATGGGGGCCAGCTCTGCTGGCAGAAGCATGAAAGGGCATGGGGAGGACACATATCATAGCCCCATGAATGCTAGAGGCTAATTTCTTAGCAAATCTCATAGAATTTTACAGGTACCGGCTGGTTAAAGCAAAAGGATGATGACTGGGATCAAACCCCCTCCAACTCTTCTATTCATAGACCTCAGCCACTCTTCTCCCCAAATAGGATTGTTCCAGAAAAACAGTGTGGAGAAGACAAAGCACATTGAGGAGAGGTAACTTCCCTCTAACAGCCAAGAGGCAGGCAAGAAAAGCCAGGAGTGATGAGAGCTGAGCTTCTGTCCTCAGCACTAGACTGTGGCCAAATGAGAGCCCGGGTGCTCGCTCCCTTGAGTCCAGCTGTGACATTTTCCTGTCTGACTCCTTGCCCAGTGCATTGCCTTGGATGTGTGCCTGGCTAATGAGATGACAGGAGATAGACATGAGGAATGAACCTCACATGGCTAATCCTCTACCTTTCAAGTGAACAAAAAGCTCTGTCAACAGCCCTCAAACAAAAAGGAAAAAATAAAAGGATGGTTTATATTTAGCTTATGCTGTAGAACCTGCAGGCTGCATGCTAATTAGTTGGGAAAAGTAATGAGCTCAACCTGAGGCATGGGGAAGAAGAGAAGGTCTAAATACAAAGATTTTATGCTAATTGTTGGGACTGCAGAAAACTATTTCTTCTGGGTTGTTTGTTTGTTTCCTTGTTTTTATGAGAAAAAAATCGTAAGGGACTTCAGTGGATAGTGACAGCCTGGTAAATACCCGGTCTCCAAAGAGCTGTTCCATGTAACAATCACTGTTCCTGATCGGGATTGCCGTTGGATACCTTGTTGAGGGAACAGCGGCAAGGCCACGAACTGGTGCTGCTGACTGTGATCATATGGCACAGGCACAAAGCTTCCTAACCCCTTTGTTTAGATCACAGCTGTGTGTCACTTCCAGGCAGGAGGAAATCCAGGTTAGCATCTGGTGTCAACCACAAGAGAAAAGTCATAGTCGGTGCTCTGATAACAATGGACACAATTTCCCATGTTCTTTCCAGAGATTCCTAAGGAAGTGTATACTGGGTAAGGATGATTCTCTGCTTTCATTTGGCTTTTACTATGGATAGAAAAGACATCCCATCTGAAATGCTGTGGCATTCTGGCAAGTTCTCCAAGCAACACTCTCACCTTAGGGAGTTCTGCACCTGAGCAGAAGGCCTACTTATCAGGGAAAAGCAGAGCTCTTCCTGGACTCAGCAGAAGCAGGAAAGAAAATGCCTTTCTGCCCAAGAGCCTTTCTGTTCCCCTTAGCTCAAATATTAATTCAGTTAGGTTTGTTGAGGTTAAGGTAGGTCTCTGGTTTGGTCTGGTTGAGGCTGGTCTGGTGGGTCTCTTTGAATCTGGTCTGGTTTGGCCATAACTTAGCTTTTTTGGATTTCATGTAGTTTGGTTTAGTTTGATTTGCTTCAGCAGCTCTCAGCAACTCATGATCAAAGGTTTTTTGCCAGGTTGGCAGGTTCTGCCACATGAAATCCCAATGAACACAAAATAAAAAAGAAGTTATTTTCCAAGCAGGCTCAAAATTGTAAGAAGGAAAAAAAAACCCCTTAGGATAAATTCAGATCATTGCAACCAGCCAAACTAACAATGAGCTCAGCAGCAGCCTTGGAAAACTCAGGCTGATCTTCTAGGAATGACAATACGATCAGCAACTGCTTTAATCAACAGATTGAACACAGTAGGAGGGCTCTTCCAATTTGCTTTAGGCTGACAGCTTCCAGAGTCTTTTCCCCAGGGCACAGTGAAGCCTAACTCCTCTGCTGCCTGGCAGAGGGTGATGGACGTCCCCTGAGGGTGCCAGCGTGGGGTTGTCCACAGCTCAGGGGGAGAAACCCCTTGTTGCAAAGGCTGGGGTGAGACCATGGAGGACGTCAAAAAGTGTTGAAAAACCCAGTCTGGTTTGGCCATACAATGGGCCACATCAGAGTGCAGCAGGGAAGAACACCACCACGTACCTGTGATCTACCACACTCTCAAGTCTTATATCACCAATCACCCTTATCAGGTTCCTGCCTTGTCTCAGGTCTCCACCATCTGGTGTTTCCTCCTGCACCTTTTTCTCACCTGCCACGGAGGCAGGAAGGAGTCTCTCCTCTGGACACTATGGAGGAAATAAATGATGCAATAATAATGATAAGAAAACCAAATCTGCCAAAGAAATGATGCAGTGTGTGGGTGCTTGAATGCACCAGTTTAAGGACTCAGACAGCCCTAAAGTTTGCAGAGCTGCCTTTTGTGCTGTGTAAATGTGGGCCACCTCATATTCACACAGGCTTAGGAACTCCTTGGATTGCAGTGACCTTGCTGTCTGTGAGGCAACAGTCCCAGCTCAATTTGAGATGTTCTGGCACTTTGTACACTGGACCAAGGCACAGGGAATTGCAGTCAAATGAGATGCCAGTCCCAACTGGCATGCTGCTCAAGGAGGGAGCGGGCAAAGGAAGCTGACAGTAAAAGGCAGAGAAATTAATAGGAAGAACAGAAAGGCAAAGTGACAGACCTGTTGCCTCCCCAGATAACAAGGGGGCGAGGAATGGAAATGAGGAATGGAAGGGATGATGGGATCAAGGTTAATGTAGACGGGATGCTGGACTGAACAGATAGTACAGTTAAAGGTGAGCAGCTGGTGCTGTTCAGAAATCTCCATGCCTGCTGAAACAAGAGATACTGTGGTGCTGGAGAGGCCACCAGGAACCCCAGGTCATGGGCTAGAAAACAAGAGCCAGTGCAGGTGGGAAACTGCAGCCATGTCACTGGGCACTCAGGTTATCTGGGTTACACCCCTGGGAGGCTGATCATTTGTCCAGACACACAGTCTCAGATGGATGCTCTGCCACAGCTAGGGGGATCTCCACAAGAGACAGTGGTGGGTAAAGGGGCCAGAGGACAGTGAATCCAGCATGCAAGTTCCCTGATTCCATCCAGAGCAATGCAGCAGAGCAGGGGCTAGGAGCAGGGGCATTGCTCAGGACCTGGGGTCACTGTCAGAGCAGAGTGTGGCTGGTGCAGAGATCACACCACCTGCATAAAGAACAGAAGTTTGGACAGAGACACCTGGGTGAGGAAAGGGAAAACCATGACTGGGACAAGGGTCACACTCAGTGGGACTGAGGACAGGATCCCTGTTGCCAGCTCTGGCTCCCACACTCCCAAGGTCTTCTTCCCCCAGGATCCTTGGGCCAGCAGGGTCCGGAGGAGCATTTTACACCTTGCAGACCTTGTCTCCAACAGTGACTGACTGTGCAGAACCCCATCCAAGCCATGACTCTCCCTGCAGCCTTTCTCCTTCCCTCCACACCATCCCTTCCACTGCACACTTGCTGCCTGGCTCCTTTCCTGCACAAATCATTTTCTTGAGCAAACACAATTTACAGGTATGGCAAGCAGGGGCTACAGAAAGGAAGGCTATTATTGTTCTCTCGGGGTAAAGTGGGCTCATTATGAGCTCTCTCCACAGCTGGTCAATATTGCTTCCCTAGAGGCTAAGGGACATTTCATTATTCCTCACATTACTTTGTTAATCTCCTCCACTTTTCGGGGGTGTTTATTGAACACTTTGTATAAGCAGCTTTGGAACAGAACAGAACAGAAAGCATGGATGGAAAATACTCTTGACTAACATGGAATAAGCAACTGGGGTCTACCAGCATTGCCCCCGCCCTGGCCAGCAGCTGCCACAGCCTGCAGTGGGTGGTATCACCATCACTCTCCCACACTGCCGGAGAAACCAGGTTCTTCCTCCTGCTCTGCCCCAACGCTGAATATGGAGACAGAGGTGGCAGGGAGGATGAGGGAGCACAGTCTGTTTCTGGCTTCAGTCCCAAGCCACAGAAAAAGGCTTTTGTCTACATCATAGACACACCACAAGCCCCAAGATGGGGCTGAACACAAACTCATAAAGCACCTTCTGTTCAGATTACAATAAAATGTGTTAAACTGCTGCTCACCACTATTATTTTCCAATTACATTTCAGTTTAGCTCAATTACTTTCCCATTACCGCTCAGCGAATCTTCTCCATTTCTTCTTTTAACTGGCTTCTCCGTGTTTTTTCCCCTCTGAGGCCAGCTCTGCTGTGTGACCCTCTGACAGAGCAGCAGAGACCAGGTCTCAAGCATCCCATGCATCTTCAGCTCGGCACTTGATTCCAGAGGGGCTGAGATAACACACGGGCTGTGTCTCTGGGGTGGGAGCTTCCTTTATTCACCCTTACTTAGGCTCTGGGAGTTTCCTCTTTCCCCCACTCCTGAACCCACATCTCTCTTTTACCTGGCATTGGATCCAAGGCCCTTGGTACAGAACTGCTGCCTGTCTGGGAGACTCATGAGACCTGAGGGCTCAGAGCATCCCTTCCCTTTGCAAGGCAACAACAGAGCTCAGTGGGCATTTTAATCCCTCTTTCTTTTTGTTCAGTAATCCTCATCTGTCTCTCTCCCTGCCTTTGCACAGGCCTGGGAGACATAGGGATCTCTGTTTTGGATACATCCCTATTTAGGAGGTTAATTACAAAAACTGTAATTCTATGGCCCTCCTAATGTTCAGTGGAACAAAGGTTAATTGATGTGATTACAGCTCATGAGCTGAATTGCAGTCCTTAGTGGGATGGATGATTTCAGGCATATGGGCTGCAATTATTTCTCCCTGTTGGCTCATCGGGGTTCTGCTAAACCCATAGTAGGGACCTAATGATACTTAATGGTATGAAGATAAAGCAGTTAATAGTCACATAACTTTCTGAAGTTGAGTGGTCTTAGAGCTGAACTGACTAGCGCAGAGTGTTTTTTGAGCAATGGACATGGAAGTGCAATAATGGTCATACTGGGTAATACCAGAGGCCCATCACACATGACAGCCCGTCTCCAAACAGCAGGTGAGGGCAGGGCAAGCATGCCATAGGATTTACCCAGATTACTCTCCCTGCCACCTTTGCCTTCCAGACATACTAAGTCACATGTGGCATTCCTGTCTTTAATACTTCCTGGATTTTTTGCCACAGAGTTGTCCACTCACATTTGGGATGCTCCAGATGCCCAGGCATTTCACAGCTCAGCAATGCCCCTGCCATGGAGTCACATCCTCTGGTCTCTTCTGGAATGCCGCCTGCCTGTTCCCTCCAACCCCCAGCCCAGTCCTGTTGCTGAGACAGAACAATTGCCCTTTGTTCTCCTCCATGGTACTCACAATTTCATACCTCCTCACCAGTCTCTTCCAGACAGGAGAGTCCCAGCCCAGTTAATCATTTTTCACACCCAGGTCACTTCCCACCTTTGGTCATCTTTGCTGCTCTGAGCTGTTTTTAGCTCTATTAAATAAAAGGCATTTGAGTTGGAGAAGCCAGCGCTGTATACCCTACTCAGCACGTGGGCAGTGGCATAATGACATTCTCTGCTTTGCTTTATTTTCCTTCCTGTGGCTGGGCTGGCAGGAGCTTCCTCCACCTCTGAACCATCTTATTGAACTGCCATGCAACAGGCAGGCTCAAAAGTGTCACACCGAGTTTGCAGCAGATACATGACCTTCTGTGGTGCAAGATTTGCATGAAGAGCTTAAAGAAATGTAACAGACCCTCTTAGCACTCAGATTCAAAAAGAATCTCCTGCACGCAGGTCTTCCAAATCAATTATTTCCTCACAAACAGCTCTTTCATTGCTGTTGGTTCTCCATAAGAGCTATAAAACAGGGAAATTAGAGCAAAAGATGTCTGACTGGTGCCGAGTTACACCCAGACATAATTCTTACAATGAATGCAAAGCACAGTTATAGAAAAACCAATAGCTTTTCCTTGTCCCTTTCCTCTCTGCTTTAAAATCCTCTCTGGGCAGAGAACAAGCACAGGAAGGACTCTAAGCCTCCAAGGAATCAATATGCAAGGAGTAAGAAAAACTAAGAAACTGCACTGTCTCTCACAGTGGGCACATTTCAGCATTACAATTGGCATCATTCTGGATATACAAATATTGAAATCCCACACAGTATTTCCACGGGTTGCTGGAAAGACCATTTCCGCCAGCCAGGCAGTAGGATTGCAAATGCGTTCTCTGAATTTCAATGATGACCATGCAGATGAACAAAATAATGCACATTTCTGATGGCACATTTGGTGAGAATGACACATTAAATTTACAAGAATAAATTCAATTAGTAGAACCATTCATTCCCCAGCATTTAACTTATTTACACCGAATAAACACATCAGACAAGCCACTCTCTAGAGATTGTGTGCAAATGCCTGGCAATGGGAATGGACTCATTGGTGCGTTTGAGTATAATGGAAGGAAATCAATAATTTTTTAAAAATAATAATTATTTTGCATTTATATCAAACGTTGCATTCAACAATCTCAAAGCACTTAACAGATGGAGAGTGATACAATGCTGCCTTTTTGGAATCCTGAGTGTTTGCTTACATGAAATTATATCTATAGCATCCCAGTATTTTACTGGTTGAAGTGCACAGGCCATGAACACAGAACTCCAGCCATCCTGCAGGCACCCTCTCTCTGCCCAAGCAAAGGCAGTCCATGATCACAGATGCCACAGAAAGAGCAAGCAGACCTGCAGGCACACACTGGCTCTTCACTAGGGCAGAGCTTAGTGCAGGGAAACTGCTCAGATGGTGCTGGGGAAATAGCCAGGCTTCACTGTTACAAAAAGAAGAACAGTAATACTCAGAAGATCCTGCCAAGCAGTCCCAGCAGAAGTTGTCCCTAAATCCAGACATCATTTTAACCTCAAAGGACTTTACCACAGAGAGGCAGAATGTCCCATCCGATCTTATCTTCCATTCTTATACACAGACCTTTCTTCGTCACTGCCAACAGTGAGCAAGAGGCAAGAGAGCTTCACACCCCACCCCTGATATGTCAGCAAGGCAGTGTGTTGTTGTTGGGACAGTACAGTCATTCTCACCTGTTTCCTACAGCCTAAAAGACACAGGAGCTTGCCAGCCTCTGCTATCACCTTTAGATTTCTCTTAGGTGCCTTCTCATGCTTACACACCTTCCTCTCACCTCCTGGTGAGAGCCAGCCTCCTCCAGAGGAGCAGAAACTCCAGCAGATACTCATGCTTCACATATTGGGGCTGAAGGCAGGGGGTTGTGATGCAGCTGGGGCTCTGTGAGTCTCTGTCTTCATTAGGGAATGCAGCTGGGAATGCTGGAACTCTTCACAAATGGCTGTCACAGCATGGCTGAGTGATGCCTGGCGGGGTGCGTCACTCCAACTCGGCGACGGAGAAGAGCTGTGTTATACAGATCAGCCCTTCCCTCCCCACCCTCCACCACAGGCCTCCGCTTTTCTTCCAACTAATGGCTCCTTCAGCAAGTCCCTTCAATAGGCTGCTTGAAAGGCACCGCTCCACTGCAGAGGGAGGATGAGATCAAACAGAAGGGAGAGACAGAATGAAGGATAAGGAAGGCAGGTGGAGATCAGGAAGGAAAGACGGAAGTACAAGAAAGCAGGGTGCAGAAGGCAGTGAGGGGGAGACAGAATGAGTGATGGAAGTTGTTATTTTCAAGTTGTTAACAGCGTGGCCCCGAGCATACCTTCCTAAGTATGCCCAGAGACACTGGGGTCTTCAGCCATGAGCAGAGAGGAGAGCAGAGAAGTGGGGCAGACAAGCAAGCGGTAGTCCCAGTGGCTGGACAAATCATACCTCCCAAAGGAATTCTGTTCTTGATCCTGTAAGTGAGATGCTGACCACTCAGTGCTCTAGTTTCCCAAATGAGGACTCCCTTCACTCCTCCCCACCCCAGAAAGCTGCTCCTGCACTCCCAGCCCCCCAGCAGGGAAGGTGCCATGGGGACTCCACTCCTTCGGGTGCCAG
Source organism: Oriolus oriolus (assembly GCA_013400235.1). Taxonomy (NCBI): domain Eukaryota; kingdom Metazoa; phylum Chordata; class Aves; order Passeriformes; family Corvidae; genus Oriolus; species Oriolus oriolus. The sequence goes on from VXBT01011953.1 coordinate 740,078, forward strand.
CAGTGTTTGGTGGGGAGGACAGCCGAGGCAGAGCAAACCCATGCCATTTTCTGTTCTCTGTCTGCAGGTTCATTTCCTCTGTTGAGCCTTGGCCATGGTTTAGCAGAGATGCCCAGGGTCACTTTATCTTGCCTGTTTGTTTGGGCAGCCAGTCAAGCAGCTAGCAAGAGAAACAACAGGAATTTCTCTTTTGTGCGTGCGGGCAAAATTTAATGAGATTTGAACTCGCTGCTGGATCTGCACCAAATGAGCCCCCCGGGGCATAAGCTGTCAGGCAGTGAGGAGGGGCCGCCAGCGCAGTGAGAACGTTCCCTGCCAGAGTGGCACAAGCAGCACAGCCAGGAGATCGCCCTTGCTCCTTCAGATCAGCAGCTGCCAGAACACTGCCCGTGCTGCCTGCCACAGAACAGACTGGTGGTCTCTGTCCTGCTGCCACCTCCGCAGGTGTTGAGAATGTGAGGCATGGGACATGCACCTCTGCATGCCTAGGGATACATCTGCAGCCCACCCACTCCCCAGACTTCCAAGGGAACTTGGGTGTCCCCTAAAAAACCCACTGCACTGAGGCCCCCCTCATGACTTCTGCTTTGAGCGAGCTTCAGGACCATGAGGGTCTCTCTGGTCAGCTCCAGGAAGAATGTCCAGCATTGTTCAGCCACGAAGTTTGTCATACGAAGATGCTGGCAGTGGCTTCCAGGAGTCCAGGGCATCCTCCTCTTGGCTGACTGCCCTGGGAAATCCAGTTCCTGGCTGTCTCAGCAGACAACTGATCCCTCTCTATGCCGTGCCTTGAAATCTGCAGTGAAGGAGAGGTCCTAAAAATGGATCTGCTCTGCAGACGTGCCTGACACTCCAGCAGGGTCATCCTGCTCTCTATGTGTGCTCAGGACTTGCTTTTCTTAGCCCACTGTTTTCCCCTGCTACTGCCCTTCCTATGCACCCACCTTTCTGCCAGGCCTGCCTAATATGAGCACAAAGATAATGAAATCTGTTCCAATTCCTAAAAGCACTACTTGTGCACAGATTTCCTGTTTGAACCATCTCCAGCAGGTGTCACAACTTGCAGCTCCTGCCCTTTCCCAGCTAGACTTGGTCCAGCAGGCAGCTGAGCCTTACCTTTCCTCCTGCCTGCTCTTCTGGCTCCAGCTGAGGTGCAGAATGCCAAGACTAACACCTACAGTGCTGGGCGACCCATGTGCAGGTGAGGAGGAAGGGCAGGAGAAACCCTCTACAAGTAGAGCTGTTCCCCTAATGCTGTAGCTGGAGCACTTACAGACATGGGTTTAGCAGTGGACTCAGCAGCGCTGTGTTAATGGTTGGACTTGGTGATCTTAAAGGTCTTTTCCAACCTAAATGATTCTGTGATTCTAACAGTCTGGACAGGCTGCATCAGCTTCTGCTGAAGACACTTGCTCCTTAATCCCAGCCTCGTGACAGTCTCCCGGACATGAGGTTGCTCTGTGGAGCAGCTGGCTGCGAACAGTCTCCTCCTCCAGCCTCCTGTCCTGGCTGCTGGCAGAGGGGCCTGAGATCTCCATCTCTGAGAGTGCTCACACAGAAATCAAAGACTGACTGAGATGCCAGGCTTGGCTGGGAAAGGAGCGTGGTTTGCCAGCTTCATTGCCTGGAGAAGCAGTCCCTCGTTCCCCAGGCCCAGAGAAGGAAGGGGTGAGCAACACCTGGCTGAGCCCTCTCTTGCCCACCTCCCCACCTCACAGCACAGTGCCACGATGGTTGTGAGGCAAACTAAACAGACCAGGGCTTTTCTTTCAGGCATATGCCACATTTCCAGGGCAGGAAGGCTGCAAGCCTCTTAGAAAGGACTACAGATACATCCTAATGCAAAGCCTCCGAGATCACACTCCCTGGGCTCTGAGGATCCTATTCTATTTCCAGGGGCATCTATGGAAGAAGTTTTGTTGAAGAGAGCAGCACTTCGAAGAAGGAGAGAGGCAGAGAGAGAACTCGTTAGGGGGAAAAAATCAAAGCGGTGTGTATGCTAATGGAAGGATGAGGTGAGGAAAGACAGCATTCCAGAGTGGCAGGGAGGTCCCCTCCCTCCTCCTCCCTCGGGGGTTCATTACAGGCTGGTATTTCCGAGAAGGCACAGCCGTCCGATCCGATGTCACCCCGCATATCAACAAATCCCTTCCCACGGGATCCGAGTTAATTTGCTTCCCATCTATTGATCCCTGTGGCAAGTCACCATTAGCGGCAGCTCCGCCTGCCTCTTCCTCCTCGCTCCGCTCGGCGCTGTGGAGGGAAGGGAGCGCCGGGCTCATTACTGGAGAGACGTTTAGAGGCGACTGGAGATGAAAGGTGCCGAATTGCTCCCTGAGCCCACTCCCCATCAGAGACACCCTCCTTATTTATAAGGCCGGCAGCATCCCCCTGACTAGCGAATGTTTTCAGGCTCCCTCTCCCCTGCACTCAGCATATTGATTAGCCTTTGTTCGCTGCTTTACGAACCCCGTTCGGTAATGGGCTGGGAGCTTGTAAACGGCGTTGGATTTCCTTTTACATCTGCCTGAACGAAGGAACCGCTGAGTGTTTACAAGGGGGAGTTACAGCCCTGCTGCCACTGGCAGCACACTTCACTGATGGCTGAGAGTGGGGTCACCCCTTCCCCGCATCACATCCCTATCCCGCTCCACCTTAGCTCCTCTTGGACAGGGAATGCTCTGCTGAAGGAAAAGAGATGACAGACCAAGGAGATTTGGGTGGCTCCTGGCCCTTGGTGCCTTACCCCAGATGGTGGTCTCTCCCAAGCTGCACCAGCCAGGGCTGTGGAGGGGACCAGGGAACACCAAACTTCCTCCCCAGGCTCAAGTGACACCTTTCTGCTCTCCCTGTCTGGTCTTGCTCTCATGACTCTGTCTGTCAGTGTCAGCTCTGTGGTGGCACCCGTAGGATGTTCCTTCATCGCTTGCTGACTTGTCCCCATGGCTCTGTGAAGTACCAGCAGCATCCCCACCCTCTGCTCCATCCCTGATATTGGAAGAAAGGAGAGGGCACCAGTCCCCAGGGGGGCAGATGGACAGGTTACTTATGGCAGGCAATTTTCTAAGTAGCCAACAGAAGCAAAGCAGATACTACATATGTCTAAGGGAGGGTCCCTCCAGTGCCACACATGACCCTCCCGTGGGCATAGCAGGAAGAGTTTAGGAAGTAATGCTAGAGCCTTGCCACAAGCCATGGCAGATCAGACCCTGGCAGTTGGTCCTTTTGCTATCACTTACAAAAAATGTAATTATTTCCCCACTCTGCAAGTCGCTCCCATTATTTTGCATGCTAGCGGAGTTTAGTGAAATGGCAGATGGCTGGCATTCCCCCCAGGAGGAGAAGAGGCTGAGTTGCCTGATGTGTATTGCATGTTCAGTTCTATTTGCTCAGCTGTAGATCTGCCTGTCCTGGACTGTACTGGGCCGTCCATCCTCTAACTATCAGGCACAGCCAGGACATTATCGCTTACTCATAAAGAAAAAATTGAACTGACTTCGAGCATTATGGCTCAAGGTGTTCCTTCCGTTGGTTAGATGCTCCAGACTCAGACTGCAGAACCTCCACTTCCTTTCCTCACCACAGTTTGATTTATGAAGCTGCAAGGTTTCTTTTCAATGTCACTGAAGTGGGTATTTTAGAGTCATTTTGATTGCAGATTTTCCGGTTTGGAAATGTTGGAGCGTCCCTCACAGAGCTCACAGCAGCCTCTGGTACAAGGGAACCTCCCTTGGACACAGATACATCTCTGTTGTTCAAGCCAAGAGTCATTCTTTGAGCAGAAAGTCAGTGGAAAGCTATTAGAGCTGCTTGAGCTGGCTATTGCTGTGAAACAATCACTTGTACGCAGCTAATGGGTTGCTTTTTCTTGCAATGCTCTGATGCATTGCTATTGCTTGCAGTTCACTAGGACTTTCCAGGGAGCCACAAGCCTAAGCTAACACTGCAGATGTGTTTTCCAGGTACACTGTGCTGTTAGCTGCGCCCCTTTTTCAGAAGGCAGGAATGTAAAAGCAATAGGTTTGATGCAGAGTTCTTGGCACAGTGAAGCAACAATACAACCAGGACTCTCCAGCCTCCACGTTGCTAGGGAAGTGGAAATCTGATTTGTACCATTTAAAGTGGAAAAGGTTCAGGATTTATAGCACTTCGGGATATGTCTTGGGGCTCTTGTCTGTGAGGCCATTTCTGGGGTGTGAAAGACATGGGAACAGCATCCCTGTCAGCCAGCAGAGCCCTACCTCCTAATCTGGAGTCTCTTCTAGTGCAGTGGGCCCCAGTTTGGCTGAATTCTGTTCGGTCCAAGTATTCACCGGAAACCTTCTGCCTTCCAGGCATCAGAGACCTTCACCCTCATACATCTTGCTCAAATGCTGCAGGAGACAGCTCGTGGCAAATAGCAGAAATCCCACCTGAAGGGGCAGGAATATCCACCTTTGTGTCATTCGTCTCCCCACCAGTTGCCATATACCCAGCACACACCAAAAGCAGTGCCATTTTATCCAGGTGTTTCTTCCCAGCTTGCACCCACCTTCATTACCGTGGCAAGACACAGTTCCAAAGGAGCTTCACAGAGCAGAGCCCGTTGTCTGGCTCTTCTGTCTTAAAAATCCTGCTGTGGAAGTAAACGGAGTTGATCTTTTCTCCAAGGTTCCATCTACTTGCTGTTCTCACAGAAGAAGGAAGATTGCACTATCCTCTGGACCATGTGTACACACTGAGGCAATGCTCACACCCTCAGCTAAGTCCTCCTAAGGGACAGGAAACCTTTCAGGAGAACCCAGAAGCGACAGGTAGCACTGGAGATCCAGTAACAAGTGTTTCTAGTCTGCCACGAGGTTACCCTTTGGATCAGTACTGATTTGTGCATCCCGGATCAGCTTTAGAGAGAGACAACTTTTGCTGAAGTTATAGCACTGATAGCTGACAATCATCCAGGTTCCCCCGGTGTTTTCTGGAAGAAGGGCCTCAGTGTCCTCATCAAGGTAAAAGTGAGGTGTTGACCTCACAGAGTCCTGAGGATTGTCACAAAAGCTGCAGTGTTTGCAGGAATCCCCCTCAAATCAATGTCTGATTATTCATGCATGGGAAATGGTATAACTCACATCACTACTAGAGCAAACACAAGCCAATGCAGAAATCATTCTGTAGCTAAGACAGAAGACTAACAAGAAGTGTTTTATCAGATGACATAGCTGTTCTGAGCTTATAGGTGATGCTCAAATGCTATTAAGATTCCCAATTCACCCTGAAACACAAAGAGAAAATGTGATGAAGAAGAAGCTTTGCTGATCAGCAGAAAACAAAATCTTGTGGGGGGTGTTATACTAGATCAGCAATGCCCAGGGGGACCTCATGAAGACTGATTCTCCAGAGGCAGAAATACAGAGCTGGAGATCTCATCTGGGGATTTTGCATTTCCCCATATGTAAATATAATGGAGTAGAGAGCCGTAATGCCAATTAATTTAAGGTTGGGATAGAAATTGCCATCCATGTGTAGCAGAACTAGGGAAAACTCATCCAGGGACTTGTACCAGGAAGTCAGAGAATGGACTTGTAGCTCTCTTCAATGAAGTTGCCTATGTTCTTCTATCTTCCAAAAATTCCAAAAGTCATAAAACCAGCTGACACCTGAATTTTCCTTTTCATTGCATACGACAAAAGGAAGGGGTATGTCTGTGCATACAATCCATGGATAATCCAAAGCCCAACATGTACTGAGACACTCCTTAGAGGGGTTTTGGCTGGAAGCCAATGTAGCATTTTTATGGAAGGTTTTATCTCCTGAGACTTTAAAAAACTTGCTGCACTCCCTCAAGAGTAACTCCTTCTCTAGAAGCTGCAGCAAGGTCTCTGGAATAAACCACACCAAAGAAACACTGTAATTTGTCAGTGCCTTCATTTCTGTCTGTAGCCTGTCCTGCTGCAGCACCTCAATCCATCCACTCACATATCCAGTCACATTCAGGCAGCAAAAAGATTACACAAGTTCAGAGGACCTTCAGAGCTGACTTTCTGAGGAAACAAGTTTATATCTATTTATTTTTCTTTGCAAACATGAGGCACGGAGGCATTTCTGGCCACTGCCCTTTCTGCAGCAGCAGCTGACAGCAGCACGTTTTGCCTGAAGCCTGTGACTTTGTCCTTCATAAGAGTGTTTCGGAGTTGTCACCATGGGCAAGGCAAAGATCAAAAACATGTAGGGTGGAGAGAGTAAGTAGCTCAGCTGCTGTAAGCAGTAAAATGGGGAGAGGAGAGAAATACCTTTTCTTCCTCAGAAGTGACCCCATTCCTGGCAGTCCCATCTCAGAGGACTCTGGCAGCCTGCTCAGGTGCTCTGAGCCTGGCTGGCACTCTGTCCACATCATCACCTTCAAGGGGAAGAGGCTTAGCTCAGGACTCTGCCATAGTGTCTGGGGAGACAAATCACCTGTCCCTGGTCAGCCTTGAGTGAAAATTAGGAGTTGCTGGTCCTGAAGTGAAAAGCAGGCAGTACAGAGACTGCCCTGGCATTGCCTTGGAGACGTCACACAAACACCGCCAGCCTCTCGTGGGACTGCTTCCCGCCTGACACGACCTGTGAGTGATGGAAACACAGCAGGACACAGATCCAGGAAAAGCTGAGGAGACAAGGGATAGCGAAGGAATAGATGAATAGGATAAAATTAGGGCATAAATTGAATTGGGGTAACACAGAGGTATCCTGAGTGCTATAAAATGCCACAAAAGGGGAGGCAGCCACATAAAATGTAGTGGCAGTGTAAAAATCAAAGTCTGGCACTAACAGTTGTGATCTTTTTTAATCTATTGATTAAACCAGTGATCCTTTCCAGCCCTAAATGCTACTAATCTGTTGTCCTGGGAATAAACTTGGAGCTGGGAAGGAGAAAGTTGTCCTCTTAGGAACATTTTTCAAGGTTTTAGTGTTTTTATCATGTTGAAATAGGCTTTTGAGCTTTTTCTCATAAAGGAAAAAAAAAAAGAAAACCACAGGAAAGGTGACACTCCTCTAATAGCTGGGGAATCAGAGTGCATGGAGGGGAGCAGTGCACCACAAGTTTAGCTAGTACCCCGCTGCCAGGTTCGGGCATGCTGACTGAGCCCTCGCTGTCTCTCCCTGTGGAGCTGTCCCACATGGTAACAAGTAATTAGGAGAGACCCAAGTCGCATAACACACATACAGAGACAGAGAGACAGATAGCCTGGTGAGACAGACTGAAATTATTGGGGTAACTTTGAGGTGTCACACCTTATTGTAGGCAGAGCTGCCATTTGCAGGTGGCAGCTGGGAGGATTTGTTATTTCCCATATTACAGCAGCACTTCAGAGCCACACTGAGCCTGCATTGGAGAGGTGCCTCCCCTCGCTGTGGCACCTTGTTCTTTCTACAGGCTGTACACAGAGCGAGGCTCGGGCAGCAGAGCACCAGAGTCAGGCTGAATTGCTAATCTCACCCAGACAGACAAGATGTAACATCTGCAACAGCAGAGATATCCCGAGAATGATGAGAAGGACGGAGGCTGGAGTCAGCCAGGAGCAGAACCGGAACTCCTTTCCTCGGAACTGAGTCTCCATCCAGACACACTGGGATCATTCCTGTGGATGTCAGTGTTGCTAGACCCCTCCCAATGGCAAACACGCTTGTGCATATGTTGTCCAGCATGAGCAGTCCATATTTGTCTCCTCCTTATTCCCTCTGAATCATCCCCCATACAAATAAAGATTTTTCTCTCTCTCCCTCCTTTTGCTCTTGTTGTAGTCTAGAATCGCCCCAGCTCCCTCCCTCCGTCATGCCTGGGCCAATTTAGAGTGTTAATTAGTGATTAATTAGGAGCAAAAATCCCATTTGAAGCCCCAGACCCACTATGATGAATTCCTATGAGAGACCTGACAAATTTTATGTTAATATCTTCCTTTTCTTCATCAAGCAATTACTTCTCACTTCATTTGTCTGCAAAGATTGAGCCCACACCCTCAGTTCAGGTGCTGTCATGTGCAGTTCAGCTTTATCAATTAATTATTGAATGGCTTAGTTCATGCTGTTAGACTATTAAAAAAAAAAAAGAAAAAGAAAAAATTGCAAGCATCTCCTTAATTATTAAATTTCAACATGTTGAGCATTAAAGCTCTTAGAGGGAACGCTGACACCAGCCTTTCCCCTTCTAACACTTCCTGCCATCACCCCTGCAGCTGGTTGTTTTAATCACAGTGGCCACGCAGAGACCACAATGAGTCCAGCCCTGATCCAAAGACTGATGAGGCCAAGGAAAATATTTGCATCATTTTCAGGACTTGAGTCCTTCCAATGTGCTTTTACACATCAGTGCTTTGGGGATCTACAACCTTCCTGATTAGAAACATTAGGAGACTAACCAGGGTAGTTGAGACCAAAGAGCCTCCTCCATCAGGGTGTTTCACAGAGGTTCAGGGCACAAGAAACTTCTGATTATCTTTGCCTTTCCTAATAGCACGGTTTGTTGAACTGCAGACGTGCTGTCTAGGCTTTTTTTGTTGATCAAAGTGGTAAGTCCCAGCCTTAGTCATATTAGTCCATATCCGAAGGGAAACTAAGTCTTTCTTCCCTGCCAGGTTGCAAAAGTGCAGTATTCAGTGCCAAACAGACCTCTCTTCCCAAACCAGAGACTCCAGCTCCTGGTACCTCTCCCTTGGGCACTTCTGTTCCGAGAGGTGAGCTCTTGGCTTGAGAATTTCTGAGCTTGAAAAGAACAAGGGTTTGAAGCAGATGTTTCGTTTTTGCCTGTCAGCTCTGCTCAGCATCCCACTGGGGAGCTGTGGGCAGAGGACTGACTCACTCTGCATGAGCATCAAACAGCTGACCCATCTCTTCGCGCTCTGCAGCTGACTGCCAGGGTGACTGGTAGCTTCAAGTGACGGGGTGCCCCAGGAGACTCAGCGATAGTACCCTATCCTGCAACCTCTCTTCCTGGCTTTCTCCCAGGTCAGCAAAGGAGAAAGCTCTCCTGGCAACAGGAGCAGCCTATGTGCCTACTACTGAGCTCACTCTCTAGTTTCACCCCTTCTCTCTGGAGCCCTCAGCAGGAGGAGGCATCTCAGGACCCATGACCACCATGGTCTTGCATGCCCACCTCCCTTTAGCAACAGTGATGCCCACACCACAGCCTCAAGAGTGGGACAGCTGCTCACACCTCCTGCTGGCATTTGCTCAGTCTCAGCCCAGCTGGTGGGATTACCGTGCTGCATCCATTTTTCATGGGGATTCAGACCATGCAAGCTGTTAGGAGGCCTGCCTGGCCCAGCTAAACTCCAGTGAAGGCAGCACTTAGGTTCAGAGGAAGGGACTAGTGTCAGAAAAGGGCTGTGGGGATACCTCCAGCCTGGTCCTGGCTGGAGGTATCTCCACAGCCATGCAAGCCCCTGCAGTGCAGCCAGCAGCAGAGCCCAGAGCATCCAGCACCACAGCACTGTAGCCAGCCCCACACTGCACTTCGGGGTGCCAAAAGCAGCTACATCATTTGAGAAGAGAGAGTGAGGAAAGCAGCAGGACTGCATCTGGGAGGAAAGGGGTAAAAAGGAGCAAAGGCAGCCTAAGCTTCAGGAAAGCCCCCTTCCCTCTCCCTGGTCGTGGATTAAAGACTCCAGAGCTGTCTGCCTGCCTGGAAGCAAGGAGCATCTGGTGCATAGGCACCGGAGACTGCAGGGTCTATAGCAGCTTCAGCTGCTATAGCTGGGGCTTGCCGAGCCTTTCCTTTCACTGACATCCAGTCTGGAGCAACAAAAATGCCCCTCTGTTTCCTCCAGCTGACTTGCAAACCACAGCCCAGCACATCAGAGAGAAGTGAGCAATTAAAGAGACAAAGTGCTGAAAAATACATAACAAAAGCCCTACAAATGGGTACTAGGAGCCTGGAGAACAAAGGCAGCGCATGTTAATGACGAACATGATTCAGTTAATTTTTAATAGTCCATAACAGGAGCGATGGATCAGAGAAACAAGTGGGTGTCAGACAGGAAACTCTTCCTTTCTTCACGACGCCCTTCCCATCGAAGATGACAGCTTGCCCCCTCTGTTCCCTCCACGGACTGTCTTCACATCTCTGACCCAAGAGGCTTTCAAGGGATGCTCTGCAGATGAGTTTTTCAGTTTTACATATGAGCTCCCTGCACCCAGGAATGCAGCCCAAGAGCTCTGAGAAAATCTCGGAGAGAACTCTCGTGATGCTTTCAGGAAGCTTAAGCTCAAAGACTGCTTGGCCAGGGATGAAGGCATGTGTGCCACAAAGCTTGCTTGTGCCCCTTGCCCTGCTATCTCACTGCAGGAGAGTGGCTGTGCGTATGCTGAGATACAGGAGCTGGGGATGTGCATATTGGCTCCTGGCTGGGTAAGTACATGCCTGTCCCTGAGTTTGCATTGGCATATCCCTGGATTTGCATCAGCTTTTCCTTGGTATCCACCAGCACATTATCTGGCATGTATATGCTAAAGCAGCACAGCCCCTCGCTCACAACTTTCCACAGACATCAACAGAATCCCTGCAGCATGCTGGGCTGGGAAAGGAGGGACAGAGTGACGCTGGAGACATCCAGTGCTTTGCACAAGTCCACAGCTTCCTTCTGAACTTCTCTTCATTCCTCCACCCTTCCCCACTCGGTCACTGCTGTCTTATCTTTGACAGCTAATGAGGCTCCTAACCTTGACTCTTAACTTGCAAAGCCATTTTTTTGCACACTAAATCTGCTACATGAAAATTCCAGACAAGCTGAAGAAAACTGAGCCCAGGAATTTCGGGCTGAATCCCTCATCCCTCTGCTGGGGAGGGGATGGTAGGGGGGTCCTCCAATGCTGAGCAACATGAACAAGTCTGCCTCTCCACACATACAGTTCACTCTGCTTACAGCACTGCTGAGAGTCCAACACACCTATATCCCCCCTAGCAATACCCTATCCCTCATCCCAGCCTCTGCTGCCATTCAGGAGAGCAGGGACTCGGCAAAATGGGACTGGGCGTGGGCTGGACTGTAAGCATGGACCAAGAGTCGATTTTGGCAGTGGGACAGTCTCATACTGAGGGACCATGAGACTTGGGATCATCATCCAGTCACTTACTCAGGTCAAGCAGGAGTCTGGCATGGTCATCACAGCCAGTTCCTGGGAGAGATAGTGCCAGAGAGAGCCCATCACCCTGGCATGAGCTCCATGATGGCATGAAGCAGTCATGGGCCACTCACATAGCAGCTTGTGCACCCACGTGAGCTGGGGAAGCCTTCAGCACGTGTTCATGCACCCACCACGCTTGTCCCAGCTCTCACCAGGTACCAAGACTCCAGGAGCATGGGGTCCATAAGGCAATGCGGTCATCTCACCTTCACAAAAGGAGAAACTGGTACTGCTGGTCCCAACTGAGGGGGCTGCTTTGGGGACAGGAGAGGGACTGGACACCTCTTCCCAGGAGCTGCAGCCTGGTGAGATGCTGGGGAAAAGACTGTCAAAAACTAATTTAAAAATGTAGCGCTCTGCTTGATTTCATGTCTGAACATGTCACTTAACAGCAATTTAGTCATTCCCTCCTGCCTTTCACTGAGGCACTGACACTTTTTTAATAAAAATACGTAGAGGAGTTTCAGGCACTTTATTAAGTGCACAGCAAGGGTGCTGGTACCCATGTCTCTGCCCACTATGCTCCCTGTTAGTGTAATGAGAGCTTGCAGGAGCATAGAAGCCAGCAGAGCCCCTTCCCCGGCTCCAGCTGAACACTCACAACCTGATTTCCCAGAGCACATGCTTGGCTTCCTCTCAAACTCACATCTTCAGCTGGTGCCCAGGGGTGGGCCCTGCCTAGGTGGAAGGCGTTCAGCAAACCTGATCTGCCATGAAGCTTGCATAATTATTAGAATTTCTAATTGCTTTCTTTTTCTTTTTTGGTCCTTTTCCTTTTTTTTTTTTTGGGTCCCCAAGCCATGTTGCGATCCAGAAGCTGCTGCTGCCATGGTTACAATCCCAACCAGCCAATATCCAGCTCCCAGCTACATCCTCCGGAGTGGGCTGAGCCTTGGGAAGCCTGTGTGCCATGCTGACCTCTTTCCCGGGGACAGGGCAGCCTGACACCACCTTCCACTGACAGCTTTTCTTGCCACCTCTGCATCAGATCTCCGTATCTGCAGACTTTCTTGCTTCGAAACACATCTCTGTCGCACCAAAGCACCCAGCACATGCCACCCCAAGGTGAGCCCTGAACCCGAGGGAAGCAGCAGTGGGACTGCTGGCAGCCAGCACAAGCAGGTCTGGCTGATGCTGGGGCTGTCCATCAGGAGACAAACCCCAAGCTGACATGCTGTGGATGGCCATGGGTAGGCTGGAGCTGAACAGGAACCTTCCAGGGCCCTGTGGTTCATTTTGTAGGCTGCTCATCTCTGGCATGTACATGTCTCTCTCTTTACTCCTTCTAAGAGGAAAAGCCAGCTAGTGGCTAATGAGGTGTCACTGCACATCAGCTGATGTGATTAAAAGGCTTCTTCTTGATGGGGAAAAATTACTGTTCTTTCTCTATAGTCACCTAGCAGCATGACTCAAGTTTCTAGCTGGCTTTTCTGGGGTTCGGGCTTGTACTGAGTGCAGGTGAAGTGTGCTCCATGTCATGTCATTCCACTGATGGCCCAAAGCATAGCTTGAGTTGGGGCTGCATAATCACCTCCATGCGTCTCAATCATCAGTCTGCAGAATCATCCTGAATTCACCTCTTCCAGTGGCCCTAAAGAAATCTAAACTCAATCCCCCAACTGGACTAGGAGATGCCAATTATCCTGCAAATGCTGACCTGATCCCAAATCAGGAATCTCCAGGAATACCCTCCTTTCCCCTCAGTTTCCCAGGCCCATAGCTACACCACAAGCACCCCAGCTAAGTCTGCAACCAGCTCTGGATGGTCTTTTCACTCTTGCAGCTTTGCCCACCCTTTAGGAAATCCCTGCCCTGGTTCTGCATGCCCAGCTGTGCCCCACCACCCTCAAGGGTGCTAGCTGTAGGGTGGCTGGGACATTTCCCTTGCCCAGGTCAGCACAGGTAAGTGCTTAAGCTCAGACCAAGCAGACTGATGTCCCCCTCAGCTGACTCCCACTGCCAGCAGCACCCCTGGGCTCTGAGAGATACCTCTTCTCTGTGTGCCAGAGCAGTGGGCAGCTGCCTGAGCCTCCCTCCTTGCAGGGATGGGGAGTAACTATGGTAACTGTCTCCGGCTGCAGCCCAGCTCCATGTTTGCCTCTCCTCAATAGTGCTTGTGTTTATCTTTGGTGCTCCATTTGCAGTTTACTCCTTCTTTCTCATGACCAAAGGCAGAAAGTGAGGTCTTGTAACAGCTCCCAGCCTCCTTTCCCAGAGACAGCGTTAACCACAGAGAAGCAGATCTCCGCAGGAAAAGCATTACCTCACTCAACACCTTCCCTGCTCATCACCTGAGAGTCTCCACGGGTTCACAGCAGAGATGGTTAAACACCAAAGCACAAAACGAGCGTCTGAAGCCTGGCATGAGCCTGGGGGTACCAGCGGGCATCAGCAAGTGCCACACGAGAGGCGTGCTGCAAGGGCAGGTGGGGTGGCACACCCACTGCTGGCCTGTGCACACACACCAGCCTGGGTGGTTTCCAGAACTACCCCGTAAAGCAATATAGGTGCCACCCTTAATCCCTGCATAACTTAATCCCTCAGATGTAGAACAGGGTGACTGAGTTTCCTCCTGCACATTCATCAAAACCTTCAGGGCACGGCCACTGCTCCGTGCTGCAGTGCCTGGCACCAGAATTTATGCTCCAGTCTCAGCTGTGGCTGTTAAGGTAAAAATTTTCAAAAGCATTTTAATGACTCAGATGTGGAAATCAGATTTGGGTGACACTTCTGAGAACGGATCTTGGGTTCTTGACACTTTTGAAATGTTCCCCACAATAATTTTAGAATGTCTAAACTACCAATTAGTGTTTGATTAACAATGGTAAGTAGGAGCCTTGTGTTCTGCTATCTCCCTTGCTGTTTCAGCTATTAATGACAACTACACCAGGAGCTGCCAGGGGAAACATTTAATATGTGAAGCCATGATTTATTTTCCTTCTGTGTTTTAAAAAAAAGATGATGACATTTCTTTTCCCTTCTTTCTCTCGGCTTTTTTCCCCCTTTGCTTTGTCATGCCAAGCAGCACGTCTGACACCAGCTGAAAACATCTGGAATGGTTCTGATAGGAGCAGAGCCAGCTGCCTCTTCATATTTCTCTGGGACTGGGAGATATATATCAGATGTGAGTGTCTCTCTTCACTAATAATGTGTTATCTGAATAAATAACTGGTGGTGGCTTAGACCTGGCTGAAGTGTTTGCTCTCTTCCTCCTTTTGCAGAATTTGATTTACAATGTCTTCTCTCGCTTCACACTGATTCTTATTTTACTTTAGGGTTTTTTTATTCAATCATTTCTTTTCTTGTCCTCCTCTCCCTCCCTCCCCTCCCCTCCTCAGGCATTCAATCACGGCTGCCTGCAAGGGGGGTTGCAACCCAGCTTTTCACCTGCTTGCACTGCAGACGGAGGAAATTTGAGAAGCAGCCATATAAATATTTTCTACCTAGTTCCTTCCCAGATCCATCCTCAGGATCAGGGCTTGTCTGGGAGGCATGGTTTGGACCTGAGCTTGCCAGCTCAGGGGGATGTAGGGTGAGGTCTGGCTGTGCCGAGGCACAGAGAGATGACACGGAGACGCAGTGTGGTTATCCACGGGCATTAAGGGTGCATGAGTATTAGCACTGTAGTCCTTCTGGGGCTCGCTTTCCTCTGCCCCCCACACCAAGGGTGCTCCTGCCTATGACAGGAACCCTCTTTGGTGCCACAGGGGACCCCAGAGACCCAGTGTTAACCCCCAAAGGAGTCATTGTCATGCCCGCTGCGCCTGAAGCACAGCCACCACCCCTCCCTGTGAGCAGAGCAGAGCTACCCAGCACACAGCTAGCAGGAGGCTAGGCTACACAAGCACAGAGAGTCCCAAAGGCATTGCCACATGTCCCTGAGCCACCAGTTTCCCATCCCAGCTCCCCTCCCTCTCTCATCAGAGCAACTCAGTCACCTCTGCCTGGACAACCGTGCCACGCCCAAATCATCCCTTCTTCCCACAATGAGAGTAATGCTGTTGTCTCCAGCTGTCAGGAGCAGAGGGCTGTGATGAATCCGTCTTCTCAAGGCATCCAGGGGCTCTGCAAAACTACAGAGGCACCTGACTCCAGCAGGCCATCCCTGGCTGGGCACCAGCAAGGGAAAACACCTTGGGATGCCAAGGGCATTTCTGGCAGCAGGAGTGATTTCAGGCAAAGAGGAAAGCAAGTTATGTGACAGTGATGAAATGTGAAACCAGCTGCTTTTAAGGCCTTTCATCTATCATCCTTGTGAGACTGTGACAGTGACAAGAGGAAGGGCGGGACGAGAGGGGAACTGAGAAAGAAGCATAGTGAAGGGAGTTGGCTCTGAAGACTTGGCACAGATTAAAAATAAACAGCTCTTCCCACATGTCTCTGCACCTCCATCCACTCCTGTCTGTACAAATAACCCCCTGAGAGTGACACTTCCAGTGTCAGGTCTCTGCATGGGTCAGTGACAGCAGGGAATGGAGTCTAACAGACTGTCCCATCCACCCCACAGGTCTCCTCCCCTCCTAAGTCACTGCCTTCCCTCATGCAGATGTTCCAAGATGTCCATACAGAAAGTCTCTTCCACTGCAGATACCTCTCCAGACCTTAGTCCCATGGGAGTGACCCACACCACAGCAAAACAAATCCCACCAGAACATATGTTAGGAAGAAGAGCCCCTTGTTCCTCTTGCACTGTATGTCTTCACAAAGGTGAGGTATTCACCTCCAAGACCACCACATTTTCTGTTTGTTGATGGGAAATGTGGGTAAAATCAGGTTCTGCCTTTTACTGCAGAGGAGAAAGTGTGTCTCCCAGCCTGGAAATGCAGCCACTCTCAGCTTCTCCCTGTTCAGAAGTGGGAGTCCACTGGGGACAATAATGTCTTCTCCTGAGGATCAGAGCACCAAGGACACCCTGGCTGCATTGAGAAAACCACCCTGGGAAGCAGCCTGCAGCAGGCAAGGGTGGTGGGGAAGCCAGCAGTGGGCATGGGTCACTGGCTGAGATCCTATTTGTTGCCCCTTAAAAAGCTTTTGCTGGATTAACTGGAGACTAGAGTGTGGAAATGTATTGCATCACCTGCCAGAGGACAGTGAAAAGCAAAGCAAGCGGCATGTTCCACCCCAGTGAAAGGCTTCAGATGAAAAGCAACCATGGAGTTGTCATGAGACTGCTTGTTTGCGTTATTTTGGGCTCAGATATTTGCAAATACAACCTGTTCTAAACGGATGTCTCTCTGTTTTTTCAGACGGTGTGTGATAAATGTGTTAATTTTGCATTCATCTCTGGGAAGCGAGAGAGGGCTGAGAAGGAAGAGCAGCTGAGAGAAGGCACTTTGCTTGCCTGGAATGTGGTTTAGCAAGTGCCTGGATCCCTGGGAAATGGGGGCACTTACAAGTGACTAATCAGCACCATGCCCTCCCCAGAGCCTTCCCCACAGCCACCTCTGCACTCCTCGCAGACACTGATGAATTCGGTCTCACAGCCCTTCACAGGGAAGCGGGTTACCCTCCCTGCACTGCTCGAGGGGATGGAGACGGGACTCAGACGGAGGAAATCACTTTCCTGAGGACATGCAATCCATCTGCAGCACAGCATGCAGAATCTCACTCTGCCCCAGCTCACCTCCCCATGCCCACCAAGCGGGGCCCACCTTCACCGCCTCACGGGCTCCAGCTGGCTGTGTCCATGCCAACCAGGGGCAGGCTTCAAGGATAAGGTACAACCAGGGAGTTTGGGCTGGCATGCAGAGTTAAGCCCTGAGCTACCATGATGGCATGGACATATCCAAAAGTCCTGCCTGCGCTTGAAATGTTCCTCTGTTGAGTGAACCTCCAAATCCACAGCTCCATGCACTCCACTGCTCCATATCCATCTAGCATTAAAAGATTAAAATCCAGTGCTCAGCATCCACTTTGTTCTCTCTTAATGCAGATGAACCTGGCTATGGGGAGCTACCCTGGAGGTCTGCATAAGCACCACGGCATCCTAGGGCCTCCAGCCAAATGGTGTACCCACTATCACCCCTCCTAAACAACACAGGTCTCCACAAAAGTTTTGCAACCTTTGCTGCTTTTGCCTTTTTTGCACTTTCCATGCCAGGCAGCAACGCAGGGACCATGATAAATGCCGTGTGCTGTCCAGCTGAAAGCATACATAAAGCCACCCAGTCACTTCAGGAGAAAAAGTTATAAAGACCCTTGAAGAGGAGAAGGTTGAAATGAGGCAGACAACACTGCAACAGCTTATTTTTCAGAAGAGCTTCACCAGGGAAGCAGCGTCTCAGGGATGTGCCAGAGAGCCGATTAGTGTCAAGGACAGCAGTGAAGCTGCAGAAATTGAAAATCAGCGTGGCAGGAGCAGGAGGACATCTTAGGGTGGTCCTGAGGAGGAGAAGGAGCCAACTTTCAGGGTCACTGTTTCTCACTGAAAGATTCTTCTTCGGGTTGACCAAACCAAGTCATGCATTGCTGCAAAAATCAGTGAATTATTTCAACCGAGGGGAAGAAAACTGAGAAGTTCAAAGGCTCCAATTCAACATTTTCTGAATTAGCTGGTTTAGCTTCTTGAAATAGCCATTTATTTTTACAGATTTCTAATAGCCCATTAGACCTTTTTTTTATATATCCCTAAGCAGAACATTTGCTTTCAAACTGAGTAATTTACTCAACACAAGATGATTTTTCTGCTTTTCATTACAGCAGGAAACGGAAAAATAATGAATTTCCCAATGACCCCCAGTTGTGGGCTTGTTTTGTTGGGTTTTTTTAATGCCACCGTTCCTGTAGCAAGCGAAAGCAGTGCTTATTTGCACAGCTATGGTCAAATGTCACATCCCTGAAAAATCTCACTAGACCAGGTTAAGGGCCAGAGACTGCAGAGCTGCTGGTGGAAGTGGCACACTCTCCCAAGCAACTCAGAAGCCCAGGCTGCTGACTGCCTTAGCTAATTGTGTGACAAAAGACAGCGGGCTTTTATTTGCCATTTTGCAATAGAGTTTTGCAGTGAGGAAAGTGTCATCCCTCCCACAAGAACATCTGTATGGTATCCCACAGGATTCCAGGGTCCTGTCAGAGACCAGGGGCCAGGGCAGAGCAGGACAAGCGTATACTAACCTTGCTCCTAATCCCCTTCTTTTCCACACAGTTTCAACACAGAGACTTGCTGAAACAGAGGCAGTTTGGTCGTGCTTAGTAACTAGCTGTGGGCTTTCCTCTTTTGAATTTAGTGGAAACTTTATCATAACATCCTTCAGCAGAGTCAGGCAGAGTAATTATCTCTTTTGGGAAGAAATGCTTCTTTTTGCTTCTTTCAAGCCCAGCTCCCACT
Organism: Oriolus oriolus; assembly: GCA_013400235.1. NCBI lineage: Eukaryota > Metazoa > Chordata > Aves > Passeriformes > Corvidae > Oriolus > Oriolus oriolus. The sequence goes on from VXBT01011953.1 coordinate 758,544, forward strand.
AGCTTTATTTGATGATGCTTGCTCTTGAATTGGAGGATAGAGGGAACAAGCCAAAATGCGGTGGCACTGTTGTTCCTCCAGAGATTTTAGGGAGCGTTACAACCTGATTCTCAGACCTGCAAAGCTCCTTCTGGGACACCTGGCTGAGGTGAGGGAGGTCTTACCTGCAAGAGAGCAAGGTGGAGTCTGGGAGACCAAAACTTAGGCAGGGAAGTCTGCTAGCAAGTCTGGGTACTAGGAAGGAAGAAATGTCTTCCTTGGTGCTTGTGTTTCATGTAAGGGTGACAGGAGGCAAAAAAAGGTATAGCTTGAGAAACAGGCCCAGTCTGGAGACCAAGAGAGGACTGTTATGAGAAGAGCTGGTTACAAAATGTTGCCACCAATAAGTCAAAAAGGTAAGAATTCAGGGTGGAGACCTCTGAAGTCATCTAGTCCAGCCTTCTGTGAGTATCTTCAAGATAGAGATCCCACAGACTCTCCAGGCACCTATTTCAGTGCAGGAATCACTTTCACAGGGAAGATTTTTTTTCCCTTTATATCTGATCAAAATTTTCCTGGGAGCTATTTTTATCCCTCATCTTTTGCTGTGTATCTCTGAGAACAACTTGGCTCCATCCTGTTTGCAATGGCTCTTTACATAACAGAAGATAGCAAAGAGCTCCCCAAATCTCCAGACTCTTCTCACATGCCAGGTGCTCCAGCCCCAAGCATGTCCCTCCTCTTGGCTCATTCCACTTTGTTGGTATCTCTTCCCAGGGAGCCCCAAACTGGACCTGGTCCTCCAGATGCGCTCTCCAAGTGCCAGACAGAGGGGATGGATGAGTGAAGACAGCACGCCTTCCCTGGGCTTGCAAATACCATCTTCGCACTTCCAGGAGCTTTCTGTCATGATTACTGCAGGTAGCAGAGCAGACTCTGCCAGCCAGCTTTGTCTGCCTGTGTTCCGAGCTTGGCACCAGCCAGCTCCAATCCATAAGCCGTGTAGATGCTTTATCAAGGCATGACACTTAATTCCTAAGCCATGTTGAAGAGACAGGCAGGGCGGGTGCAGCTCAGCATCCTCCTAGCAGGGGTTAATAGCAGGGGAGGTCTGATGCACTGTCACCCAGAGGGGAGAACTAAAAGTCTATGCTCACCTCCATCTGCAAGAAACTGCACAGACACCTCTGTCCTGGGGATGTGCAGTGGGATAAAGATTTTATTCCACCTGACATGAGCCTCTCACTCACTCAGCGGTGGAGATCAAAACATAATGCAAGAGTGGAGTTTCTGACAGGGAAAGTGGGTGTTTTAATGAATCATTTGAGATGCAGAGCCATGAATGTCCAGACATTCTTGAAGATGTTTTAATAAATAACAATGAAGATAACCATTCAAACATTGTGAGCAGCAAATGCATTATTGAACATGCATAACCCAGTACAAACTTAGAGCTCTTTCAAGGCCTTCAAAAAACAGCCAGGCAAAATTCAAATGAATAGAAGCAGACAGACACATTTGTGCTTTAACATCTGTCTATGGCTTCCAGAAAGCGAGGGCTGTAACTTTGACCTGCACCAACTTCGTATATTCATGCACCTGCCTGCTCTTCTCACCCTTCTGCAGGAACGCACTTGCCCCTCAGATGGGCAGAGGCATGGGAGATGGGTTCATGCAGCAGTTTTGTGTCTGCAAGGTGGGCATCAGCCCAGCCCACCTATCAGCCAGAAGGAAGGGGCGTCAGGGCCAAGGAGGAGCACAGGTACTCGCTGGGAGCTGCCTCTGGGTCCAGTCTCTTTTGGACCTATAAAAACTTCGGCAGCTTAACGTCCTCTGGTGAGAAATTCCTCATCTTCAAAGCCCCACAGATCTTCACTGCATTGGGTCCACTTAGAGAAAAACAGACTATTTTCACATTTCTTTTGACTCTACCATTCTCTGAGCCTCAGATGGATGATAAAGATCACAGGAGCTCATTCTTGAGGTGTTTTCAAAGGGAAGGAAGGGTCGATACCAAAAATGCAGGTGGGTTGGGAGGTTACTAATTGCATGCATACATCTGCAGGGCAGGCTGACTGTGAAGAATGTCACTTTGATTGCATGGTCTCCTAGGGCAGTGGTGGATGCAGTGGATGATGTTCAAAAGAGCCACAGCCAAAGCAGAGAGCTCTGCTGCCCCAAAAGCCAGTGCAGCATTTAGAAGAAGAATTCAGTATTTGCAAAAAATGCCAAGGGAGCTGTAATACTACGCAATGGTGATGCCAAATTAGAGCATGATCCTTAGCTTAAGGTCTCGGTCTTAACATCCAAAGATCAGTGCAAAGTGCAGAGCAAGAGAATTAAAATTTTGCAGTAACACCAAGGAAGGGGAAATCCTGAAAATGGCTTACGATCTCTCACTTTTTATCTTTGGGGTGTTTTTTTGATGACTATAAAACATGACCAGAGTGATTTAACTCAACACCTGTCGTGAGCCAAAAGCTCAAAACCTTGATGAAACTGAGCCAGGCCACAATCTCTGTAGGTTTTCTTGTTTGTATCTGCTGTTACAGAAAAGCCACCTTTCCTTACAGCCTTCTGCTTTTAATCACGTCACACACTGAGCACCCTAGAGGAGGTGGAGGCAGGAGGGGACTGTGTTGCTAAGAAGAAGGAAGAGCAATGGACACTGAAGTTTGGAGGTAAGACAAGTGAGCTTGGGCACCAGCTGTTTGCAGGGCCAGGGGAAAGAAGTGGGGTGGGAAGCCTGTACACTGCTGGGCAGGACCACAGAGGTGGTGTCAAACACCCTCACTGCTAAAATCACTGTGACAGTTTCCTGATGGATAAACACCTCTGATGTCACAGCTTTGTATCAGCACAGCTCTGGTCTGACTACATCTGCCAGCACTGGGTTTCCAAGAGTGGGATCACTAGATGGACAAGAATTTAGGATCAGTTTCCAAATGTTCACTGTCCTGTTTAATAATGGCAGAGGTGCTGGGGGTTGTAGCCCAGGGAAGCTGGTGACCATTAGGCTTCTCCAGCAAAAGGCAGAGTGTGCAGAAGGTATAGTAGCTGCTTTCCTCACAAGTGCTACCTGAGGTCTCAGTGTTAACATTCCAGCTTTCATAATGCATCACGGGGGCTTGTGGAACACTGCATGTGGCCCAGCTGGATGCCTTCTCCTTCCTTTGCTACAGATAAACCCTTGTACTCCAGTGGCTGGAGCTGGATGCCTTCTAATCACTTCTCTTCCCAGCAGGCAATGAGGCCATACTTCAAAAGATAGAGGTACAAGGTGAAATATCAGGAGCATCTCATCCCCCTGAGTTGGAATTCTAGCAGGTAATGAGAGAACCCCAAACTGACTTTGCTCTGAACAAACTTTTTCCAGTCCTTTGGACCCCAATTTCCCGACAAGACTCTGCTAGTATATTTCTCTGTACTTCTGAGGGCTCACAGCTAAAAACTCTGCTGTGGATGCATCAAGCATGAAACAACTCAACTGAGATTTCAGGTGCTGAGATGCCACAAGATGCTCCGATTCAAAGCATCGTGTCTGAGTCACTCGTGACACTGATTCTTTTGAAATAATTTCTCCTTTGCTGGAAGGTTCAGAGCTGCCTGCTTTCAAATTCCACTTGGTACTTAAACCAGCCTCCGGATCCCTGGTTTCTCACCAGAGCTGCTTGGTCGCACAGAGCCCTCCCCTCAGAGGTAAGCGGATTCCCACAGAGGCTGCCCTTGTATTTTAAGCCTAGCCCTGCCCTAGCCTTGCTTTTCACTGAATAGCTGAGGAAGTTTTTATTTAAACTTGGTTTCTACTGCCAACGGTCCTGCTGTCTGGGTTGACAGAGAATATTCCTCAAGTACCTACTGAAGCAGCCATCTCCAACATCCTCCCAAAGACTTTACCTTTGCCAATTCTTTTTAGAAGGGGCATGATTTTCCTCTCACTTACACCTGCTTCACAGCAGGGTAATTCCATTAAAAAGACTCCTCTTTTACACCTGCGGAAGGAAGAGAAGAATCAAGGCCATCCCCCGCAGGAAGAATGCACATAAAATACCTGCTGCATGGTGTGCTGGAAAAAAACCGATCCCCCAGCTGCTTCCACCATCTCAGCACAGAAGCTCTTCTCTCCAATGTTGTTTTTAATAAAAACCTTATGAAAAGGAAACTGCCTTCCCGAGCCATCCTGCACTGACTCAGGAGAACCGTTGGGTTGGATCATGACAGTATAAACTGGTTTATTGCCAGAACAAGCAACAGATGCCAGCAGTGTGACACAGAGCGAGGATTTGGCAGTTTGTTCAAACACTCTGACAGCAGCAGGCATTTTAGACTCTGAAAGATAAGAAATTGGCCAGCAAAATACATTGATGGAGTATGTGGACTGTGCAGTCTGCCCTGCCACCTCCCTGAAATAATGCAGGACTCAGTCCCGTGGGAGAGTGCATCTTTTCTGGCTAGCAGGACTGCTGCATCCCATACAGCAAATAACTTAGTTTCTGCAAGAAGCCTTTGCTTAAAAAGACAGCATCTGTTGTATATTTGTCTGGAGGTTTTCAGAGAAATGGTTCATCACCATATTTCACAGGTTCAGAGCCTTTTCCAAGACTTGTCTTTTGTAGGTAGGTGATGGCATGATACCGAAATGATTGTCCCTACAAACACTACTCAGAGAAGGAGATGCTACCATCAAACAGTGTAATGTGGCATTTCTCTGTTAGAGAGAGATGGATGGATGGATTGGTGTAACTGTAGAAGAAGGAAGGTTGGAATGAAAAATAGGTAGGTCAGTCGGTCAGGAGAGAGAGAGGGAGAGGGAGAGGGAGAGGGAGAGGGAGAGAGACAGAGACAGAGACAGAGACAGAGACAGAGACAGAGACAGAGACAGAGACAGAGACAGAGACAGAGACAGACAGAGACAGAGAGGGGCATTTATTCCACCATTTCTCCTGCCTATTTGCCATGCTGGCTGGCCAGCAACACCTTGGCAGGGTCTGTCTTCTCACAGCCAGGAACCTACTGACAGGGCCAGAAGACAGAGTGCCACTGGTTCCTTAGGACTTTCTGGTCTGAACCCATGCTTCCTTGCAAACAGAAACCCTGGTAGGGTTCATAGTTCATGCTTCAGCTTCTCCTTGAGAAGCTGAATCCTCTCTGCTTGTGTTAGCCTATATCTCCTGCAATGCAACAAGGAGAGCCTTCACAGGTTTACAGGCTCTCATAGGAAGCAGAAGGGCTGGAGTGCATCTAACTGGGGAGCTGGATCACTAAAGGGGAACAAAACCATCAGGTTCTTAAACTACAGCTCAAAAGAACAATGAAGCTGGGTGGAAAAATGCAATGTCCTACTGAACAAAATTGTACAGCATGTCCAGGTGCTTGTCTCTTGACAAGAAAATGGAACAGTAGTTCAAAAACTTCCCTGCTCCCCAGTTTCTACACTCACCTTGACCTAGTGATGTAAGAAACCACTGAAATGTTAGAAGTCCCTGCAGATACTGGATTCAGGTATTGCTCAGCGCTATGTTCTGCTACTGTTGGCAGAGGCTGTTCAGCCCTGTAGCACATCTACACAATGTTTCCAAGAGAAACCAGCCTCTTCCTGTGGCTGGGAACAGTACCTGAAATGCTAGACTAGTCTGAATCCAAGCCCACACCCCTCCTCTTGGTACCAGACTATCACTTTCCAAGCCTTTCTGCCCTTCCTAAAAAAATCTTCTAGCAGGTCTCTGCAGCAAGCCTCTCACAAGACCCCTTTCACATTGCCTCAAACAGCTTCTCTTCGTATCAGGGACCGTATTTTTCCCCAGTGCTGCAAGATGCAGAGCAGGAGCACCCAGGACAACCCCATCCAACATATGCAGGTGCTGCCCCATCTCTACCACGGCCACCCTGGCCCACACGAGAAACCTTCATCCTCTTGCAAGCAGGTTCCTCATCTGTTTCCTAGGCTTTGCTGCAGGGTGAGCGGCGTAGCCTGACACATCAGCAACGACAGCCAATTACTGGCTTTAAAAATTGCCCCCCATGTGAGTGGGTTGCCCAGCTGCTGTCAGACTGATTTCAGGATAGGCTGGAAATTGTCAGCCAGCTGACAGAGCCCCTGGTTAGTCTCTGCTGCCTGGGAAAGATGTGCCAGCGCTCCCCATGCTGTGCTCCGCTCAACTTTTATTCCCAACCCTGGCATTTGCAGAAGGTTTTGGAGGAAATCAGAGGGGAAATGCATGACACCTTGTCAGCTACACTGGGGAGAGTTATTGGGCAGGGAGAAAAACCTCCCGTCTGCCAGCAGCCAGGGCCAGATGGTGATGGGAGAGTGCTGGGGAGCCTGAAAGCAGAATAGCCAAGGGCTGGAAGAGGATAGCTACTGCTGTAAGGGGGCAAGGGCAGAAATGGCACAGCAGGCTATAGCCATGGGCAAGGAGAGGGAAGGGGAGTCAAGCAGCATGGGCAAGGCTGCAGCAGCCACACAGCCAGAGCCCCCCAGCAGCCAGAACCAAGGAAAAGGGGACAGAGACATGTTGGCATAAAGCCCCACACCAGCTCTAAAATGCAGGTGGCAGTGGTGTTGTCAAACACCGTGCGAAAGAAAGCACCAGAAGTGCTTCATGAGGCACAAGAGACGTTGTGGGAAGGGACTGAAACCATGAGTGTGGACAAATGACCCTTGCAGAGCAGAGCTTCCCAGGAGGGAGGTTTGGGGTGCCACGGTGGCTTCTGGGGCACCAAGGAATTTTGGGATGGAGATGCTGAGGGCTAGAGCCACAGGCAGGGTAGGTGTCCCACAGCACAGAGAGAAGCACCAAGCCTGTCTATCCCCAGTGTTCAGGGTGCCACAGCAGTTGTGGAGGGAGCCCATACAAGGACAGAACCCTGCTGGCAGCATCACCCACCCAGGCTGGCCCCTGCCCCAGCCCCAGAAGCAGCCACATGCCACATTTGCTGTGCAGGGGTTTCCATTTCAGACACTGTGATTCAACTTTTCTCTCCAGATAAAGTTATTAAAGTAAATTTGATCAAAATGACACATGGATTACAGTGTGTGTTGCAGACTCTAATTCTGTTTACTGTTCTGGGGGAATGGGCAATTATTACAAAAGCAGGGACAGAGTGTTTTTAATAACATTTCTTGTTAAGATTTAATTACAGGAAATTGTATTTTCTTAATCACTGAAAACTCAACTGCCTGGGAAAATTTTTTATATAATTTTGTTTGCAGTTTATTAAATCCTTAGGTTATTCCTTTTCTGAGGCTTTTAGTCACTTACTAAGTGCTTCTTAACATGTAGGAACAGATTGCTCAGGAGCACAAAGAAACTAAAGGGAGCACTCTGGGAGGCAGGGCTGACCTTTGACAAAGCAGATTTCCATTTAGGATTTAGAAGTCCTAGGGTATTCTTTAAAAAACAAAACCTTTTAATATATATATAGTCTACCACTTTTGGCTGCCAAGATCTGCCTTCCCTGCAGCCTGACTGATGCTGGCACCAGCTGGTCCCCACCTCCCTCACTCCCTGGTACACCTCTCTGAAGGAAGGGCACTCTAGGGGACTATCTAAAATGAGGGCAAACTTCTAAAACATGTCAAATCAGGGAAATGAATGACTGAAGAGAGTGAACGGAGAACCTGAGATAGATGACAGGGAAGAGGAAAGAAGGGGTGAATGACCTGTCGCCCTGAGCACCAATGCTTCCTGAGCCAAGCTGTCACATCACAGACTAGCCAGGGAGAGGGGTTGGATCACCATTCCCTGTCCCTGAAGAGTGAAGTGGAAGCCTTCTGGTTCCCAAAGAGTGGTGCCAGATCCTGGTAGCCAGGACAAAGCACCAGGCTTGGCAGGGCTGCTGAGCACCTGTTGCCCTTCTGGGTGCCAGCACAGGGAGGTGCAGGTGACAACAGGCAATGACCCCAGCTGCTAGAGTAGCTGTGTCACCATTTCAGTGCTGCAGCTCTTGGCAGAAAGAAGTGCCTATCTGAAAGGAGACAAGCAGCTGCTTCAAATAACCAGGGCAGCAGTTCTCCAGGCCAAGGGCTCCCCATCCCCAGGCTCCCAGTGCCCCAGGGTCTGCTTCTAGCCCTCAGGGAGTGCAGAGAGGAGCAAGGCAGCTGAAATTAGTGAAAGGGCCGATTGTGCTGATCAAAGGTCAGGCTCGCTCCTGTTGGCATGCAAAAGAGCCCCGCTTTGTGCACAGGCCTAACTAACGCTGAAAGGACAGGAGACCCCGGGAGAGATGAGCTGCTGCTGCTGCTTGGTGAGCAGGGCAAGGATGCTTTCCACCCAGCCACAGCCCTTCAGAAAGTGGCTCAGTCCCATCAGCTCACTGCCTTATCTCTCCCCTGATGCACGTGCCAATGTGAACAGGCTTATCTCTGCCTCATACTCGGTCTGGGACAAGGTATTCAAGCCAGACTGAGATCCAATCTGCTCAAACTGCCAGTCAGACAGGGAGCCTACAGGGGCAAGGGGGCTGCAATACCAGGATCTCAGAACACCTTTGGCTTTCTGCCCTCCTTCAAGCTCTGCCTGCAGAGCCAGGACCTCTTGAGCAGCCTGTGCCTTGACCCTGGCATTTCATGACAGCAGATATGTCTGCTGAGGTCTCCCTTTCCCTGCTAAAGTTGAAGCTGTAGGGTGACATCTGAGTCCAGGTAACTGGAAATCCTAAAAGTGATGGGCAATCTACAGCTTGCAAACTGCATGCAGTCTAAGCCAGCCTTTAGGCTTGCCAGGATCTAGGGTAAGCCGAGTACATTTCAGTGCATCTGCCAAAGGCAGAGATATTTGCTGTCCCTTCTGCTACCAGAAGTAGGGGGGGCATCACAGGGAAGGGGCTGGTCCAAAGCAAAAAAGGAATGGTGGTTCTTCATGCAATGCTTTCTTCGGCTGTGGGACTCCTTGCCACAGGGTGTTGGGGATGCTCAACATGGTTACAAATGGCAGTGGACTAAAGTCAAGGAAGACAAACCTATTGATGGCTTAACCAAGCAGCTCTGGTCAGAGAATCCCTGAATTCAGATCTCTGGGATCTGAGGGAGTATTTTGGAGAGGCTGCACTGCACACTTGTCTCTTTCTCACACTTATCCCAAGCACACATGACCAGCTGGTGAGATGCCAAGCTGAACGACCATTTATCTGGATGCTGCACACCTGCATGGCATGTGAACCCATACACATGTAGGGCATGAACACCCTGTTGTGCCTCCTTCAGAGCAGCCATCAGTTCTGCTCTGTTGGTCGCTCCTGCATTCAGTCTCCACAGGAGTCACACATCCTCGCAAGCCTGGGGCAGGCAGGACAAACAAACTCTCCAGGATTTGAGTTGAGCCAGAAGTGTTCTGGTTTCAGCTGGGATGGAAATAGTTTTCTTCCTAGTAACTGGTGCAGTGCTGTGCTTTGGATTTGGGATGAGAATAATGCTGATAACACACTGATGTTTTAGATGTTGCTAAGCAGTGTTTACACAGAGTAAAGCGCTTTTCAGCTTCTCACCTCAGCCCACCAGTAAGGAGATTGGGGGGCACAAGAAGCTGGGAGAGGACACAGCCAGGACAGCTGACCCCCACTATCCAAAGGATGTTCCATACATTATGACATCATGTTCAGGATATAAACTAGGAGGAAAGCTGACCAGGGACCACTGCTCAGGTTCTGGCTGAATATCAGTCAATGGATGGTAAGCAATTGCATTGTGCATCACTTGTTTTGTATATTCTAATTATTTTTCCCTTCTTTTTCTGTCCTATTAAATAGCCTGTACCTCAATGCATGAACTTTATTTTTTTGTCCAATTCTCTCCCCATCCCACTGGGGGTCTGGGAGCGAGAAAGCAACTGTGTGGTGCTTAGTTGCCAGCTAAGGGCAAACCACAAAAAGTGTCAAGTTTATCCAACCAACCAGGCTGTGCTCTGGGCAGCCCAGTCTGACAGCCCCACGGTCACTGCTCTACTGTTCACAACATCCATGACTTACACCACTGGCAAGGAGCAGAGGACCGGGAGAAGGGGAAGCAGAGGCGTGCATTTCTTCTGTGCCCTGATTGCTGCAGGTGGCACTGCCCACTCCATGGGCCTTGTAACTATTTGCACTCCCTTCAGCATATTGACACTTCCTCTCCAGCAGACAGGGTTGGCTGTTTTGACACGTAGAGGTAAGGATGAGGAGGGCTAACCCCTGCATCCCAACCTTTGCCAGATACTTCACTTACTGCCAAGACCTTTGGCTGCCACCATTTTAGGACAGAGCCATAGTTTTATAACAGCATCCCCACTGCAATTGCCTGATTATTCTGAGTACCACTGGCCTCCATTCTGGGCTCACAGCTCTGTCCCTACTCCAGAACAGTGACAAGTGACTTGTCAGCTTCCCCAAAACATTGTACCTTTCATTTCAGGACATAAACATTGAAAAGAAACAACACCTTCAAATAAACATGCCAAAATCTCATGCCAAGCCTACCATGTACTGCAGATCAGCCCCAGCAGATCCTGACGTGAATATCTCAGCTCTCTGTTCCAGTTCTATGTGTTTTTCAGTCAGGGCTGTTTCTTTAAACCCATTACCATGTTTCTGGGTTTGCTTTTTTAAACTAGAGTAAGTAATTTCTCCCATGAGAAATTTCTCCTGTGTTTGCAAATTAGAGACTTGCATTAATCGAACAATGGTGGACTTACTAGAGAGTGGCATAGAAAAAGGAGGCAGAGCTCCACCACCTCCATTACCCTGTGCATTGCTTGCTGCAAGTGGGAGGAAGGAACAAGAGCTGTGCAGCACCCTATCTCCCTCCCTAGCTGCAAGCCTGCTGTCTCATTCCCTCCCCTCTTCCCCCAACCCACTGTGTCCATCCCATGGGGCTGAGGAGCTCCATGACATGTGGCACTGAGGGCACTGAGTCTTCCCAGTCACTCTGTGTGTGCCTGGCACAGATCACATCTCAGGGTAATCATCTTTGAAGGCTCCTTGCTTCTAAGGTCTTGCATCTGTCACAAAGGAGTATTTCCCATCTGCTGGGATTTACTCCAGGTTTCTGGGACCCAGCTGATTCCTGCCTACCCGTCCTCAATCAAGAGCAGTCACATCAATCTCTAACGTGGCTTCAGCTAATATCCGCAGGGCAGCGGGGAGCACGTGGGCTCACACACCAAGGGTTTCAGCTGGGAACACTGCACATGACTTTGCAGAGACCATGGCACTCTAAGGTGACACCAGGGATTCCCTCTGCTCCCAGACCTCATGTTTTGGAGCTAGGGGGTTCCTATAACCTGAGAGGGTGGGTACACGCAATGCAGAGAAAGGCCAGGCTCAGAATTGTGGGATGCTCTGGGACACATACTGGGAAATGTGATACCTGCAAACCTTTTGACTCCCCAGGATGGAAGGATGACATTAAGAACAGCTGTGTTTCCAAACCAGGCCTTACCCACTGCTGTGGGGCCAGTGCTGAGGAACCCAGCAGCACAGACAATGCAACACAGATCAGCAATGATTTTCAGTGAACCTTTAACTCCACCAGATTTAGCCACAGTGACCTTTCAGCACCCATCCCAATCCATCCTAGCTAGCTGGTTCCTCAAGGCTCACTGTCAGCCATCTGAGAACAGCCTCCACACCCTCATCTTCACTTTCTGGAGCCCAGGGAGGAAAGAGAAGGCCCCTCTGAAAGATGCTCTGGACTTGTGGGCTTCCCTCTGTGGAAAGCTTTGCTGGGAGACTGTAGGCATGCAGCAACATCTACAGAAATTCAGGGTGTACTGCAGGCTCTCGGAGAAGCAAAGCCAGCAGCAACAGGGAGCCAAACCGGCACTCTTTTAATATACATCAGTTTTCCACATCACCACCTTCCCATGGCAGACAGAAATGTGAGAGACACATCTCAAGCACTGAGCAGTAATTAGAAAAGGCGAAGCTGGGATTTGTTTCCATATTTTGCGTATCAAAGCCCTGAAGCGAGGGAGGCTTTGGTGCAATGAGTCTTGAAATATTCTCTACAGTCTCCTGAATCTTAAGAAGCAGTAGCTCAGCCTGCTTCCCTAAGAAAAGAGAAGCTGACGAGCTCAGTGTGACCAGTTCTTGGCACTGGTTGGTGCTGCACTCTTCCAAGGGAAACAGAAAGAAACCTGAAGGTATCACGTATCCCTGAGGAGGTTTCTCCCACTCCAATCAGCCTGTATTACATGCTGTGAGAAAAGCAGTTAGGAGATTTATGAGGGTCAGGAGCCCTTAAGGCTCTGTGATCCATGTGTTTTTGCTCATGGTGCTGCTGGTAGTTCAGGCTTAAAACACCTGCAGTGCGTGTGGGAGGCAGCAAGCTTGGGACATCCCCTGTACCTGTATAGGCTCCATTTACCCAGCATATAGTAGCAGCCTGCTGCCTATGCTAAGGCAGTCTCCCAGCCCAGGCTGGAGTTTACAGTGCAGACAGGGAGCAAGCCGGGAGTGGCTTTGGGCTACAGCTCAGTGAGGCACACACAAATTCTAGACTCAAGCCATTGAAACATGATTTGCCTGCATGTGAGAAGCTCAGGCACTGCTCCTGTGTTGCTCTAGTGAGCACCAGTGAGCCTCAGGGTACACGGGTGAACTTTTGTTCTTCAGTTAAGTCCCTTCTGGGCTAAGCTAGGAGATGCAGCAGCATCATAGGCAGTTTCCACAGTCTTTCTCATCTGGAAAGCTTTTGTGTGCTCCTACACAGCCAAGGATTCAGACAGCTTGCAGAGAAGTGCTGAGTGCATGGCCAGGACCCTGTTATGCACACGTCTTCTGAGGAGTACCCCAACAGAGTGATACCCCCCTCACCTCCACGCTGGGTGCCATGCTGCCTCCACAGGCTTCTTGGGCCAAGCCTGTTCAAGTTACAGCCCCAAAGAAGAGGAATCTACAGATTACTGGAGGGGTATGCTGGGTGACCTTCTACCTGTCACCATCGCTTGCATTAGGGTAGCACTTTGAACAAGTCAGTCAGCAACACAGGCAGGAGTGAGCTCTGCAAATTGGAAACAGTGGGGAGGGGAACAAGAGGTAAATAAAGTATTTGCTAGAGGACTCATTATCCCCTTTTTTCTGACTGGGGGTCTGGCACAACAGATGTGGCTGTCAGACCTTGCTCAGGGAAAAGAAATTAGCCCAGGAACACAAGACCTCAAAAGCTCCAGCTTTTTCCAGAAAGCAAACACTGCCAGGCTCTTGAGTTGCTTCCTCCTCATTCTTGTGGCACACATGAAAGAATGGTAGCTCTCAGCCCCCTCTGCTTCAATCCTAGCTTTGACAGGGTTTCCAGAGCAAGGCAAGACTGGGGAAAGCTCTGAGCATTGGCTACAGAGAGGGCTCCCTCTTGCTGCATCTCTCACCAATGTGAGCCTGGCCAGGTGAAACTTTACCGACAGTAAAAAATGCCATTAGTGTCAGGAGCAATGCAGGCCAGATCCTTTCTCATTTTTCAGTTTCTTTGTGTTCCCAGCTGCACTAGAAAGATGAACCAAAAGGCACCATCTCAGCCTCCCTAAGGCTGCCTCGCCAGTTGACCAGAACATGTACCACAGCTGGGAAAGCCTGAATGCACACAGCATATTCACAGAAAGGAGAATATCTCTGAGTGATAGTTATGAGTGCAATGGCATCATTACTCTGGGCTGCAGCATCTGGGCTGCTTTTGTGGTGGTGTTTCTGCTCGGCTGTGGAGATGCACTGTGACATTACTGTTATCTACGATGCAGGGAGCAGAGAGGCACAGATCCCCAGCATGTCACAGATTATGGTCTTGTAGCACAAACATCTTTCTGCTGTTCTTTTACAGCTGAAACTGTCAGTAAAATACACACATATAGGAAAAAAGAAAAAGAAATTATCCCTCTCCACTGACAGATCCATCACTGTTGTGTTGTTCCCTATGGCTTGCAGTTAAGTCTATGCCACAGCTCCTCCATTAGCCTAAAATAAGATGTTATCACTGACCAGCACCTGAGTGCAGGGCTGGGCACTAGGACACACTCATCAAATGCTTGTCTGGATGAAGGTACCTGAATTTCATCTCTCTTCTTCCTGTGTTTAGAAACTTCCAGCAATATGCAGTGGGCTGGCCTGGTTCATGGCAGAGGCAGGGGTGGGTATGTGCAGACCTGTCTAGAATCAGCTTTTCTCCTGGAAACCTTGTCTCCTTAATGCTCTGAGTACTGTAGCAGGCTGGCTGGTGCTCAGGAGGCCCTGCACTGCAAGGCAAACACCAGGGTTCATGCCAGGCATATACAGAGGCACAGAAAGGAGAAGGAGGCACATCAGACACCATACCTGGGAGTCAGCTCACAGAGATGTCCCTGACCCTCCCTTCCCCCAGCTTCTGTCACCTCTGTGTGCCAGAGACCTACATGCCTTCACCTCTCTTCCTGCCATCCCAGCCCCCCGGCAGGCTAGTGACAACTCCAGGAGAGCAGAGGTGGATGCAGAGCAACCCATGAAGGGTGTGAACCACCATGACTGAGCAGGAAAATTCAAAGTGGGAATGCAAACATTTCCTGGTGAAACGTGCAGAATGAGGGGCTTGAGCTCACTGCTCATGCCCTTAGAGGGCTACATTTCTTAGCAGGTGTCCCAGAAATGTGAAACTGCTGAATGGAATAATTTTCCCAGAGTGCACTGTTAAATATATTTGGAATATTATGATAAAAGATGACCTTCCGATAACAGGAAATACAGCACAAATCTCTTCCAGGGAGCAGGGAGCATCAGGGAGGCAGCCCAGGCCAATTAGAGTGACATATTTGACTTCCCAAAACCCGGGCTTACAACAACCTAGAAAAGCACAGAAGATTGTATTTCAAGTCTGCGATGTGTGTACTTTTTCCTGCAGTATTCATGCATGGGCAGAGACTCCGCAACATCATGGTAAAGGTGCAAGAAGAAAAAAGCTTTATTGCATATCTAAAATTCTCTTAAATACCAATAGAAAAACAGGAAATCACCTCATATAAACAGGAAAGATGTTCACCTCAGTGTTCCCCAATCACCTGGAATATTTTCTAGACATTGCCTATTATGGTAAAAGGTAAACAATACCTTACAAGGTCAGAAACTGCAATTATCACATCTCATAAAGCTAACACTGTTCAAAAACTCACAATCCTCTCTCAGCCCATCCCCAGTGACCTGGCTGTAATCTCAAGATCACCTCCGGGTCTGAGAACGAGGCTCTTTCTGCAGCCAACAAGGCCCAATCTCTCTTCCAGCACACAGTGTAGCCCAACATTTCCCAATTTAGGAAGTCAACAAGAAGAGGTGAACTTTTGGCAAGAGCTTAAAAATTATAATCTAGAAAGTGAAAGAACCTATAACACTGGCCTGCTGATACCACGGGACCCTCTCTGAAGCTTCAGGTTTGGAGAAATACCCTAAAGGGTAGATTTGCCCTTCTTGGCAGTTTAAAAACACAGGCTTGCACTTGCAGTATCTGAGCCAAATCCCCTGTCCCCTCTGGCAAGCAAATGACCATACTCCTCTTACATGTTGACAAAATCCTTCTTGGATTCCACTGGAGCTTTTTCTCCCCATTACACCAGCTGAGAAACCATTCCAGAGCCTCGCTGCTTTCTGATGCTCACAAAGCCTTTTTTCAGCCTACTCTTATTTGTAAGCAGCCCTTCTCAGAGCAGTAGTAATTCCCACTCTTTGCAGGAAATGCCTTGTTTGAGAGGACTGGCATTTGGCTTTCTCCAGGCTGTATCATTTTCACACAGACTCATGGAAAGGTTGAGTTTGGAAGACTGGCCCTGGTCTGTGTCCAGACAGCTTCTAAATATCTGAAAGAATAGAGACTCCACCACATCACCGGCAATCTGTGCCACTTCTTGGTCACACTCACAGCAAAAAAGTGTTTCCTGCTGTTCAAGAACCTCCTGTGTTCCAGCTTGTGCCCACTGCCTCTTGTCCTGCCACTGAGCATCGCTGAAAAGAGCCTGGCTCTGCTTTCTTTGCACCTTCCCTTCAGGTACACATGAGAAAACAGTCATCATTTTTGCCAGCCAATATGATGCAGTAGCACTCCCAGGATCTCTGTCTTCATGACTCTTTCAAGGACACAGACCCCCAGTTTACAGCTGAGCTTTTCATAAGCAGCTTCTCAGTCTTTCTGACACTGCAATTAGTAGTATCAGACTGTAAACTTCTCTGGTCTTGAAAGTAACCTAATTTCTGCTGCATGATATTCTGATCCTCTTCTGTCCTGCTCATTCTCCTATCTTTCCATGAGTATCAAATTCTACCAGAAGACACCTCTGTTTCCGTTCATGAAAACATTAGATCAGTCCTAAGATTCATCCCTAAGAAACATCTCTAGACCCTGAAGCCTGGTCAGTACACTCTTGTGAAACACGCTCTGCTGTCATTTCCTCTTGAGCTAGTTTTTTACCTTAATTGTCAGCTCTTCTGATTTCCAGATACTTCAGTTCCACTGGTTTCTCAGTGGCATCCTATCAAAATTGTATTTGAAGCACAAATAGACCTTCCGCATCTCTTTTGTCTAGAATAACAGCTGTCTTCTCAAAGAAAGATATCAGACTGCTCTGTCATGATCTGCCAAGGGCAAAACTCATGTTTCATTGTGTGACCTTTTCAGTTTACCTCTCCTAATTTGTCCATCCTTCACAAGTGGCTCAAAATCTTTAAATATTGCTGAGGTCAGACATGGCTAAGTACATGCCCAGAGAACATTTATCACCCTTATTAACTAGAGATACTACCTTTGCTAATCTCTAATCGGGTGTTATTCACAGTTTGAAGGATGTATCAAAGCTCCATGCCAGATGCTTGTCATTTGCATGCAAGTCTTTCAGAGTTTGGAAATGCAAATTACCCAAACTGACCACATCCAGCATTTGAAGTCGGCTTCCACCCTGATGTGATCACTCCGACTGCCTGGTACCTAATGCTCTCTCTCAGCTGGCCATCTAAAGAGGGAGAACGTGCTGATGGTGTAATACAGCTGCTTCAAGAAGGAAAGCAAATTGAGAAGGGCCAGAGTGAGAATGGGATGGCAGCAGCCCCCAGTGGCTTATGCCCAGAGGGTGCAAGATGCTCAGAGCCTCTTCCAGGTGGCACCAGGGCTGCTTGCCCTACAGGCATCACCCCAGGTTTGGTCTAGGAACTCCAGCACAGCAGGAGATGTTTTATTTTATTCCCTGCATTAAGAATGATTGTGCAGCTGGCAGATGGGTAACTGTTGTGGTGAAAGGTTGTGCTAGAAATAAAGTAGGTTAGGAGTAGTGGATCAAATTAAGAGAAAAACACGCTAGTAGCTTGGCTGAGGAACAAATGAGGACAGCATGTAGCATCGACAGTTAAAATTAAACACACTGTCCTCATTTGTCCCTTAGCTACCCAGGCAGGTTTCTTACATGTTGCTGCCAGATTATTTCTATGCACACACAAAAAGCAAGTCCATAAAGTATCTGTGCAATAATCCATCTCTCCAGAAGCTGTGTCATCAGTATATGGTCCTCAGGACACTGGCTGTACGCAGGGATTAGGTGGATGGGTATGAAAGAGGTATCTGGCACTTTGCTGAGGGTATCAGAACATGACTTTATTTTATGGCTTTTTTTTCCCCCTCTGAACTAGAAATCCTGTTGAGAAAAGAAGCAGATTCTGATGCTTGTTCAGTGCCTGCAAAAATGGGCATTTCTATTGGCATTGATAAAGACTCTCTTTTTTAAGTTTAAGAGCTCTCTAATGTGCATTTTTAAAAATCTTTCTCCACATCCAAACCAATTTGACACGATGCAGCAGGGTGAAGATGTTCAGATACCATTGTCTGAGTTGATACCCTGAGATTCTATGAATGCCTTCTGTCATTATATCAATGCCTATGACCACTCATTTTCCCATCTCAAAATCAGTCTGAACCCAGCAGAAGAGTTCAAGGTAACATGTTTCCCACACAGTTGAGCCATTCACTACTCTAGCATGATGACTCTGTGGATTTCCAGCCTCTCTCAGCTGCTTCTCAGCAGGGCTCTGGGTCCAGTGAGAACACCCTGGATGCCCCAAGGTGTCTCAAACAGCACAAGGCATCCATCCATATCTCAGCAACTAAATCCTACCTTTGCTGATGCAGCCTGCAGAGATACATGGCTCACCATGTGGTATCTCCCTCCAGACTGTGCTGGCTGCCTTTACTCCATCTGTTCTGGTTGAAATGGGATTGCTGAGCCCCTGCTTGGCACTGAACAATTGGTGTCTTCTCCATCCCACTGCTAATCATTAGACAATCCAAGCTGGATCAGCAGGTTGCCTCCTGTGGAACACAGCAGATGATAGCATTAAACCATGTTTGCCCCATCTCCAGACACCACTGGACACAGAGGTTTGACCCTGCTGATGATCACAGTGTGATTTAGGTGTGCTGTTAGTCACCACAGCTTATCTTGTGCCAGCAAGACTGAGTTCATGCTCAGATGTCATCCTCAGACACACACTCACAGTCAGGTCTTGGACACATATACTGAAGTCCGTAGGTGTGACATTACCAGGAAAGGCTAGGAGAAAATTCAGCCAGAGGTCACTTGAGTCACTGTCTATAAACCACCACCAGATCTGTGATTTCTGACATAGCACTTTACAGAAATGGAGAAGGCTGTTGAAAGGCAGATGCATACACACACAAAATCAGTATATTAAGAGGCAAAAGACCCATTTGACAGATAGTGAGCATGAGAAAATGAAAAGCAAATGGGATGCTAAAATATTTTATGCTACATACTCATCACAGAGAGAGGGAGTTGTGTTTTTAATGAGCAAAGATGTATCATTTCACTTACTGAGCCTTCCAGCTGATGATAAAGAGACTTGCTTTAGAGCAGCAGGATTAAACAAGGTGCAGATATGGGTTATAAATTGCTATGTACCAAATGTGAACAGATTGCCCTTAAATGTCATTCTTATGTAGATAAATCAATCCTAGTTGAAAAGAACAGTTCAGCATGGGAGGAGGTGAAAGAAAAAGCAGTGTACCTGCCTCCCCTTATGCCTCATAAAGGATCCAGCTTTACTAAGAGATCTGCTCCAGGTTTTATTCACCTGTAAGTTTATTCATAAGGCCTCAGCATGTGTGTCATCCCTTTGTGGTGCTGAGGGAAGCTGGACAACAACAGACTCTGCTAAACCCTGACATGGCCCATGCAAAGCTTCTTCTGCCTCCTGGACTTTGGCTTGGAGGTACCACGGATCACCTCAAGCCCCTGGGAGGAAAGATTTCTGTCTTACCCCACAAGCATTCACAGCACAGCCTTTCCCCTGGCTTAGAACCCCAGCAAGCCCTTCAGCCCTGCACACAAGTTGGGCACCAAACCCTGCAGTCTTCAAATCATGAAGACCTTTCCTTCTGTGGGGCTCTTCACCTCACGAGAACTCAGCACTACTAAAGGAAGCAAGAAACAAGTCAGCAGCAGCCTGAAGACCCAGAAAGTGATGAAAGCAGATTATCCTCTCTTTGCTTCCACTGTCTGAAATGCAGGTCCTGCCTTGGCACCAACCTGCAGCAGCTCTGCTGCGGTGGGGGAGTTGACACGAGGAAATGCTAGCCCCAAAAGGTTGCAGGGAACCACTGAAGTGATACCAGAAACTCAGCCTTGAAGAAATGAGATTTGCAAAAAGGCAGTTACCCCCACAGCCTTTGTGCCCTCTTTGAGGATGTAAAGAGGAGTAAGGAGTGCATACTGGCCACTTGAGGCCTTACATCTGGTGGGTACTGGTCTGTATCACCACTGAGGGACAGCTCTCAGTCCATGCATCAAAATGGCTGGGAAATCTCTGCTCAAGGCACTGCCAGGAGCAGGAAGCATTACCAAGAGTCAGCTTCAAAAGACTGAGAGAGATTGCTAGAGCAAGGAAAGACACTGCAGGGAAAGCAATCTCTCGACAGCCTCCCTCCCTGCACACATTTGGAGGACAGGGGAGTAAAGGGATGAGGCAAGTCCAGGATCACTCTTTTTGAGCAAAATGGAAAAGGGATTGCAAAGGACCGAGAGGCTCAGAGAGTAGGTGCCAGAACAACCTAAGGTATCCAGAGATCAGGAAGGCACAGAGCCTCAATGCTTTATCCAGGTCTTCTAATGCTTATGATGTTTCATTAAAATAAGCTACTGTATTGAAGGAGGATTAGAGGGCAGTAAAAGCATACCTATCTTTAAAATTGGCATTAGTGGTGATCCTGGGAATTACAGACCAATGAGCCTTACTCTGAACTAGGCAAATTAGCTGAAAAGATAATTAAATCTTAAAGAATAAAACATCTAGATGACAGTGGTGATATAACAGGAACAAACCAACACTGCTTCAGCAAAAGTATTCACGCCTCACACAACTTCTAGAATGCTTTGTGCATGTCAGCAAAACAGCAGATAAAGGAAAAGTGAGGTGGTTTATTTGGACTGTCAAAAAACCTCCATCTACACTCCTCAAGCTGACTGGCACTATTTGAAAGCAAAGCAGTCAAAAGCAAGATGTAAGCAGCTATTGAAGATCAAAAACAGGTTCAAAGGACTGCTAAAACACAATCAGTGGTCAATCTGGTGAGTGATTTCACACATAGCAGCAGCTGTACGGGCAATAGAATTAACAAATGATCACAACACAAGGAGTCTTTAGCATTCTCCTCCTCCCTTTGTGTAGCTCTATTACAAGAGCACCTCTGCCACCTCTTCAAGATCACACAAAAGTGTCTGTGTTCACCTGTCCTGGAGGAAACCATGGAAAGCCAGTTGAGCCTGGGTTATCACTCTTTACCCTTCTTCTGTAAATCTTATACTACTCAAAGGACAGGAAAAGGGGGAGACTCAAATCCTTACTTCCTGGTGGCATGCCATTTCCTGAGCATCTCAGCTTGTCTCATCCCTTTGCAGATTTTCAAACCATGTGATTACAGGAACAGAAGCTGGAAGTTGCATTTGCTAAGCAACAAAACCAAAGTATTTACAACAACATGACTTTGAAGCCAATTCATTATGGAGCTGCCTCTTGCCTTGCAATGTGTTAGGGGGACCGCAGCTGTGATGATGCCAGACTCTAATGCCAGACACAAGTGGAGCACAGCAAGAAATGCTGACAGGAATCACCTTTCCTTGCCAGATGTGGCACCCCAAAGGGTGTCCATAAGGCAAATGCCCTCTGGGCTGTGTGTTGTCAAGGTCAGCACAGCATTTGTTTGCATAAAGAATGAGATACAAAGAACACAAACCTGATAGACCTAGACTAGCTCCGTTGGTAGAGCCTGGTACTAAAAACGCCAAGGTTGTGGGTTTAATCCCCATATGGGCTTTTCACTTAAGAGTTGAACTTGATGATCCTTGTGGAACTTGGGATTAGTTCCAATTCAGAAGATTCTGTGTCACCCAAGTGCAGGCCTATTTGACTCTGGGATTGAAGCATGGGGCACACATGGGTGAGTCCCATCTTCTGGCTTTGTCTATGACAGCTCTGCAAAATGACACAGTAGGAAACAGAGAGCATAGCAAAAATGATTAGAAGCCAGTAGAGCCTTCTGATGGGGAGAGATAGGGAGATTGAGGTGGTATAATACAGAAAGAAGATGAATATAAGAGATGGGAAAAATAGCTAGAAAATAACCCCTGGACAGGCAGAAGTAAATTGTTCCCTCACATAGACTGCCCAATAATACCAGAACAGAGGACACGCAATTAGAATGAAAGGCAATGAATTTTGAACTGATAAAAGGAAAAACTATTTTTAGACAATGAATACTTAACCTGTAAAGTTCACTGCGATTTTACTGAGGACAGAGGCTTAGCAGCATTCGGGAGAGAAAAAGCCATTGATATGAATAATGAAAATATTCACTGTTACACTTGACAGAATAAAATCTCTCTGGAAAGGATTTTAACTCCTCCAGGCCCAGTGAGAACCTCTGCTGATTGACTAGGAGTGGGGAGGGGACATGTGTCCCGGGCATGTTCTCTGTTCTAAATTGTGGATGTCCACCACAGTGTCTGCCACCTTCTCTGCAACTCTCAGTGCTGGGAAGAGGACCGAAACCAGCCAGAGGGGCAGCAGAGATGCTCTCGTATGATAATTCCAGTGGTCTGGTAGAAGGGATTTTAATTGCTTTTCATTTCTATCTCTGCATTGTTCAGCCATCTGCCAGTTCCCAAGGCCAAAGAAGCAGCTTAATATCTCTGGAAAAGGAGAATTCAACCTGCTTTCTGCATTCTGCCAGATGAAGCTATTGCTTTATCTCTTGCAAATCTGACCAAAGTATCCCTCCTTGGCAAAAGAGTTGGCTGGTTTTCAGCTAATCATCTTGACATGACCCATAACTTCAGCATTTTCACAGAAAAGCCAGAGTTATAAAATAATTACACTTACCTGAAGCTGGAGAGTAAATACTTAGGTGCTAGTGATTCTTTAAGAGATTTACAGAGGAGACTGGCCTTGTGTCAGTGCCATTTCACATTCAGTATTTACTCTCACTCAGAAGAGGTCAGCTTCACTTACTGCTGCTCACTGAGATCAGCATTGATGGCTCCCCACGAAACATATCACACTATCCCTTCTTCCCAGAAGAAGCGAGTGTGGCACAGGAATGTGGTTTGCCATCTGTGCCACGGAGAAAACTTGTAATGAATCTCTTAGGCCTTCTTTCTAAGGCCACCTTCCCCTGCCTAGGGCTGATCATGTTAACTCTTTCCTCCGTGGACCATCTTCATCCCAAGAATGCAAAAGATCTCATTAAGATTGCCTCAGCAGCCCAACACACCAAGGAAGCAGGCGGGTGGAAACCATCTCCATTTGGACCTGAAAAATTAGCATGTGAATTAAGCAGCCTGTGTGAGCACAAAATGCAAATCCTTAAAGCATCCCTGCAGTGCCTATAAGGCACAATTATTGCTCCGTGAGTAGCTAAGAGCATTGCAATACATCAACCAGGCAACCCTCCACCTGCCTACTTCCCCTTGCTAGGCCTGCTCAGAGCATGCTGCCACGGCCAGCCACTGTGCAGAACGCAGCTGGGGGGAAACTGCTGCTGCCGTGCCTGCAACACATTAGCTCAGCTCAGCAGGTACAGGCACAGCCAAGACAAGCCCACATCTGGCTTCTTCTTCTCTCCCCAGAGAAGGCCTGGGGAACGACCTATTGGCACCAGCCTTGCTGTTCAGCCAGGCGGCTCCTGTTGGGATTTGGGCTTGATCACCCCAGGCACACCACTAGGAGCTGAACCCATCTCCTTTTTGGGTCAAGGACTGCAAGAAACATCCTAAAATGGGCTCAGTCCCACCAAAGCCCATCCAGCCACCAGGAGCCTATCCAGTTTTCTCCTGAACATAAGTATAGTTTAAGTATACACAACACCCCGTGGCAAGGACTTCTGCTGCTTAGCTACATAATGTGTGAAGAACAGGTGGCTCCTCTTCTGAACTTCCTAGCTGTCAGCACAGCTTGGTGAGCTCCTGGATCTTGCATTGGACAAGAGATAAATTAAAAGCTGGTGAAAGGAGAGGCTGTGTTTCAAGCAGGGTTTCCTGACCTCAAGGGAGGATTGCAGAGGTTGAAGCAGGTGCACAAGTACCAAAAGAAGGTTGGGTTAGCTGTGACCTTCTCTCTCCCTATCAGAAAGCCAAGGTGCCTAATCCAGGGCCCTGTGGGTCCAGGTGAGGTACGAGTGAACTTGTCCTTGCAGGTCCAGGTGAGTGGCAGATGCTTGCTCGCTCTCATGCACCACGCACATCTGCACTCAGTAGCCCTTGCTCCCAGGTGCTGTTGAGGGATACACCAAGTCATATCCCACAGCCACCCACAGGGAATAAATCAAATCTATGTGATACTAGAGGGAAAAAACAGGAAAGAACTGAGAGCAGCATGCACAGCAAATAGTAAACAACCATTTGTGATGGAGTGCTACTAAAATATGTGAACTGATGCTGAACTTAGCATTAAAGAACAGTACAGTCCACACCAAGCATGAGGAATAGTCTGGCACCCATGGGGGTTGTGATAAACCCAGGAAATTATTAATCTGTCTAAAGAAAAAGGAAGAAAGAAATAAAAAAGTTCTTCCTATGGAGGATAAAGTGGAATTTTATTACCCATGCAGCAAGGTATCAGGACTGTTTTTGTGAATTACTTTAGGTGATTATATACACGGCTAAGTAGGATGAAGTCAGAAGATGGCTGATCGTCTTCTGGGAAGATATGAATTAAAGGGATTTTAGGAGATGAATAAAGAACTCCAGATAAGGCTCTAATGGATCAGAGGATACTGCAGCCATGCTGTTTCTACATTAGGGTAAGAGCTGCCTGGGGGAGGGAGGCTTTTCAGCAGCAATTAACCCTTAGTTAGCCAACCTTTCTAAAACAGTAGCAAAGGCATGGTGTCGATGAACTGCTTACAGATTAAGCCTGTCAGACCTTGAAATGCCTCTTCTTCGCTTTCTTGTGTAGCCCCAGACGAAGGCAGCCAGCTGAAATCTCCAGAAATCCTGTGATTTGTCTGCAGAGATGCTGAGAAAGAACACTACCTGCTTTTCTCCCTCTGCCTTGCCTTGCAATTGATTTGGCAGTTCTTAATGTCCTAGATCCCAAAGGCTGTTGGATTCTTCAGCGGCCACAGCCAAGCAAGAGACAGCTCCTGGTTTCTGATACCTATACTTTACAGTCTAGGATATGGAATAAGCTTGCCAAACTCATTTCTCACAGTAGCTGCCCTGCATTCACCAGGCCTTAATAACAATAATTGACAAATACTTTTCTAAGTAGAAAATACACTCTTCCAAGAGAATCTCTTCTCACTTGAATAAAGTAGAGGACAGCTAGCCTTTTCCCTAGATGAAAAGTCACCTTTACTGAACTCAGATAAGACTGGAAAAAAGTAAAATAAATAACTTTCCATCTTCCTCCTGTGTTCAAAATCCCACTGCCCTTCATAGCAGGGTTTATGCTACGTCTCGAGCACACCCAAGCAGAACCCCTGGAGAACAGGTCCTGCAGAAGCGGTGCTCATTAAAAGGGCAGGAGGGAAACACCAAGCCTGTCACTGCAGAGGCAAGAAAACCAAGAATAAAATGCTGAGAATATTTCTGCAGGAGACACAAATCGTCCCAGCTGGCAGTGAGGAACAGAGCTCAGTGGAGAGGAGCGGGGGAGGGGACTTCAATGGCTAATGTGTGTGACTGTTTCCACAGCTGGACACAATACAAAGGACCAGCATGAAGTTCTATAGCCTGTTTTATGCAGGTGGGATGAGCTACTGGCTTGCCGGGCCTACAAATTGCTGGCTGTGCCTGTAAAGCTCTGAAAGACCAATCTCCAGTGTGGCCACAAAAGAGTCATAGCCTGTGACCCACCCACACATCCCTCTCACAGTCAGGCTGAAGCATAGGCAGTCAAACTCAAGCACACCCAACCCCACCTAAAGAGCAGTGCCTGGTCACCTGGAGAGCAAAGTCCTTCTCCCAGAACTCTTCCAATTAAAAGCACTCCATTTGGTGTCTTTGCTGGGTAGGACAAGGGAGATTTGACTGTTGATTGTCTGCTGTTGAATGTGCTGGGTTTGCAGCCCAGCAAATAGAAGCAGGTTGGCAAGTCATGAGCTTCTGATGTGAAAAGCTTATGCAAACAAACCCTAGAGAGGCACCAGCCACCCAGAGACAGGGGGTATCTTCTCTTCCTCTTTCCTTCTTTGACCCTCAGCAGAGAAGCTTCCAAAGCATTCTGGTAGGTACTCAGGTTCAGCCTGTCTTTCAACCGACAAAACCATTTTACTCATTTCTGCTTCCATCTTTCTGCCAGAGCAGGGCAGACAGAGCTACTGCAGTTCAAGCTGAGAGGCAGACGGCAAGGGTCAGGATTTCCTACAGTCCTGCAAGCTGCTCCTGCAAACCCTGGGACAGCTGTCTCAGGCGATGGCTGCAGACTGCCCTGTGCTGTCTGTCCTGTGCTCCCACACTGGCCTGCTCGGAGCAAACAGGGCTGGTTGTTTTACATGCACACAGATACAGACCCCCACTGTGCCTCCACTCTAGTCACCTGCTGCTCTGTGCTCTCCTGGCCTTGGTTAGGAAATGCTTTGTCCTTCTTCCTCAGTTTCCCCAGGTATAAAACATTAAGGTTTTGCTGTGTTTTCCCAAGGAGTTGCAACCTATTACTAATTAGTGCCTGCAAAATGCTTTCAAGCTCCTCAAAGGGAAGGTGCAAAAGAAGGACTAAATATCATTAACAGCTTTGTTTTACACACAGCAGAAAATTAATGAGGGGTTGGCTCCTCGTGAACTGCAACTACCATCCTGCTGAGTAAATTCTTCTTTCATAGCAGGTATTGTGCCTATTGTGTTCCTGGAGCGCTCCCGTATGGAATATTAACCTCTGAACCAAACTGCTACCAGCTCCTGGTGGCTGCTCTCTTACCAAGCCTGTTGATAGGCCATGCACGGCTTTTCCATTCATTTCCCTGGAGGTGGCGGGGATGCTGGTGACAGGAGATGGAGACTAGGGGGGGAGAGTCAGAAGACATTTCAAAGGGGTGAGGTGTCTGCTTCCAGGCTCCTAATAAAGGGCATGGGAAAGCAGAAATTAGCTAATATCAGTCTCTGAACTGAATTGCTCTGAGGGTTTCTCCAAGACACTCATCCACAGTCTTTCTGTTACCACTTTGCCGTGGTCGGGGCTTTCAAATGACAGCCTGGGGTCCCTGCTGCTTGCAGGGCTGGCAGCCACTCAGGGACTGTGAGAGAAGTCATAAAAACACTGTTCTTGCTAATTTAAAAGTCAGGTCTCCTGTTGAGTGTGTTTGAAGTTGGAAGTATTGCATTGCCTCAATGCAGTTCATGGAATGGGTTTTAGCTGGTGTACCTGCTGCCTTCATATGCCAAACATTTGTCTGCTGGGAAAAAAGCATTTCTGTCAGCAGAGACAAGAACACAGAAGGTCTCAACCAAACCCTAGGCTCCTCCAGGCACCTGGCACTGGGTGTTAGGGACTCCTGCAGCTAGACTCTGCAGCACCCTCTGTTCCACAGGGATCCTCTGCCCCCATGGTGGGGAAGCACAGAGCCAAGGCAGTCACAGCCACTGCTGCCCCCATCCCTCTCTTTCACCCTGGTATCAGGTCACTCACATTCTCCACTACTCCCCACAGTGCCTCAGGACAGTCAGGGAAAAGCAGCCAGGCTCAACACAGAGTTAGGGCTGCCAAAAGCTGGATTCTCTATCAGACTGTCTCTTTCTTGCCCACACACTGGGTTACCAGTGGGCACAGGGCTCTTGAACAAAGCTGTCACCTGCCAGGGTTGCCCAAAGTCAGGACAGCCTGCACAGGAAAGTGCTGCCATCAAGAACACTCCCACGGGAAGTGTAGGAAATGTATGTGGGAAATCCCAGGAGAAATGGGATCCCTTCCCAGGCTCCTTGTCTCTAGTCCTCTAAAAGCTCTGCTGCTGGCAGAGACCTTCAGAGTCCAAAACGTGAAGCAGGGGAACAGCATGTTTTTTCAGTGAAGGAATCCAATGATTTCCATCGTCAAATTTCCCTGCATGGGAAGCAACTCATCTCACAGAAGCAAAGGGGCAGGAGTGCTCTGGGACCTCACATTTTCATGGTATTTCAACACCTTCAGTCCCAGCATGGGTCCTTCTTTAAAGGAATTTACAGCAATCTTAATACATCAGAGACTGGTGTTCCAGGCCAAGGTCTCAACATGTTCCAGTAAGATACAGGTCAGTTTGTCCATAAAGCCTTCAAAAGAGGATCTGCTAGTGTGAGTGAGGTCAGTAAGGCACGGTGTTTGCTGGGCTGCATGTCAGCTGAGACAAAGGACTCCCTTCTGAGTTAGACTGTGAGATGAACATGTGGGGAAAACACCCGAGTCCTCTCTACCTGGGAGCAAAATACGGCTAAGCCATGTTTGCCAGTCTTAGCAGCAGCTGGTACACAAAACAGCTTTGTCTGTCTACTTGTTTCCCCCCATAGATGTCTCACTCTGTTTCATGACACTTCTCTATCCATTTCCAAACCCTGACAGTACCTCTGAAGCAATATGTTTGATGTCATTTTAAGCACTAGGCATTGGAGGCTGGAGCTAAGTAGTTTGGCTAATTTCTTTCTCTTTCCTGGTTGTGAAATCTAGAAACAGTGGAGTCCTTTCATAAAATTATCAAAAAGCATTGTAAATCCCACCTGCACGTGCCACACACAGTTCAAATTCCAAATTAGAAAAGTAAACGCATATCTTGTGTGGTGGCCTCTTTCCCCCCTGCCCTGGTCTCCCTCCTGCCTGCCAATGCCACATTCACAGCCAAGGCAATGGCTGTGAGACACAACCTGGAGCAGCACAGACAGCTGTATCTGACCTCAACTCCATGTGCAAGCTGCCCAGGTTCAGAGCCACCAGAAGAGCATGAAGGTGCCATATTTTTCCTGGGAGAGGAATCCGCCCAAGCAGGACAGCTGCATTATCCCTAATAAGTGATGCTGGAGAATCAGTTTTCCATCTGCTCCAGCTGGAAAAGACAGATGAGCTTCTGGACAGTTAAAGCTTTTCTCAGGTCTGAGACACAAGCAGATAATGTCAGATGAAGGATGGGATGGAGAAAATGGTGCTGATGTTTCACTTCTTTACATTCATCAGACAGACAGTCTGAGAGGAGAAGGTAATAAGGTTATTAGTCTGCTTCACATAGCCACAGCCTCTGCTGTGCCCAGAAGGAAAACGTCACAGCAAAGGGAAGTCCCTTTTCATACCAGCATCCTGATGGTTGAAGTGTCACCCTTGAAACAAGGCAGAAGCACATCAAACTGTTCCTGAACCACCTCCCAGGTGAGCTAAAAAGTCGCTTGGACTATATCCACATTGCTCTGCCACAGCAGCCCCCAGAACCAGCAAGAAAAAGGATGCTCCTGCATTCCTCCAGCACAGCTTGTAGACAGGACCCCATCCAAACTTCAGACTGTGTTTAACTGGTATGCACAAGTTCACCTGGTCTCCTAGGGATTCCCATAATTGAACACATTTTGACTGGGCAAAAAAAATATACTGTCAGCCTGGAACAAATGCTGAGAGGCTGGCTGGAATGGGCTCTCAGCAAGGGAGCTGTAAGTATCTCATCCAAGTGTGGGTTCAATTCCTGTTCCCATAGTCAGAACTGTTCAGGCCCAAGGAAGGGCAGCACTGCCCAGCACAGCCCACAGCTGCTGGCCTGAGCCCAGCTCCCCACAAGAGATAGGAAGACAATTGAAGCTTAGTGTTTCAGAAACACAGACTTTGGGGTTCACCCAGAACTAGTTGGTCTCAACAGGGAAAGGGAAAACAGTCAGTTCTCAGCACTGATTTCAGAAAGATGCCTATATAGGGTGGCCCAGCCTGCAGCCTTGCTTGTTGAAGGGAGAGGGCTGGGGACACTCCTCCATGGGCTGCTCTGATGCTCCCACTTCAGCAGTCTGCAAAAGCTGAAGGGGGTGCAAAGCATCTCTAAAATGGGGACAGTATTGCATTGCCAGGAAAAGGAAGGAAGTGGGAGCCTGAGCCTCATGGAAACACAGCCCTCTCTTGCTAGCAATTTCACAGGAGTGTCTTCATGCTGTGTAGGAACCATCCCTGCAGCAATTGACAGGGAGAATTTCAATCAGAAATACATCTCCTGTAAGGACTGCTTTGGGGGCCAAACAGAGAAAGCAACCTGCAATCTACTTTGTATTGCTGAGCCATAATGGGACCAGGTGAGATGGAAAGCAGATGGAAAGAAAGTGAATAAGGCTCCAGTCACTGGGGAGAGTGGAAACAATCAGAACACTGACTGCCACAATACAGGATGATGCTGCTTCAACCTGCTCTGCACTAATCAGAGCCCCAGCTCTCCCTCCCCTCCAAATCTGCCTCAAGACACTCAAACAGTAAGTAAACTCCTGGCCACAGACTAGATTTAAAACCATTTTGTCTTCAGCTTATCTCAACAAATAAAAGACTAGGAGCTGGTCTGAGTGCATGACTCCACTCAGCTCTTCTTTCACGCAGCTCGTGCAGAGCTGCTTTCACTCTCCCTGCAGCATTAGCACCCAGTGTACTCACAGCCTGATGGATAAGGTGCTGTCTGACCAGTGCTCTGTGTAGCACCCAAACCAGAGACACAGCAAGCTGGTCAGGCTGCTGCTGCCAGCTGATGAGGGGGAAATGAAGGGAGCATCTGCAGGGCAGAAGAGCAACAAGTGGGTCACCATGCACATCCCACCTTTTCTCACCAGGTGGAAACAGCAAGCCTACTTATCCCAGGCTCTCCCTTTCTGGGCTGGCCTTGGCTTTGCCACTCACTCCTGCCTTCCTGCCAGGATTTGGCCAGCTCTGCCTCGTCACCTCCACCAGCTGTTTACACTACAGGGAAGCCTGGAGCTGCCTCTCAGCAGGTCAGCCAGGGGCAGCATCACCCAGCCAGCTGCACCCAGGCACGTTCCAAAAGCTGCCTGGCGGACAGACTCTTGCCCTGGAATGAAGCCCAAAGGACACAGAAGCCAATGAAGGGCAGTAAAGCCCAGCTATCACCTGACTTTCTCAGGCTGTCAGAGTAGAGGAAGCACTTTTTTGATAATCTCTGCACTAAATGGAAATCTTCTGAAACTGATTTTATTCCCCAGATCCCAGCCCCAGTAGGTTCAAGGTTCAAAGGGCCAACCTGGAGGGAATACAAACCATGGCTAGGTTGAAGAAAGGCTGGAACATATCAACTGAAGTAACTTAGGAATGGCTTCTCAGTGCCCAGAAGGATTTCTGACCAAAATAGAAGAAACACAGGACAACTTAAGGCCCTGGATTATCCCATGAGGAGAGGAGCAGCATCCTGCTCTCCTCACTATGTGCTTTTCATTCTTCTTCCCCATCAGGCACAGTGCTTGCCATGGGGTCCTCCTGAAGCCAGGCCACTGGCCAGACTGGACTTCCCATCTGCCCTAGAACCTCTGTTCTTCCCAAAGAACTTTGGGAGGACACAGACACCTCTGTGAAGGGAAGCAAAAGGCGCTGCAAAATTTCAGAAAGTTTTACATAACTGTGAAACCATTTCCCAGGAAGCTGTATTTGTGCCATCTTTTTATATTTCAAGCCTGTTCCTGTTCTCTTATTTTTTTCCCCCACAGTAGCAGCAGCAGTGTACTTAGCCTGGTAAATAATGCATACTGCTCTCGCTGCTATGCAGACAGACAAAGGCAGGTAGTGTATCAAAGAATAAAATTGTACAGTGAATTGCAGTGTAATAGCTGTAATTTAGTGCCCTGTGGGCGATCCGGAGATTCAAAAAGTATCAGAGACCCATGCTCAGCGCTGACTGACAAGGTGACTGGAGATACAGCACAGTGTTTGACCTTTGGATTGTTTCCAACCTAAGCAGAGCCATAAAAAATTCAGGAGACCATGCTGTCTCCCAGCAAAATGGTTGTGGGGTGGATAAATAGATGGATTTTGTGTGAACACACACACAGTATATTTATGTGGGTGCACAGAGATAATTAAAGAAACACTGATCACGACCCGGATTACTTATATAACAGAAATGGCTGGGGAAGCTGGGGGTATATCTGGGTTGTTTTTATTGTCTGCTTGCAAGAATGAGGGGAAGTCTTCATTAGAGCACCAGCTGGATCCCAGCTCAGGAAATCTCAATTGATTTCACATGCAGGCTAGCAGCTAATGATGTGTGTGTGTGCGTCTGTCTGTCTGATTTCAGCTCTTTGGTCATCTTAGACTTGGGGGCATTCAGATTCCTTGCCAGGTTCCCATTTCTGGAGCATTTGTCTCCACCAATCAGTAAGTCATTTGAGAAAGCAAAAATGATAGCATGAGAAATAATGCTATTTTCAGACTCCCTACTAGCCTCTAGATCAGAGGCAGTGAGCTGCACGTTCCCTTGGAGGTCAGCAAAGACCTGGAAGGATCTAATCACTCTCCTCCTACCTAAACAAGACAAGAGCATGCAGGGATGCACAGGGCTGTCACCTCCCATTTGCAGACATCTTCATGTAGGAGCAAACTCCTCTCTTCTCCCTCCCCAGGGAGCCTGAAGCACCCTGTTCTTACAAGCCTCTCTCCCATTACCCTAGGGAAAATGAGAAGCAAAGGGTCAACCATGTTCTCCTAAGAGAAGAGCCTGATGACCACCAGGATGAACAAGAGGGGCTTTGAAGCAGGAGGGTGACTGGGAAAGACAGTGCTTAGCATAAATATTAGACACTTTCTTTTCAAAGAGCATGTCCCTGTCCAGAAAACCACAGGACACATTAGAGGGCAAGTCCCTCACTGTGCCTGCAGACAAGGATGGACTCAGTCTGACTGCACAGCAAGGTGCAGGAGCCAGGGAATATATTTACATGGCTGTCCTCTCTCATAACAACTGACAGCTCTGTTTGAATCGGCCACAGCACTCAGCAGCCTCTCTGCCACATGACAGGCCTGCAGAAGAGACAATGTGGGAAGAGGTACAGACTTGGTTTCTCCTGCCTCTGTCAGCAAGGCTGCAGAATCCTTGAGCACTTTGCTACTCTAACAGCGCCTGGAGCCTTGTAGGACAAGTTCCCCATGGGATCTGGATAGAGAATATGGTGCTTCTGACAAACAGCAGATGTGATTCAGCTTCCTCATGCCTTTCACACCACTGTTACCTGAAATGAGAGATCTTAATGCCCCTGGGACAAGGAGATGGGGGAATGCCACACATAAATTGAGTAGAAGAGTCAAGATGGGAACAGAAGAGAATTTGCCACCAGCCCATTATCTCCTAACAGCCAGGCAAGGAAGTGGAGCAAGTGAGAATGGGGTGACAACAGCAGGAATGGAGACTCTGTGCACCAGATGACTGAGCTGGAAACCAGACACCCAGCACAGGACCACAAACCCAGTGTGTGAGCTCTGCATCACCAGGCCAACCCTGCTACCCTAAATCTCTGCAGCCTATTTGCCAAGTACTTTCTGGTTCCCTGGAGCCTATTCAAGGGGATAAATCTCCGAGAAAGGGCTCAGGTTCTGAACGTAGCTGAGGGACCCCAAGTTAAAAGCATTGCTATAAAGCCAAGTCACCCAATTTTGAACTGGCAGGGAAGGCCAGGGGGGTCTTCTCAAGAGACTCTTTAAGATCCCACAAGCAGGTCAGAAGCAAACTTGTCTGGGGAAACTCTGATGGCCACGTTTTCCCTCCCCTGATACTTGCCAAATGTTAAAAGCAGGGCATGCTGTTCTACTCAGCCATGCCCTGACTCAGAATGCACAGCTTCCCGTGACTTCCCAGGCAACCAGCAGGACGCTGTATTGCCTCTGCATCACGCCGCCCGTCCCTGTGATGGATGCACCTCTGCTGGCTGCAGAATAAACTCAGCCACAGGGTTGCGGCCTCAATAACAGAGCACTTCATAAAGCTGCTTGGGTCTCTCTCTCTGTTCTCAGATATTTATAAGGGACCCATCCCCACAATATATCTGACCACTTCACCCTTGAACAGATATTTTTTCTTGTAACTGTGCTCTTATCCTTGCTCAATAGATAGAAACCATGCCCACACTATTTCTTCGATCCTCAAGATGATGCAGTGTGGTTTTGGGAGGACAGCAATACTTTCATAAAGCACAGAACATGAATGACTGGGACAAGCCCAAAAGAATGCCTCCAAACTGGCACCTGGTATAAGAACACTTGGGTTGACATGTGCTGGGGGAATGGGCAGAGACTAAAGCAGAGGGAATCTCCAATTTCAGTAATTCATTTGGGCAGATTTGTACCTCTGCTTCCAGGTCTGCAGGGACACATCCACTAGACCCATGGAACCCTCTTAGATCACATCTCTAAAAGCCATTGCTCCAGTTCTCCTGCTTCCTCTGCACTAACACAGCACGATTTGGAGTTCAGCTTCATTCAGCATCAAAGCAAGATCTGTGATTACACGCTGTGCCTGGCTCTGTGAAAAGCAGGACTCCATCTGTTCCCACCACAATTACTGCACTGCATGGACAGACGTGATCTTGCATGAGGCACGCAGCTCCTCAGAGCCCCTCACGTTTGACCGAGTTGTATATGACATGGGCTTTCATCCAAACAGAATCTATTGATGAGGGCAGGCATTAGCCCTAACTACAGAATCCCTTCTTGGTCCAACTCCGCATTTCGCTGATGCCAGTTTTGTCTCCAGTAGGTTGTTTTGATTAATTTCATTTAATTAATTCTGTAATCTCAAGCTGTTCCCAGAAGCTGTGTGAAGCCCATCAAGGTGGAAGCAGAGAACATGATGCATGCAAACTGAAGATGCAGTGCATTGGATTCTCAATATTTGTCTTCCCAGAGGAAAAAAACACCCCACCCTACAGGAGCATCTCTCAGACAACTGAAGTCTGACAGTGCTTTTTGTTCCTCTTCTGCTCCCTGGCGGCATTTAATTCTGCAGTCTTCGCCGGTAAGGGCAGATATGTCTGCACTGGAATTTTTGTCCCCTGGTCATAACTGCAAAGATGCAATTTCATCCCTGCTTATAGAGCTTGGGGAGAAGGCAGGGAATTTATATGTTGGTCCTGCAACAGGGAAGGGGGGGGAATAATAAAGCTCCATAGCCCAGTTCTAGCTCACAGCACCTCTCAACTTGTTGTCTGCCTCATTTGTACTTAGTTTTTGTTTCCCCCAGGAGGTCAACACACAACCTCTGCTCCGGAGAAATTTTCCACTTATCCCAATGTGTTAGGAGTCATCATGTCGCAGGGATTCCCCATTCCTGGCTGCCTTCAGCATCAAGATGCTTCCCTCCATCTCTTCACAGCTGCACATACACGGATGGAGGCCAGCTCACCCTGCCTGCTCTCACCTCTGCTTTTCCCTTCAGAGAAGCTTCTCCATTGACACAGCACAGTGATTTCCTTCCTTTTGTGATCCCAGTGACCAGCTGCATGTGGTACAGCAGGGCTGGGAGGGGAGAGGAGACATAGCATTGGGCTAGAGCTGGACATTCACTATGCTGAGGGAAACCTGTTCTCAGAAGGTCCCTGGAAGGTTCCCCCCTGTCTCATGGTCCATTGAGACATTGCCTAACAAGCTGGGGAAGGATGTGCTTGGGACACAAAAGGCTGCTCCTCATGGTATAGCCAAGCATAAGAGGTCAGGCCTCTGATTCAGTGCTAGTCCAGCTACTTCATTGCTGTGAAGATTGGGTCAGATACTGCCTCACATCTATGAAGTGAGATGTCTGGCCTCAGCTTCCTCTCAGACTTGTCAGAGGACTGATTCATTTGTTCTTACAAAGCACAGTGAATCTTGCAGATGGAGAAGGCAAAAAGAGGTAGGAAGGTAGTAAATCAGGAGTGCCCAGGAACATTCTCCAAGACACATCCTGTAAACTAGCACCAAATGGCTCACATCCATATCGTTAAACTCTCTTCACCTCTGAAATCATGACCTCATGAAAAAGCCCATTGGGAATGGTCCTCTGCCTATAACTCCCAAATCATGCCTGGAAATTGTCTGGGACAGTTGTAGTGGGACCAAACCATACCATGCCAGGGGTATGCTGACATGTAAATCTCATTGTTGAGTTTGTATTCTAGGAACGTTTCCTGATGTTGCTTAATTTACTAGTAAAGATTTAATTACTAGTGAAGACTTAATGTCTGTTCTATTAAATTACCCTCAAAGTCAGCACTGCCCTGATAAAAATCAGCAAGTGTCCCTAAACCTTCCTGAAAACTTTGATTCCTCAGTCATTACTTTCCCATCTCCTCAATAAATGTGGAAAAAATTATTAAATAATCAATTTGTTATCACTTAAAAATAATCAGGTAATACAAAAAAGCCAGCAGAGAAAAAGCCAAGAACACATCACGTAAACTGTTTAGCTTTCTTTATCACAGTAACTGAAATAGTAGAGAGAGCAAGCCCAGCAATGCAGGTTATCCTGATGTGTAGTAAGGCTTTTGGAAACAATATTTGTCACAGGTATGCACTCTGAAACTAGTTATCAGTAGTTTGTCATCAGACCAGGAGGACTTACATAAAACAGATCTATCAACTGGTTTCCCCAGTGACTCAGATAATCAAATAAAGTATGTTTATAAAATGCATAGTTGGCCCCAAGTCTGGAAGATCATGCAAGACTGAAGGCACAGTAGGAAAAAAAAAGATTTTGTCAAATTGGAGAAATAGCTTACATTCAGACAGCTAAAATTTCATAAAACTGGTGCAAAATACTGAATTGAGAAGGGAAAGAAATTAAATGCACCAATAAAGAAGTGGGGAACACCTACCTAGACCTCAGCACTGAGGAAACATTGAGGAGTTACAGGACTGTGAACCAAATATGAATTGCCATTGTGAAAGTATTGCATTAAAAGACAAATTTCCTTCGTGGCTGCATTAGTAGGGCACACTGCCTCTAAGACAAAGGGGATAATTTTTTGCTTCCTCAATACCCCCAAGTTAGATAGGTTTAGTCTAGGCTTGGACTGGAGAAAGGTAACAAATTGTATAGGAGGTGCAAAATGCATAGAGTTGAAAGAAGAGGACTGAGTCTAGGAGGAAGAAAACAGAAGAGGGAATATGATAATGAACCACAAATATATAAGGTTGTTAGAAGATGCTAATCAATTGCTCCCCATATGTGCTGAGAATAGGCCAAGATGCAACAAGCTCAATTAGGATACAAAGAGGAGGCAAACCTTCCCCAGCTACCAGTCAATGAGCAGTGTAACACGTACTGAGGAGGTGGCAGCATCCCTGCTGTGTTAAGCACAGGTACCTCAAACACCTGCTTGGGTGTTGCATGATCAGTGTATCTGATCATGCCTCTGGGCACGTAGGTATAGCGTCTTCTGTATGTTCCTTTAAGGCCGACAGTTGTGTATTTTTAGTTCCTAACACTGGTTTGTCACTCATTTTGGCTGCAAGGATGCAACAGGGACAGCATAATCAGAGACACTGAGCAGGGTCTCACCAGGACCACATCCAGCCTCATTACTGGATGTGTTATTTGGTGTTCACCTGTACATCATCACATCCTGCGCCTTCCTCTTACAGGCTTTCTGTTAGATCACCCCATCCCAGAGCCTACTAAAAACTATTCCATTCTTTTCCTCCTACCCTTCTGGCAGGAGGTGTGTTCCATAATATGATTGCTCCCAAAGCTAAAGACTTTTGATTTCCAGCTTAGATACGCACATTGACAGTATCAGCTGCTTGATACGGAGTAGTTCAAACTCATACTCATGTCCGTGGATATTCTAACACACAGAAGCTGATGTCATTGCATGGGAAAAACTTCCAGATCTGTTCTTCAGGTTTCAAGAAGGAAAATACTACAAATTTGCAGAGGAAAAGGAACCGTGTTTCTTTCTCGCATTAGCACGTAGATGACATGAATGACGTTACACAGGAAATGAAGACATAACAGGGGTGGATGAAGAGAAGGTGTCAGCTGAGGGCAGCACCAGGAGACACAAGATCAGGTAACAGGCATAATGAGGTTATCAGCTTGATGGATTCAGGAGTGCCAGGAGGAGTAATACATGAATTGAAAACTGCTGCTTGCAATGGTGGGAATGGTGGTTTGCTTGTGAGGGAGGAACCAGTTCCCCTTTTCTGTCTTCCCAAAAGATGTGACAACAAAGGTCACAGTCTCTGCCCGCAAAATGGTGCATGTTTGTCTCTCTGTGGAGAAGTGTATGTGAGAATTGACAGCCCTCCCCTGAATCAATACTCACCTTTGTGAAGGAGAAAATGCTTTCTCTTGAACTAATGGCTATTTCAGCCCATTGTAAACCATAACAGATGGGTTTCTTCAAACCTCTATGCATTTTTAGATTGTATTTACACTCACTAATCAAGTCTTCTGTCTAAGAGGGGAAAAAATAACATTCTCCCACTTTTTCATCTTCTCCCTCCCCCTGGCGCTGTGCTTCCCCAGGGCTGCTGGCTGGCTCCTACTCAGCTTCTTTACTGCCTTCTGACTGAGCTGCTTCTGCTTGGAAAGCAGTTATCTCACAGCGTCTCAGCTTGGAGGTGGGAGTTCCGGCTCCTTTGGGTTCAGAAGTACAGACTGTGTTACATGGAGTCAAGTACCACATTGGGAAGCAGAAAAGAGTACAGCTGTCCCTTATTTTCTCCACACATAAAATGAGAGTGATGCTGTTACCAACACATGCCACCTCACATACTAAAAGTGAAGGAAGGGGGGGGTGTTTGAAAGAAAAATTAAACACACTAATTAGGTATCAGTATTATCACTGCTTCTAAGACAGGCATCTGCACTCCCGCCATTCTAGCAAAATTTCAGTCAGCAGAGGGTATTTAGTCAAAATGAAAATTCAGTCTGTATGTCTAATAGATGTTGCTGCTGCCCAGCCTTCCTTTTTTGCCAGCAAATAGCTCTGCTGCTCTCTGTCATGTAGCAGCCATGTCCTACCCTGAAGACAAATGCATTTCAGTGGTGTTGCTTTTTTTTTAAATACAAGATAGCAGTGTTTCATAAAAAGCTTTTTTGGTCAGAACAAGAGTTGTCATGCATATATAACATCATTATTAGCATCTTGCAGTGAACTGGCTGGCACGCACGAAGTGCTATCTCCAGGTAGATCACACAGCTGGCTTTTCCTCAGCTGCTGTAGCACAAAACTAGTGTTTGAGTAGGAAGCCCCAAGGACAATCTGAATAACACAATCACAGAATCAATCAGTTTGGAAAAGACCTCTGAGACCATTGAGTCCAACCTGCGATGGAACACCACCGTGTCAACTAGACCATGACACTGTGTTCCACATCATCTTTTCCAGGGATAGTGACTTCACCACCTCCCTGGGCAGCCTGCTCCAATGTTGACAACCCTTTCTGTGAAGAAATTCCTCCTGACGTCTATAAAAATTCTGTTATCCTAACACTCTGCAAAGCAGCCGTCCTGGGTTTGCCTTGTGTTTCCGAGGTTGTCTTCTTCCTGAGTGATCCCCGACCCCCAGCACTACAAGACCTGGTCTGAAGTGGCCAGGAATGTACTGGCTCCACTTGTGGGAAAACCAACTGCCCACTTCGAATCTGCCCGGACAGACAACACCCGAGGGACCCAGGGTCTCTGAGGGGTGGATGTGAAAAATACATATTATAATATTGGCTTTCCGCAAATATTAAAATGGATGCTATATGTATAATGTTAAAAGTAGCTTTGCTATTAAGATACAGTTTTTGTAACAATAACTAATGCCTTTATTTCTGTTAATCACTAGACTTAGACATAGTAAAATAGCCGATACAGTTATGCTTGTGGTGAGTGAACTGTCTGCTTGGCTGGATAACATCCAATGAACGTGTGATGAAGGCCCCTGCTACGGCCATGCCAGCTATCAGCAACAACCGTCTGCAGAAACCATGGGCCAAAGCTCAAGCTGGAGGTGATAATAAAAACTGATTAAAACCACAGCCAAAAATGAGCATGCTCAGAAAAGGAGGAACTGAGGAGGAACCATGCTAAACAGTTCCTAGAATATGTAAACTAGTTTGGGGGAAAATACGCATTTGTAAAGGTATGTAAAGGGTGTCTCCGCAATAGCAGGTGTGCTCTTGGCTGAGAGCCAAGGGTACCCAGCGCTGTAATCTTTTGCTTCATCTTTGTCTCCTATTGTCCTTTATTAAACTTTTAAATTTTAACAGGAGCGTGAACCTCGTTTTTCACAGTGGGGAGGCAGGACCAGGCATGACCAAGAAATCCCACCTCAGCTTGCCAGCCTGCTGGCTCCCCCAGCCATCCCTCATCCGCTGCTGCCAGACAGGACAGAGCAGGGTGCGGGCAGCACCGGCACAACGCGGGAGGCACCGCTCTGGCTGCCGCTCGCCCTCGGCTGTGTCGGAACCGCGCCGAGAGGGCTCGCACGGCCACACCCAGGCTCGGGGGCAGCGAACCCGTCGGAGCGGGAGGGCAGCGGCGCCCCCCGGCAAGATGGCACCCGCCCACCCCACAGCGCGGCCCCGCACCAGCGCGGTGGCGCGCGGGACGGCTCTGCGCATGCGCGCCCAGGCGGGGCCGGACCATGGGCAGGCGGCGAGCGGGGCCGAGCGTGGCCCGGGAGGTGAGGGGCGGGGGCGGTGGTCGCTGCCGCCGTTGCGGCCGGGCTAGCGGGGGGCTTGGAGCCACATCCTTAATCTCGGCCTTGAGCGACGGCGTGTGGTGTCCTTGCTCCCGCCGAGCCCTTGAGCCGGTGCCGTGAGGGGCGGTGGGTGTGTGTGCCCGTGCGGGTGCTGCGGCGGGCCGTGGCCCCCAGGCCGGTGTGTGCGTGCGGCGCTGGAAGTCAGCCGTGTGTTGCTGCTTCTTGAGAGGAGCCCAGTAGTAAACCAGCGTGTGAGGGGCCTGTAAATCACAGCGAGGAGAAAGGGGAAAGGCTGGGTTTTAAGAGTATGCCTCCCTTCTAAAGCTGCCTTTTTATTGTTGTGCTTGGGTGGTTTGTCTCACTCTCCCTCACTCGAGATTCCACCTGTGCCATGTGCTCAAGGATGACTCTTCTTGAGCAGGGAGGTTGGAGTAGATAAGTTACTCTGGTCCCTTCAGCCCTTACCCATTCTGTGACTCTGTGATCTCCTGCGTGGCAGAAGGGCTGCTGGTAAGCTCTGTTGAAGCTTAGTATTTCTGGTAACAAACTGAGTCGTGTTAGTTAAGGTCTCTCTGAAGCACACGTCTTCCTGGCTCCTGCACTGAACAGTGCTGTCTGGACTGACTTTAGAGGAGGCAGTGGAGAGCCCATAGTTCAAGTCTGTGGGTTGTGGATCATGTGGGGACAGCAAATCCTGAACATTCCTCACAAATGGCTGATATGGGGCAGAATTCATTCAGTCAATCTCACTGGTCACCTCTCTGTCCTGAAGTCTTTTCAAGTGAACACATGGACAACAAGGCAACCAGAATAGAAAGGCCAGGGAAATGGCAGGGCTTGTCATATATGTGTCACCAGCTAGTAACGTAAAGGTGAGTGTCACAGAATCCTTAGGGCTGGAAGGGACCTCTGAATATCATCTCATCCAAGCCCCTTGCCAAGGCAGGGTCACCTAGAGCAGGTCACACAGGAACATGACCAGGTGGGTTTTGAACTTTCCTGAACAGCCTGTTCCTGTGCTCTGCCACCTTCAGTGTAAAAATGTTTTTCCTCATGTTGAGGTTGAACTTCCTGTGTTTTACTTTACGGCCGTTGCTCCTCATCCTGTCACTGGGCACCGTTGAAAAGAGTCTGGCACCAACCTCTTGACACCCACCTTTAAGATATTTATAAGTATTGATGAGATCCCCCCTCCTCCTGTTGTGTTGAATGGGAGTTTGGTTTATGGTTTTCTGCTCTGTTTCATTGGTTAGGCTTTCATTAGAGAAACAGTTCTGGGCACTCTAATGCAAATATAACCACCAAAGGGAGTCCAGAGGGGTGTGCTTGCTGACCGTCCAAGCTTCCTTTGGTGAGCCTACCAGGGAGAGTTGAATAGCGATTTTTTTTTTGTGGTTGTGGTTTGAGAGGTGGCAGACAAGAAGAGTTGAGATGTAAGGTCTACCTTACAAAACGAGAGGTGGCAAAAGGCTCAGCCTGTTAGGGACCTGCTGTTCACCAAATGAAAAGGGACTGATTTTAGCTGCCACAGAAAATTCTTGCAAAGTGTTTGAGGAATTGTAGTAGCTTTCAATTAGTTTTGGGTGGTTTTTTTAGAAGTTTTCATGGTGGAACATACTAGTTTTGAAAGGATTGTAGAACTACTCTTTTTTGGTGTTACAGGTAAAAATCTCTCAGTGCAAGGACACTACTACAAGATAAAATTCTTTCCACTTGCAGTGCTGAGAACAATACCCGAGAGAAGTTAGGGAGGAAGGAAAAAAAATCCCTTTAAGCCAGAGGAAGAGAGGGCTGTGTTTCAGTTTGCATGACAACCAAGATACTTGTTTCATAATTTAAACTTTAATTCTGTTCAGTATTACCTTCTCAGCTGTTATGATTGTAAAGAAAACTTTTCAGATGAGTCTTAATATGATGTGATGCATGACTAGCTTTGAAAGGCCTCATCTAGGCAGAGTCATGCTTGTTTAACTGAAGTCATGATGCTAAATGAATGCTATTTTCTATATGGACACTTATCAGACTAGCTTGCACTTACAAATTGGAGATGCAATTGATATGATCTGGTTTAAACAGATATAGATGTGTCTCCATAATGTTGTGGAGGTTTAAATTCATGCCACTTCTTCCATGCAGCTCTAGCCTTTGGACAGGCAGCCCTATTGACAATGCTGAGCTGCATAGGACTTTCTTGAGGAAACTCATCAGGAAAATGAAACTGGCAAGACTGGTCCATTTTGTACCAAAATAGTGAAAATGGAATTAACTCAAGAGAGTGACACGGATGACCAAAGGTGTGGAAAACTTCTATGCAAGAAACTACCAAGCATTCCAGATCCTTTTAAGTTGGAAAACATGACTGCAAGGGACCCAATATAGGTCTATATCCTCTGCATGCTATTTGTAGCTTTAAACAAAGAATGAACATTCACTGTCAATACAAAGTTAGGGCTATTAAATGAAACTAGCAGCTGACAAGCTCAGAACAAACAGGAGGGGTTGGTTCTTCCCATAACCTGCTGTGAAACTTCTTGCCAGAGGATGTTGTAGCCATTAAAAATATACTTGTGGCTCAGGCAACAACTGAAAAAAAAAAATCATGGAAGCAGACAAGTGCATTAAATGCAAAGAGAACACCCTGCACTCAGGCAGTGCCGGGACTGCCAAATGTCAGGTGTGTGTTCCCAGAAAGTACTGTTACATGTGTTGCTGCTTCTGACAGGGCAGTGGCTGGTCAGTGTCTATGAAAGAGCATAAAGAATAGGGAAAAGGCCAACACAGTTTTTACTCAGTAAAGCTGTTCTTACAAAAGTTTTCAAAAATCTGTGGGTCGAGTCTGTGTGTGGTCCTGCCAAGCCGCTGGTCTGCGCCGAGGCAGGATGTGCTGACTAACAAGATGGTCCCTGCAAGGCTGAAGGAGGAGGTGTAGGTAGGATCCAGCCTTTTCTCCTTTAGCAACACGCAGGGTTGTTCTGCAGAAGTCATCTTAGACTTTGCTGGTAGATCATCCTCTGCTGCGAGTAGCTTATGTGGTAAATATTTCCAAGCATGCTGTGGGCGGAATGTCTGTGAAATGATTTTCCAGCATGCAAAATGATCCAAGAGCATAGAGAAAATGGAAGTGTGTCCATGAACTGCAACTTAGCACTTGAATTTAAACAAAATTTGTCTCTGCTGGGCTGGTTTTAATAATCCAGCCAAATTTG
Organism: Oriolus oriolus; assembly: GCA_013400235.1. Classification (NCBI taxonomy): domain Eukaryota; kingdom Metazoa; phylum Chordata; class Aves; order Passeriformes; family Corvidae; genus Oriolus; species Oriolus oriolus. The sequence continues at coordinate 801,787 of VXBT01011953.1, forward strand.
TGGATGCAGGAACCATTAATTCTTCTGTGAAAGAACGGCTCAAGTGTGCTGGCAGGTGACAAGGCATGTAAAGACTGCTCAGGGAAGGGTTTTTTATTTGCCCCCTCCTCTTCAGTTGGCTTTGATCTGGTTTATGAGGGTCAGAAGACAAAAACCTCATTACCTAATGCTGTTGGATGTTGACGTATGTGTGATATGGCTCTTTGCCAGTATCTTAATTAGGGAATTCATAAAAGCAGAGGGGGGATGCCAGTTCTTGAAAAGCGCTTTTAGCCTTTCTGCTGGAAAGCAAGCTTTCATTAGTTCATTACAAAATGTATTAAATGGGATCCAGCTCAATTCTATAAGCAAAGCTGCTCCTTTTCCACTTCTCTTTGTGTCTGCTTTTATGTGAGCCATTTCGGGTTCCTTGCCCAAGACAGTCCCAACAAATGGAATCTCTAATAAGCACGTAAGTCAGTTTGGATTGAAATCCATTCCAGGTCTCTCTGGTTTAAAAAGGTTTCCAGATCACGAGCACGTGTTGCCAGAATTCAACAAAAATAGCTGAATGCCTTGTCATATCTGTGGAGCCAAGGAGGCTCACAGATCCTTGTGTGCATCCAAAGCTTCTGGGACTTGACTGTCTGCAGTGTCTCTTGAGGAGCTTCAGGAGGGCAGCTCTGTGTGCCCAGATCTGCTGCCTGGATGTGAAGCACATGTTTCACTCCCCGTTTTTAACTGGAACTACTTAAAGATGTTGCTATGAATGAAGTCCTGTGTCCCTGCTAGCATCTGTATGAACCTGAGGAGTTGTCATGTGAGCTTTCTGCTTGCAGCATTTCAGCTCTGTCCCAGAGGATCCCCCTCAAGGAAAGGAGAGCTGAAAGGAGGAAGGGTTAATCTTTGCAATTTAGGAGGCACTGTGCTGAGATTGCCACTAAAAAGATAAGGCAGTGTGAAGTGCAGGGGTGGTTCAGCGAAGCGAGTTTGGCTCTTTGTTTTCCTGTGGGCTTCCAGTGTGCCCAAGTACATACCCCAACTAACCTCATGTATTATTTAGGATGAGGGAAAGCTTTCCATCCACAGCAAGCTCAGGTGAGCACTTGCTTCTAGGATTGCTCTCCTGGAGAGCTAGCTGCAGCAGGGAATTATGCCAAAGCTCTACAGATTTTCTTGTGCTAGTTTTACAGACTGTGCCCCGCCCAGGAGTTTCCTCAGCATCCCAGAAAGTAATCAGTAATTCCCAGGCATTACTCTGATTTTTCCCAGTGCTTATTTTCTGTTTCTGTCTTTCATCCTGCAGTGAAGAGTTACCCAGATGGCTGAGCTGCCAAGACTCCTGGCTTGCAGGAGCAGATCCCAAATGCCAAGCAAGGCAATGGCACTGACATATCACGATAGTACTCTTCCCATAGTTTGGGTCTGTGTCTGAGGCTTCTTACTCAAATGAGCTGCCTTCAGGAGGCAGATTATATTGTCTTAATTTATAAGTGGGAAAACTGGGGCACAGTGAATGGGTAGCATCTGTGAATCCTCACTCTTGTCCTTCCTTATAACCCCTTATAACCCAGACTAGCCAGAAGAAAAGAAGTGGTATTCTGAAAGAAAAGTATTTTGTTCATTCAGCAATCTGTTCCTCCTTCCTTGCCTTTTTTTTTCTGGTTATTTTTTGTCCCTTGTGCCCCCAGCTCAGCACAGCTGATGGTGCAGTTCTAGGGCATGTGGTTTATTAGCAAATTATTGCTCTCCAGCAGGGGACCCAAACTTGGGTTTTGATTTAAGAGCAGTAAAACCAGTTGAAACTTTAAAGTATTATGTGGAATCTGGAGATTTTTAGTCAGCAGAAAGTAAAAGCACTGACAGAGTTGGGCGGAATATACTCTTGTTAAGTCTCATGAAATGAGGGAAGTACCGGAGGAGACAATGTACTAGTGAGAGCAACTGCAAACTGGGCAGGAGGAGCAGTCCTGGAGGAGAGGATAGGAGTGCAGTGGCATGGATAATTTAGTGGTGGGCTTGGCAGCTGACTAACTAAAGGTCTCATTAATTCATTAACATATTATTTAACATTATTTTAAAATGTATTTCCAAAGAAGCCATGTGGTAAGTTAACTGGCTAAGGAGGAGCCAGGTAACACACGCTGAAACATCTCTTGCTGTGTGTGCATGTAAGGGTTTCCAACAGCTAAGGGAGCAGAAACAGCCGTTTGCAAATGGTAGGAACTGGTGGGGGAGATGGTAATTCTTAAATTTGACTGGACTGACACCCCACCTCTGCTCTACTGCACTGTGCTATTAAATTAGCTTTCTGATAGGTGTGGTCAGAGCTGGCCTGGGTGAAGTCCTTTCTTGGCCCTGAAGCAGACTGGGGCAATGCATCATGCTGACTGAGTTGTAGTGGATGACATAGCAATGAGTAGCTGGAGTTAACATTCTTAACTGGCACAGCTGGGAATGGAGGAGGACAATTACCCTCATCCAGGCAATCCCAAGCATTGCCAAACACAGAAGTGCCATTCCCTGAGCTTTGGGATCAGGTGATATGACTTGGTGCTTCCCTTGGGCTCAGGAAGCTGTGCATGTGCCTCAGGGGAGTTTGGCATCTCAACAGCACTGGCAGAGTTGCCTAATAACTCAGGACTTTGAAATTGCTATCTGATAAATCAAAGATTTATTTGAGCCTTCTTATATGTGTCCCCCTCCCCAGCTCTGCTGTGCTCCTTCTAGACTATTTAACTGACTGGTTAAACTTCTTTTCATGGTCTGCTTTATGTCAAGCCTCTTCTCTCTCGTCTTTCTTAGTTATAATGCTTGCCTGCCTTTCCTGAGCAGAAGGTGTGAGATTGTTAATGAGCTCATTAACAGGAGCTGATCAGAACAGAGCTGATCCCAAAGCAGCAATAATTAGGGATCAGTACCTTTGATTTTGTTTCCCTTATTACTGTTTATGAGTGTGTTTGTGCTCTGGGCTGCCTCTGAGGCTGGTGTCCAGGCAGCTCATTCCACCCTTACCCAGGACTGTGCTGCCTCTTAGCGTCTGGTGAAGGCTCCCACCACAGAGAGGCCATGCTGCCAGCCTTGGCCGTCCCTGGAGAACCAGGCACAGCAGGAGTGTTGCACTAAGTAGCTCAAAAGAGAGGTCACTGCCACCTCAGTGCACCAAGGCTGTTTTCTTTCAGGCTACGTTGTTGTATTCATATTATCTGATTAGTCCCATTGTTTCCCTGCTGGAAGCAAGCTTGAAAGTCAAAGTTTTCTTCAAGATGTCTACGCTGTGGTTGCCAGGCAGAAAAGAGGAATAATTCCCAGAACTGTTGCCCATGGTAGGATTCCTTCCTGGGCAGTCTGTTTGCACAGAAGTCAACCCTCTGTGGTTACTCCCCTCCACAGGAAAACACAGGAGGGTGGCTGTTGGGATACTTGATGAAGAGACACAAGGAGATAACCAATGTTTTTTTGCACGGAAACATGTTGCTGCCAACACTTGGTACAGGTTGAAGGAGGCAGTGGCAAATGGTCTCTTGAGCATACTGTGCAGACTCCTGTTGCTGTTGTAGATTTAGCTGGGTAAGAGACTGTAGGTATCCCTTTGTTCCCTCTTCACCCAACCACACAGCTGAGGGTGCTTTGTAGTCACATCCCATGATTTTCTACATCCATTCACAGTGCTAAATCAAGACCTTGTCCTTCAGGCTTCGGTTTAGGCCAGTGTCTCTCTTTTTATCCTCTAATTGTATAAAGATGCCTTAGATCACACTTTTGCTTGTGGACCCACATGCAAAGAAACTAGAACAGGCTGGAACAGGATCAGATACTAGCAAAAGGGTGCTGGCCAGCCACACAATAGGCAGTGTCAGGGCTGGCTTGGGTATGTCTGGGATGATGATGTTACTGTTGTCTGGGCTAGAATACAGGCTAATCTGGGAGATGATGAGCTCACTGTGCTGTGATCTCTACACAGATCTGGGGTTCTTCCCTTGATTTGGGGAGGAAAAAGGTGGAGTGGCTGACCTGCAACCATCTGAGTGGGAAAAGTTCCTTGTAAGCTGGGAGAATGATGCTGACTGGTGTGTGTTTTTCAGATTGATGGTTTGGAGGAGAAGCTGGCACGCTGCAGACAGAGCATGGAAGAGGTGGATCTTAAGCTGCGCAGGGAGAAGCTCAGCCCCGAAGGAAGGTATTGCTGACCAGCTCCTTTCACAGCTGTGTCTGTGCACTTCAGCTAGCTGTCATCCTGCTGTAGGACCGAGCAAGGGCTCTTCAAGGGGTGGGAATGTGTGATTTCCCTGTGACAAGACTCTCTTCCCCCAGCTTGGAGCTTTCTTGGGGAACTTGCCTCTGTGAGAAATGCAGTGATATAGAGAGAGAGCTGCATCTTATTAACAGCCTGACTCCAGCCTGTGCCACAACCAGACAAGTAGTGCCTGAAACTTGCCAGTTCATTTGCAGATCTGCCTCCTGGCCTGTTATCAACCTGCTCTGTGAGTCTGGCAAAGGTTTTGTGCACGCTGCTGCTTGAGCCTTGCTGAAGCCACCCGAGTTCAATCAGGGAGATGTGCAGCGACTGCTACTGAGGGCCAAACCAGGCTGGGATCCAGCTGCAGAAGCAGCCAAGGGAAAATGTCTGTGCCTGCATTGCTAATGTGTCTGGATGTAGGGATGCACTGACACGCTGGCTTTTCTTGGGAAAGCTAAGAGGGACAATTCCCCTGAAATTTGTGGCTGCTGTAGAGCCAGCAGCTCTTGGCTTCTAGAGCTGAGACTCAAGCAAGGACTTTGACCTAGATTTTTTGTAGCAGACACAGGCAGAACCTGCAATTTCTCTTGAGTATGAAGCAAGAAATCTTAGATCTCCCACTTGATTCTCAAATCTCTCTGCTTGAGGACATGTTTTCAGACACTAGCATCCTACTGCTCTGCTCCTAGCAAAAAAAGGCTGGGAAGTTCAATCATAGGCCCAGGGAGTACTCCTGATGATCCTGGTGTTTGCTCTACAATACTGTCCTCTAGAACCCCATTAGAAATGATCATAGCAATAGTGATGTCTCCATCCCCTAATACTTACCAGGCTCAGTTTAACTTTTGTTAAACTCTCCTTTGCACTGCCCCTTCCTCCTTTACTGGAGTTTGTGACTGCTAGAAAAGCTGTCAGCAGTGAAGCCTTCTAACTTTCCCAGCATTTCTGTGAGATTTCTCTCTTTCTTTCTTTTCCCAAGCAAAACTATTATAAACAATTCTGGGAGTTTTTGTAAATTAATTAAGTTTTGTGCAGCTGCAGTTTGTTATCATTCTTGCTTAGAAAAATATTTTAGAATAGGTGTTGGCAGAAGTAACCAATGAATTTGGTAGGTGGCTGACCAGAGGTCCAATAGCCTCTTGACATTTCTGTAAACTTCAAACGAGTTAAAAGATATAAGCCGCTTTGTAAAATAATAAAAAAACTCCGCTTCACTTTACTCTCTCGAACGCTAGACTCTGTGTCGTCATTTGAGACTCTTGCGACAGGAGTTTTATATCCCCCTCCATATTTAGACAGGGTCCTGTCTCTTCTTCCCATCCCTCATCTCTTTAGCTCCTCATCTCAACAATCCTTTTCCGGCCTAAATTCTCTTTGTTTACTGTCTGTATTCTTTATCTGGAACTCAGGTGGCCAACAACCAAACCTACAGTTGTGATAACTTGACAGGATGGGATATATGATGGTTTCTGTCTGAAATATAGGGCCTAGAGCAAAGAATTATGAATTAGGATTCTTGGGGCCTCCTATGAATTTTACAGCTTGTATGGAAATAGAAACAGACCTTCCTTTGTCCTATCCCAGACCCTTTGAAAAACCCTGGAGGGACAGTACCGTGATCAAAATTATCGATACAGTGCACAGCACACAAAGAGGAGCTCTGCTTTCCCACTTTGAAGTTCAGTTGTCATGGTTTCTTCATGTCTCATTCTCAAAGCTTCTTCTCTTGACTCTCTTCACAAGGCAAGTTTCTAAGTAGCAGCTCAGACATGTTGGTAAATCTGTCTTCTCACTTCCTCCTGGCTGCTCTCCACCTTGCCTTTCCCCAGTTTTCTTTAAGAGCCCTCTCCTCTCCTGCTGCTCCTGACATAGCTTGCTTTCTTGCCCTCCCTTACACTTAACTAGCTGTATACATAGATTTGGATCTCTTTCCTCCTACAGGTTGTTCTTGCTGTGCCCCAAGGGGAACAGCAAACTCTGTTACACTTGCTGCCTTCTCTAAACCAGGAGATAATTTGTTAGTGCATGTTTATTTATGTGCACAGTCTGAAAGGACTGACTGTGTCCTCACTGCCATAATGGAAACACTGCTGCTTTCAGGAATTTTGTTTTGGGTTTATATTTTAAACTGTATATTAATTAATCATCTTGTGCAGTTTAAGACAAGGGCTGGGTTGGCCTGATTTAGTCTTTACTGTTATTATGAGTCTTAAGTCTAATGACAGGTTGTTTTAACTGGTTGGTACTGGGGTTGGATTCAGCTTGTTTCTTTGAGTTCACCAATTTCTGTGAATTGGATACCTCTGACAAAGGGATCCCACCTTCAAATGGTGAGAAGAATTACTGTTCCAGCACTAAGCCAGATGTGGTGGAGGGGCAGGATCCTCCAGAGAGCATATAGGGACCCCACCCCATCCCACAGCTGTGTCAGAACTTCCTGTCTCACTTGGGGGGAGCTAGAGTAGGGGACTGACCCAAGAGCCCTTTCTAGCTGCTGGCCTACACTGCTCTCCTGAAAGGAGAGATAGGAAGCAGTTTGGGGGAAGGAAAAAATAATCTAAAATGCTGCATCTCTTCTCTTGCACAACTGGGTATTTCTAAACTGTCATCCTTCCACAGGGAGGGGCGAGGGGCTCATTCTGTGAGCAGATATCCCCAGCAGTGGGGACAGTCTCTCTTCCATCATGTAAGCAAAGAAATAGGCTGTGTTGTGCCTCGCAGGTAATGAACTCGTCTTCTCATTACAGAAAGTCACTGGAGAGAGAGAGAAACTTACTAATGACCAAAGCTGACAACTATGGTAAGAGCTTCATTAAAAATGGTCCCTCTGGGCAGGATGGGATCAGTGCTGCAGCTTAGCTTTGTCTTCAAGCTCCTGCCACCTCTGACTTCTGCCTTTGAATTTAGCTTCAACCAAAGGGAGCTAGACTAATGGAAATGTAGTCAGCATACTGTAACAGGAGTCTGCATCCTCCTACTTGAGCTGTACTACCATAGGGAAAAGATAAGCATCAGCTAACGAAGGGGAGAAAATGTCCCTTCCAGACCCCAAATTACCAGTCTTTAGATAATCATAGCTAACAGATTGGCTCAACTAGCTTTTAACATCCCTCCCTCCAACATTTTTTTTTTTCCCCCTAATAGAGGCTTGCTAGGCAAGAAGGCAAGTGCTATCAGGAGCGTAGCAAAGCGTACCTTCCTTGGGGAAGGTTCTTACTGCATCACTTTATGGGGCCACTCAGCATAGGAGCATAGCAATTCACACTGATGTGCTACCTGCAGTTGTAGAGAGCCAGGGTCTTTCCTTGGTGCAAGTCCTGCTGTAGACAGTTAGAATGAGAGTCCCTCTGAGATACCACTCTTGACAGCACTTCCACTCCACTAGAGATGCTGCTTTGCACATCGTCAGGCTCCTGGTATTGATCAGTGTGTTATCTGCTCGGCAGTACTCTGCAGCTGCGCAAGCACCAGAGCTCACACAACGGAAAGAGGCACAAGTATTCTTTTAGGGCTATAGCGTTGAAAGCTGGGGTATGGCCAGAAAATCTGTAATTACAACTCACGTTAGAGGACTGTTTCCAGAAGACTAACAGTTACTTTAAACAGCCTGAAAGCTGTTCCCTAAGGGCCTACCACTAGAGACAGCAGAAGACTGAAAATTACGGCCACCCTTTTACCAGCCAGCAGTCAGCCATCCCTGCTAGCATCAGCAGAGCAGTCTGACAGCAGCAACAGCCTCACCTAATGGTGACATCACTGCTATGGCCTCTGACTAAATCTTTCCTTATTCCAGCTGATGCACTTGAGGCCATGAACTGCAGCTGCTGACAATGGCATTGTCAGTATCAGTTTAAGCTGGCACTGCTGTGCATGAGGTTATGTGACCCTGCCACCTCCTTTGTGGCCTTGCAGATTCAAGCAGATTGCTCTGAGGTCGAATGAGAATGCTTGTGTTAGGTGAAGAAGGAGGGCAGAAAGAACAGCTAAAAGTGTCTTTTGATTTCCAACACCACTTGGGGAACTGCTGGAGGCTGCTTGTGCAAACTGTAGAGGCGGTAACCTGTGCAGTCACTCTAGATGAACTCAGCAACAAAAGCAGTCTCTCTCTGGAGACAGTCCCCACCCAACCTTAACCTGCCAAACACTGCTGTTTGGCCATGCAGTGTGTAAGGCTGTACCAGCCAGCAAAGTTTTGTTTGGAACAGAACTAGCAAGAGTGAGGTTCTCATCTTTGGTAAAGGGAACCAAACAGAAGTGGAGATCAGCAAGACTCCATACTTGAAGTAGCCACTGTCTTCCTCTCTCTGCAGCTGTGGTTCTTATGTAAACCAGGGTTGAGGGAAAGCAACCTACCTCTAAAAAACTTCAGACCCCAAGAGAATAAGAGTGTTCAGGTTCAGACCTTTTCCACACTGATACTTGTGAGGTGTAAGCAACAGATTCTGCAGCATTCAAAGGTGGGCACAGTTGTATTTAAATTTTAGCACTAGAAAGAGCTACCACACTGTTACATCTAGAAGATAGTAGAAATAGCTCTCTACCCTCCTGTCTCCTTCATTCTCTTAGGGAACAAGCAATTATTCTAATGACACAGTCTGTCCTTAGTAGAGGCCTACAGCAATGTTGTTTGCCAAACTGGTCTGGCACTGAAGTATTCCCAAGCACAGCTACCACGAGTGTCAGGATGAGAGCAAATCAAAGGGTTGCTTTTAGTTTGGGTAGTTACTTCTCATTCAGCACATCCTGTAATTGGCAGCTTTGCGTACCGCTCCCAAAATTTTTGCCTGTGGCCAAGGTAGCTTTGTGCTTCTAAGAGAGTTTTGAAAGGAGATGTAGCTGCAACATGAAGTCCCTTCACGTGCAAGTCTTTTGTTTGTTTCCCAGAGAAAGAACTGAGCGTGCTTCGTAAAGAAAATCGCAAGAATGCTGCCCTTGCTGTGGCCATGGCATTGCTGATTGCTCTTATTTACGCCTGCTGGACGATGTGATTGCACTCAAGAATTCTCCCTGCTGAACAAATGACTCCTGCAAGGAGCTCTTCCTCTTCTCACCACTGTGCCTCCCCCAAGGGTGAGGATCAGCATTTCAAATTACTGTTCTTGTTTATTGTCTCCAAGCCTTGTTGTAGGGAAGATTTTCCTCTGCAAATTGAGGCGGACAGGAGACAAACCAGAAATCACAGCAATGAGGTCAAGCAGAGCTCAAGGTGGTGCCATCTTACCCACAACACAGTCAGGACCATCCAGCCTGATCCTGGAAGGCAATACATTCTCCCTTTTGAAGAGGATCTTTGTAATAACAGACAGGTGCCCAGCCCAGGTGGAATACACACCACCCTCTTGGCTCCTGTGACACAGTCATAAACTGAAGGGACCAAGCTCTTGATTCAAAGGGTAAGCTTGTAGGTATTGTGATTTTATATGTTCCCAGAGCTGAGCTAAGATGCTTCCTCCTCCACCCTGACTTCCCGGACCAAAGGAATCCTACCTCCACAAAAGCAGATGGGATGTAGGTATCTCTGCAAGCAGGTAGCATCCACATTGAGATCTGGGTGCTTGGGCTGTGAGAGGATCTGCCTACCTCTCCAGTGTGTAAGAGCTTGGCAGACATTTTGTGCCTTTGAGAATCAGCGCTTGCAGAAGACAATTTACTATCAACCCCCAGAGATGGAAGTGCTTCTATAGAGCTTTAAATAAAATAAATTTATTTTGACTTTTGGCCTTTTAATTTCCTGGGGCTTTTTTGGTTGGTTTTTTTTTTCCCCCTGTTTTGTCCTGTTTCTCAGCCACTGCTTTATTCTCATCCTGCTATCTCCCTACTGGCACACACTGCACCATGGTAAGCCTAGACTGGGTTAGGCACTTAAAACTTAACCCCTTGGTCAGTGGGTTACTGGTCTGTTGTGGCCTGGATTGTACTTCCTTTGAGTGGAACAGGAGCCTAGCATGCTGCAGGAGTGCTAGAAACTGTCACCTGTAGTGCCCTCTCATTCCAATGCTAACTTGCCACAAAAACCTTTAAAAGGGACTACCTTGAAAATTGCTGGGCGTTTCTCTGTTGCCACACTGACACACACTGCTGGCCAGAATTTTATGGGAAGCAAAGGAAAGAAGCACTGCTGTGAACTAAAGGGGCTGTATTGGTAATAGAACATGAAAGCATAGAAGTCAACACAAAATGATACAAAGCCTAATAACAATACATTGTGCAATTTACATACATAAACACTCCCTTCAGCAAGACCTTCCTCACCTCCCCTTCCCAACATAATCCCTCAGCAGGGAAGCAAGTAGCTTGGTGGCTCATGCTTGCCTTCCTGAAGGGAGATTCGGAATCAAGGTTCAGTGCATCAAAAATAAAAGCAAATTAAAATGAGGAACTAGAGACAACTGAGTAAACAAAGTATCCATTCATAAAAGTAGCCTGCAGACTGACCAGGTTTTTTGTACCCTCCAAGGCCTACACTGATCCTAGTTTACTTCCTATCACTCTTCTGTCTGCCAGCCCACAGGAGTCAAAGCTCTGAGCTGAGGACACAACACTCCGCAGGGGAGCCTGGCAGAGGGAGCAGCAGTGCCTTGCTGGCACTGGAACAGCCTCAAGGCAGTCCACAGAGGTCCTCAGAACTCAAATTGCTGTTTGGTTTAAAAAGCCAACTGTACACACAGGCCTGGACACCAGAGGTTCAGGTACTTTATTGCCCACTGGGAGAGATTCCTCCTCATCCCTCATGCAAGTGCCTTTGTCACAAAGCTACCAATGACATACCTCTTGTTTAGCGGGAAGAGCCACCCTTTCTTTCATACATGTTTTACCAATGTTTGAGAGCAGAGAGGGTCTACAGATCAGCCAGGAGGATGCATTAACAGCCTGCAGTCCTTCCACTGCTTCGACAAACCTGTGTCTAAGTGAAAATTTCTATGATTTGCTGCACAGGCTTGTTCAAATCATTCATATGGATGTGGGGAAAAAGACAGTGTCTAAACAACTGCTATAGATTCTAGAACTACAGCTTTCCTTAAGGCACAGTTCAGACAAACCCCTAAATCACTTTTCTCCCTACTGCCAATCTGTGTTTAAAAACAAGCCAAGAACAAACAAAAAACAAAATAAAAAAAATGGGGCTATCTTGCTGCTTGTCCAAAAGCATTCAACTATGTGTTATCGTCTGATTTATGCGGAAGACTTGGCAAAGTGCCATGGAAGCCAGAAGTGAGGGTAAAACATGCAACAGAAGCCAACTTTGAGCCTGGCACAGAAGTGCATGGGGAAGTCTAGACACAAATGCCATACTGAGAGTTTCCCGGCTCTGTGCCTTCACCCCCGATGCAGTTCCAGAGCCAAATGAGATACAGAGGATTTCAAAGCCACTCTGATATTTAAAAAGGAAAGTCTAGTAACCTTTCCAGTGGGCACAGTCAGGGGACAGGATTTCTTCTGATTAACCAACATGGTTAAAGTCAAGATATCTTTCTACTGAAGCCCTGCGTCTTTTCAACTAAGTTAGACATTCCCATCATTTCTTCCAGAGACTTCAGCATCCTAGCTTTTCAGTGTCTTCCCTCCCACATCCACTTTTCCTCCCTGAAGGTTTAGGTAATAATGTTGACTACCAAGAATCGAAGCACCTTGGTCTCAGAAGTACCATGAAGCACGTACACCAACCATGGTACATTTTCACAAATTAGCCCCAGGCTGCTGGCCTGGCATCAGTTGTTAATCTGGAGAGGGTAAATCCTTGTCAGAGCAGCTTGCAGAGGTGTGAGCACATCAGGTCTGTGCCAGGAACTCTACTCATCACCTGCATTGGCCTTTGTCCAACAGGGAACCATCACATAAGAATTGCCAGTGGCTAGCTGAGTGCCGTGATAAACAGAAGTGTTGGAGACACCGACAAGAATATATAACTTTTGCCCACAGCTCGACAAAGACTTGACACCCTCTACTGGATAGTGTAGCCTTTGACAAGGCCAAGGAGACAGCTGCCAGGAACAGTGCAAGGCTGCTTCAATGTGCTGTTGCCCAGCTCTGCCATTAAAACATCTCTGCTCCTTCCCACACTGCAAGAGAAGCAGAAGCCTGGGGAGTTCTGGCACACACAGAGCTCCACAAACCTTGCTGAATGTTTGAACAGGAGCAAAGCAAGCTGCCAGCCCCTTGGCCTCATGCAAGCAGTAGGTGAGGACAAAAGGACATTAGGCCTTGGCTCCAGGAGTCACCTTGGGTACTCTGGCACCAGGTGCTACCTGGGCTGTACTCTTATATACACTACCAGGGTAAAGCCTCATTCTGTACCTTCTGCATACCACCCTCTGGTTCGATCATCTCCAGGAAATCAGCTCTGGAGAATACCAGCATAGAAGTTGTGGAGCCTTCCCAGTCCCATCAGTCCCTGAAGAATCCAAGCTGGGCTCAGCCCCTCCCTGCACCCTCAAGAGAGCAGGGTTAGGGGTAGTGTGCTTGGATGAAAGACAGGACAGTCTCCTTTGATAGCTTCTCTGGATCTTGTCTTTTCTGAGAGTCGTGCACTTTGACACCTTCCCCCCATTCCCAGAAAAGGCGGCTGTAATGGCAGACACTGTGGGCAGAGGAGAGCAAGATTAGTTTGGCACAGAAGGGAAAGGAAAACACTTTCATCCCAGCCAGAGACAGTTGCCCTTCCAATGGGAGCCACACAGAAATACTCGAACAGGTGCCTTAGAAAAGACTGGTGCATTCATTCATTCACCTTACAAACTCTACAGCCCTCAAAGTACAGCAACAGCCAAGCCTAAGAGATTTCCATGGAAACAAACTCGTTAATTCTAGCTTCACTCAAATTCAGTTCAGTATTTGCTGGAAGGAGTCAGGTCACTAGGGAAAAAAAACCCTACCTCCCCCCAAGTTTCTCAGAGGATGAAACTGTCATTGCAGGCAATGGAAAGGCCTTAATGAAGAATTTAGAAAGTCTGCCAGGAGCAGCAACTTAATCACTCACCACATACCTACTATAATCAGTAACAGCTGTCCTATGGAGCTTTGCAAACAAACCACTTCCCACTGTACCAAAGCAACTACAATCATTCCCTCTTTCCCCTCGTGTGAAATAACTGAGTTCTGCTTGGCTGCTGAGAGTTCTGGTCCTACAATGCCATCTCCCACTCCATCCATCAAGCACAGCTCTCCCTCACTGCATCAACACAGTCCCAGCCATAATGAAATCAGAGCTGCTAATTACTGCCAACACAGCAGCCTTTAGTTTTGTACAATTACTGACACTTAATATTCATAGCTTATTTAGTGCTTCTGTTCTAACAAAGCAGTACTAGCACATTGACAAGAGCACATGTCAGTGGCTAATTATAGACATATTAGTACTCACTAACCACAGCACATCCCTTCTGGAGTCCCACACAAGCACTCTCTCCACCTCCTCAGCCATTCCCGTAGGTTCATGCTGGCCTATTTCAGAGTACATAGGGCAGAACTAACCCCATCCTGACACATGGAGGGAAAAAGCATCATATGCCTCTTTTTGTAAGCCTGTTCTGCCATTCACCACATGAAGAAAGGCTTAAGGATTCTTGAAAGTGCTGCTCTAAGACAGGTAAGGAGGTTCAAAGTGAGAAAATCAGGAGCACTATTTCATACCAAGTTCTCACTCAGAGGCAGAGTCCTGGGTAATGGTAGTAGTGCAGAACATCTCTACCCAGGAGCGCTGAGGCATCAGACTCAGGATTTGCTGTACTTGGGTAATGCCCTCAGCCTAGCACTCAGTAGATACACAGATGGTTTTCAGCAGCCACAATGTTAATGACTTTCCAATGACAAGCCACTCCATCCTTTCCCAAGGAGCCACTGTTTTTCTCTCTCATTCTCTGTAAAAAAAAGTTCCCAGCTTCCCACAGGTTATTCCAGAGCCTGAGATTTTCCAACCAAACATGTTAAATACAGAGATGCAGCAAACTACAGTTGCTGGGCTCAATTTCTACTTCCCCGTGTGCAGGAGGTTCGGTAACTTGTACTCTGCTGCAGACAGCGGAACAAAGTTGTGAGATGTTTGTTATTCATAGCCATTAACTGCAAAATCCATGATTGCACATCAGCAGTTTCCTGAAAGCCTGAGAAAGTGCTGGCTCCTGCAGCACACCCTGCTGGCGGCCAGCTGCGCTTGCACTGCAAACGACTCCGAGGACACAGCACTTCTGAGCTCCCTTCCAAATACCCAGGCGTGCACACACACACTCGCAGACAGATACCCATCCCTAGCCTCAGCTCTGGCTCATACTCACTGAAAGGGTGCAATGGCTTCAGGAAGGAGGTTGTATGTCGCTACATTGGTCATTTTGTTGAAGAAGAATTTCTTCTTGAAGTTTTTGCTGTATGCCATCGTCCAGGGATCTAGCAGAAGGGTTACAGGGATCAGATGAAAAATAAAAGGGAGGAAAAAAAAAATCAGAAGAAGTACACATACAGTGCAAGTAGGGAGGAAGAATCTATAAGAATAATTGTGATCCTTCCATTACTCCTTTTTCCTTCCTTCCCTCCCCCAAGACAACCTGCTTCCCAAGCTGTTCTCTATTCACTGAGAAAAATCCCTTCTCCCTGCACTTAGAAGTTGACATTTGAAACAGGGTATTTCCATGTCCTATTACTCTGGAAAACATCTTGATGAAAAATTACTATCTCATTAAAAAAGGTTAATCAGTCATGTAAATAAATGGAATTACCCACACAATAGCTAATCAACCCACAACAGAAAAACCTATTATATAAACAACCTAAACCTTACCCAAATCCAAGCTACCCTCATTACATGCAAACACTTAATCTCTAATGGAATATTGCCATTAATTTTTTACCAAGTTATAAGGTGAGCAAGCCTGGTCAATACTTTTTACTTGGAGGGACAAAGAAAAGCTGAGAGGGAGTGGGGACTCCTTCTTCCTACCGTTCATAGTCCGAACGATGTAGAGTCCTGTGGGCACAAAGTGCCGGTCATCTCGGCCAGTGTAGGACAGCCGGGGCACTCCTCCTGAACTCTTGATGACTTTCATCTCTAACCTAAATATTGAGAGAAGGCAGTGATAGAGATTGGTTCTTCCTCTACCATGCTTGTGCACACATTGCACCACCTGCACCCCTTCTCCAGAGTGTCTCAGCGAGAACTGAAAGCACTGCACAGGACAGGACCAAATCACCACATCCTGAAGAATTTGGGTTTTTTCCTTCCCACAAAGGCCAAGAGAAACCAGTCAGACCTGTCTAGATCAGTCTGCAAATTGAGTGTTGTGGTGAAAAATCTCTGTTGAACTACCATAATTAATCCAAATGGGGTTCCTATTTCAAGTGTGAATTCTTGACCATTCAAGCCACTAAGAAACCACTGATACTTCTTTACCCAAACTCAAGCACTGTTGCTACTGCAGCTGTTACGAAGTGCATTGGCCACATCTACAGCATCAGAATGATGCTCTGAGTCAGCAGCATCTCAGGAACAGCAGCCACCACAAGCTCTAACAGCTCTTTCTTCATGACTCCTCTAGCACAGATCAGAAGATCCCTCCCATTCCTGTGCACCAGTGACTGACAACCTCAGTGGGCCCTGATGTTTTATTTGCACCAATTGCTTACCTCACAAAAATCTTGTCCATTTCTTCCAATCTGTATACTTCCTTCACTCTGGAAAGAAAAGACAAAAACATTATTTCAAAAAAGTTTACATTGTGCTTTTTTTAATGCCCAGCTACAGGGAGCAGCCAAATGGTTGATTTTATACAGCATGAGGTAGTCAGGCACAACTGAGGTTCAGCCTTCTCTTCTGTCCTATGCTTCAGTGCCTAGTTTTTCCTGGCTTGAGAAAACCTGACACATGCATCCTTATGGTTGGATTGCTGTAAGTAGCAGATAAGCATCCTTGCTGCTAAGGAAGCTGTGCATTTTTACTTCAGATTGACTACACAGAAAAGTAAAAACAGTGAAAGTCAAATGCTTTTGTTTTCCCATCAGATAAACTGACCAAGGTCAGTCCCAGGCAGGTTCTGGCCTCAGCATGCTGGCCTCACAGTAAAATTAAACAACCTGATCTTCACCATTATTACCCTGAGAGATGCAACAAACTTGTTAGTTACCCTGAGGTAAAAAGAGCTTTTTTTTTTTTTTTTTAATCAGGAATTATTATTTTGAGTCATCATTCTGTCGTAACATCAAACTGGTTTTGTTGTTCTGAGACACAGAGAAACAATCAGTAAGTTAAAAAAGCACTGCCTCTGATCGGACACCCTAACCACTCATTTCCCACATACTGGTACAAGCATCAGGCTTCAAAGGGCACAGCAGGAACACTTTAACACCTTTCCACAAGAACAGCAAATGACCCCTCTACAATCCATTTCCGCAGCTCTCTTTCTCACTTCACCTTCAGCCTTCCCCAACATTTTGGGCTCCTCCAATTATTACAACTGTCTGTCTGTTTGCCATTAGGCTGAGATTCCACTCATTATCTTTCATTAAGCCATCAAGGAGAATATTCTCTTTCCCTTCCTCCCAATTCTTTCATAATATTGCTGCACTTCTAGCTTCCGTATGAGAAGCTGTTTTGTCCACAATACATATCTGATGCCCTCACAGTGGTGCTCTTATGCTCCACTGCAGTAGAATTAATGAAATGGAAGGCCAGGAGACAACCAAAGCAGAAGCCCTTTGTCAGGAACTTTCCTGGGGGTTGTAACCAAAGCCTTGTCCTCATAGATGCTGGTCAGTACTGCATTTACTAACAGTCAGCATCACTGTACTGCTGCTGACCCTTCAGGGCAGACAAGGACATAGAATTCTTTGCAATGATTAAGCTCACTGGGTGCTAGACCTACAATCACACATATTTGGAATCAACAGCAGCCAATCCACCTATGATGAAAATTTGACTGTTTGATGTGTGAAAGGAGGGCACAACTTCTCCATTAACAATATTTACCTTAAATATACAAAAAGCTTTTAGCCTCTTTCCAAAGAACATAACAGAACTATGAATTTCAGCCTGAAACTTAACTCCCCTTCAGGTCTTCCAACACACTGACACTAACACACACCAGGCTGAGGGAAGGAGGCATCACTCACCGGATGGGGTTCATATCTGGCCGGCTGGGTTTAGAAACAGCTTTGACAAACTTCTCCGCCAGCCGAATCCTGAATGAACATGGAAAGAGAACCCAGCAATTTAACGAGGTCTTTGGCACAGTGAGTAGGTAGCAGTTTCAACAGAGTAACTGATGAGACAACTCAGGACATGGAGACTGCCTCCACTGCTAGCCAAATGGGTCTAGCAAGACTTCTTTTCACCCCACCCTCCCAATTCTGTGCCCAGTGATACTGCCTATTATCCATTAGGAATGAGTCTCTGTAGCTTACTCTGTAAGCCCACATGCTGTTGAACACTGATATATTTATCAGGCTAGCATGACTAGCAGAGACATCATGTCCCTGAGGAAGGAAACAGAGGGGCTTGTTCTTTCTCCCTCAGCCAGTTATCAACTATGCTCATTTATTTTCCCAGAATGGTCAGTTTACCCCAGCCATGCCTAGCTCATGCTACACTAAGAAAGAAGCTAGAGCTGCCCTCATACACAGAGAAGACACATTTGGACAAGCCCATATGTACTTCAGTTCAGAGCAGCTTCATTCACAGTTCATCTTTATAGCAGTGTTTCAGCTGAATACACTTGTCTCCCTGTGCTCAGCATTCTGCTTTTTGTCTAAACACTGTTTCCTGGTCACTCCTACTCATGTATAAGAAAAAAGCTTCTCCAGACCCTACATACCTCTGGTTGAAATGCTGTGATCGAACATCATTGCCATTCAGCACCAAGACATCAAGAATGTGGATGGCACTGATTTTTCGCTGGGCTTTCCCCTAAGGGGGGCAACACAGAGATTTATTATTCAGACTGTTGATATTTCAGCTTTGACTTATACCCTGTTTTTTGATAGGACATCTCTTCTAGCAAGAAGGCACCTTTCCAGACATCAGAAGCACAGAGATTCCCCACTGCCCATTAAACAGTAACATGGCACCCTCCAAGAACTGGTGTATCTCAAATACCCAGTTGTGTCTTAGGGGAGGGAGGGAGGGCAGAACCACAGCTGCCATCACCAGCTATCTGTGCCTTAGCAGGTATCACAAAGCCCAGTGCACTACAGCATCCTCATCTGAGGTGCAAGAGGACAGGGAAACTCCCAGACAGCTGGGATTTTTCACCTTACACTGTGAATATACCACAAAGATCTTCTCCCTACAGCCTGCAGTCACTACTGAGCAGTTATGTACCCAAAGAGCCACAGACACCTTAAGTCATGATGGCAATGTCATCTGCAGCTCCACATAGAATAGCAACACATCAGGTCCAAAGTGTTTTCAAAACAATGTTGAAAGTTCATATCTCTAGCACTGGACAGAAAGAAGGAACTTAATCCAAAATAGTTACTCTAAAGATCCTATACCAAAAAAAAAGAAAAAAACTTAGACCTGACACAGATGGAACATTTATTCTGCAGCATCTTACAGAAATTAGGTGACACTGCTCTTTGTATTTGCAGCAACATGGTAAGGGGGAGAGTAGGCTCCTACCTCTCCTTTCAGCTCATGAACAATCTCCACAGAGAGAAGAGTATCTCGTGGAAGCTCAGTTTTCAAATCCAGCTTTGTCCAGCGATCTGACTGGCGACCACCCCAGGTGTAGATCTGTGATTTCTGTACATAAAGACAGAGTCAGATTCAGCCAAGGCTTCCTGAGGGCAGGGGTGGAGAAGAGACCTCTAACTTGAAGTTGCAAAGCAACCCTCAGAGAGTCTTTTTGTCCCAGGCTGTCACAGGCAGTTTCTTTGTCATAAGTTTTAAGGAAGAACCTTAACCTCTACAGCAAAGGAACAAAAACACCAATTCTAATCTGCCAGTGACTTTTCACACCCACACAAAGAACCAGAAATAGAACACCTTTAAAAGGACAGTGAAGATAATTAGAGACACTAGCAGGAGTGCAGGTCTCTGTATAGGCTGAGATTACAGAAACAGGGTTAATTAGTGTGAAAAGCAGTGACATCAGGAGAAAGAAACATAAATAACCAGCGGTCTCAGGTACTGCTGATAGGGATTTTTTAGGCCTTTAAGGACAGGAAAGGATGGGATGAAACTGCAAGGCAGAATAGTAGCATTGAAATGAATCAGCAAAACTCCCAGACTGTTCTTAGCACTTACCCCTAACCCCAAGAGGAACTTCTGCTCACTTCCAGACACCATACACCGGTAATCTAACACTTGGCGAATTTTCTCCAGTGTGCTGGAATTCAGAGGAGTGGGTTTGTAACTGAAGGTATCAATGTCTGTGCCCTAAAGAGCAAAGTATGGAAAAGGCAAGATAGACACAATACATCAAGAGGCAGGTAAACACAACTTCTACATGAAACAATAATCCAGGACTAGCTTCTTCATCTCTTAATTCCAATATGAAAAAAAAGTTATATTTGTATGAAAGGACTCTAGGCAAGGTCTCACCTGGATCAGCTCAAAGAACTTGGACTTGGGATCTGAAGATGAAGGAGCAACACGAGCCTGATCAGGAATCTGAAAACAAATCCAAACAATTGATACTGAGTGTTATTCTTTGGCACATTCGAAGAAACATTTCTGGTTTCAATATATGACAGAACATCCTGCCCCTGAAACTCCTGCTCTTGGGACTTGAGATGAAGAAGAGATGTCATGTGGCAAATATAATGTGTCACATGTTTTGCAAATTTAATGTAGGTATACCACATCTCACAGAAACCAACTGGCAACTCCATAAAGATTTCATCTAAACCTTTGATTTCATGCATGTTTTGATGAAATACCCTTTCATCAAAGACACACAATCAGCCTGTGAAACAGTCATATCTATGGCCCCACTGCAGTCAAAAGCTCAGGAAACAGAATCTGCAGACTCATAAAACAAGACCTTTTAGAGAGCTCTGCTGCTGGGGATCTAGGTGCTGAGTTCACTCTGTGTACACTGAAATATTCTCAGCTGCAAAGAAGCCTGCTCAGTTAAGCCATACGGAATAAATCAGGGACATCCTGTTTGATTACATAAACAGCTTGAAATGGTTTCTGACTTTCCCACAAGACAAGATATTAAACCTCTGTCTGGAAAGGCCTATCTGTACTGCAGCTCTATTCTTGTTTCACTACAGCAAGGACACCTTTGCAATCTGTCTGCTTGACACCTTACTTACCCCCCATAGCTGGAGACACTCCTTTCGGATTTCAGCCTGCCGGGGCTCACTCAGCGTTCTAAAGAAAGACAGCAGACTGTTAAGTTGGTGAAACCTACTTGATCTTACAGCATTATATATCCCAGCCCTATGAAATTTAGAATTTTCAGCATCTGGCTTGGGAACAACAAACATGAACTGCTCCACAACAGGTTGTACAACAGAAGATGGTGCCTTCCCTCCCCACCCACCAGTTCCTGTGTTTAGCTTTGTTGCATGGTCTGTATTCCTGACTATTCAGCCATCACTTCATTCCATGAAAATACCACTGGGTATAAATATTTTCAACAAGTTATGTATTAGTACAAACTTATGCTAATCTCCAAGAGCTGGGTACACAGCCCTACTTAAGAATAACAGTGAAGACCTGCTGAAGGCCATACAAAAAACAACGTCAAGGTAGAATCAGCTCTAAGACAATTCCTAACTACCATACTCAGCCTTCTACCATGTATTATGTCTGAATAACACCTGAACAGAAAAGTCATGGCAGGAAAACATTGCAATGGCTTTAGTTTTATGCAAGAAATTAACGTCAAGCTTTAGGTAATTCTAGGTCTGTAACATAGATGCTTTGAACTGCCCCTGAAAAAATGAACAACTATGAACCACGCTCAACTTGGATGGTTACTGTTGAATTGAACATACCAGCTGCAAGTTACTTTTCTGCTTACATTCCTGCTAAGAAGCAAGCTCACTTAGGGTAACTGGAAATCATGCAATGCATGGAAGCCTTCTCAACAAGGATGATAAGAGAGCATCAATTTTCAGGACTCCTCCAGCCACCCACACATCCCTGCAAATAACTCAGATAGAGACAGAAACTGAGCTACCTAAAAGCACTTTTCACTTTCCTGGCTCCAAAGGCCAATACAAGTACCAGCTCAAATCAAGAACTTATTAAACAACGGCAAAGCAATTCATTAATAGTAGGTTAATTCAGTCCTCACCAAAAGCCAGAGGAATATACTCACGTGTCTTGAACGAAGGCACGAATTTTGGCTAGTGCCTTTATCTGAACTTTGCAGTGGCTAAAAGAGAAGAAAAGTTTTAGTCAGGGAGCAAATTAATCACCACCAAGATTGTTCTACTGTTCAAAACAAGAAAGAGTGCTGGGACAACAGGGGGAAGCCAGTCTGATTCGCAGAGCAATGAGGGATCTTAGCCAACATGATTCAAACTGACAGGATGATCACTGGAATGAATTAGGCAGTACTTTCTTTTCTACACAGTACTCAGAGGCCAAACAGTCACTAACAGTAATACAGCATTTCTGTCTGCACAGAGTCCCCCTGCTCTGCTCAGCCTCTCAGGGAACAAAAGCAGAGCAGTGTGGCAGCATCAATAAGTACTTCCATGAGTGCAGGAAGTAACACCTGAAAGCCATGCTAAATTAATCTGCCTACAAGCCAGCAGCCCTCATCACCCATAGTAACTCACTTTTCATTGGATTGGACAACGTAATTGTAGAAATCCTGGTTGTCTTTGATCACACTCAATGGCACGACAAGATTCACATCCACGTCAGAATTGCGCAGCTGGTTGAGTCTGATGTTCACTGTGAAGAGGTAATCCCGCACATCATCAATCCCTGACTTCAGGCCTTTGCACACCACATACCTGCAGAGCAAGGCAAAGAGATCAGGTGGGTTCAGTTCTTTCACACAGCCAACTTTTCTGCCACACTCCCATTATAAGGACAGTTTCCCAAATCCCAGGAACTCTTTCCTCCTGGATATCCCTAAGAGGATGCAATCTCACCTATCACTGAGTCATCGAACATTTTCTATGCTCTGGAAAGACAGGGAAATGCAACCCTATGTAAACCCCCAAGACCTCCCTCAAGTAGTAAATCAACTCTGCTAAATTTGACAGGTACAATGAAAACACAGATAATATCACAGAATCATAGAATGGTTTGGGTTGGAAGGGATCTTAAAGATCATCCAGTTCCAACCCCCTGCCATAGCATAGACACATTCCACTAAACCAGGCTGCTCACAAGCCCCTGTCCTACCTGGCCTTGAACCTCCAGGGATGGGGCATCCACAGCTTCTCTGGGCAACCTGTTCCAGTGCCTCACCACCCTCACAGTAAAGAACTTCATTCCAATATCTAACCTAAACCTACCCTCTTTTAGTTTGAATCCATTCCCTCTTCTATTGTCACTACATGTCCTTGGCAAAAGTCCCTCTCCATCTTTCTTGTAGGCTCCCTTCAAGTACTGGAAGGCCCCAGTTAGGTCACCCCTAAGCCTTCTCTTTTCCAGGCTGAACAATCCCAGTTCTCTCAGCCTTGCCTCACAGGAAATGCGCTCCATCATTCTAATAATGTTGGTGGTCCTCCTCTGGACCTGCTCCAACTTGTCCAAGTTCTTCCTATGCTGGGGACCCCAGAGCTGGATGCAGCACTGCAGGCGGGCTCTCACCAGAGCACAGCAGAGGGGCACAATCCCCTCCCTCATCCTGCTGGCCACACTGCTTTGGATGCAGCCCAGGATACCATTGGCTTTCTGAGCCGTGAGCACACAGTGCCAGCTCATGTCCAACCTCTTATATATCCTCTGGCTTCACTGAAGCCATAGTTGTTTTACTCAAAATAGGATTTGTTATATATCCAGTTCCACAGCTTCCTTCCCATAAGGGCAATTTGGCAAATATCTTTACCTTGTCCGTAATTTGCTAGACATCTAAAACGTTTCCTCCTCCAAGACAGCTGCTAATTGAGGCAGGTCACAAAGCTTCCACTAGGCTTACCCAAATCCATCTATCAGTCTATTTAGAGGATGGTTTTCTTTAGTAGACCTTCATGCTCAAGCATCTCACCTCTCCGAGTTAGCAGGGCGGCTTGTCACAGGTTTAAAGATGCAAATTCTCTCAAAGCAGCAATACAGCAGATAAACAAGACCCACACTGAATGGAGTAAACAGGTCAAAGGTTTTGCAGACAAAGTGTCCTCCTGGAAAAAAAAAAGAGGAAGTACACCAATGCCAGCAGATTATACAGAAACAAGGAGATACCAAGCACCTCAATCCTTCTGCAGAACTACTAACAGGGATTTTGTGCATTTAAACAGCATTCAGAACACAGTTATGAAGTGGGTCAGCAAGGCTTCATGAAACATATTCCCAATGTCTCTGCAGCAAAGAGAGAAAAGCATTCCCTTGACCAGAATCTAATCTGTATGTAGACTGTCTCCCAAGCAAACCTTCTATCTACCCCGCATCCTTCCCTTCCAGGCCCAAACTGTGCCCTACAGCATGGCAGCATGCTATCCCAAAGCCTCTAGGGAAGAGGAGCCCTGATATATGCAACAAGGAACCTCAGGATAGAGGAGAAAACTATTAGATGTTACCTAAAGAAAATAACTTGCCATCTAGAGAGAAAAGAATGTTGCCCCTCTCCTTCAAACAAGACTCCCAATTTCCCCAAGCAAAAAGCAGGCATTTTTACAGAACTATCATCCACCCATGTGGGAAAGACTTAAAGAAGGTTGCCCCTTTTATCATATCACGTTTGAGACTACTGCTAAGTAGATCATTGCCTCAGGTTCTTCTAAACATAGGGCACTAGATAAAAATGATCATTTTGTTGCCATTTGTCTTCTATATCAGTGCCAAAGGCTAACTAAACTCAGTGGAAGAGAGGAGCCATCAAAATCAGACACAGCTGTAAGGTCCATCATTTAGCAGCAATGAGGTACCACTAAGACAGTGTGAGGCATCATTTGTTCTGATCACACAGATGGCAGACTTAAAGGAGAAAAGCCTTCAGAAGTTAGAGGAAAGGAAGAACTGGATAAAGACCACACTCTGTTAAAATCACCTGGAATATTCAGGAAGCAGGTCCAGCTAGTGCCATAAAACTCAGATAGACTATCCAGTTATCACACTGCATGACCTTACCCCCAAAGAGCTATATAACCCAACAAATTAAGTGCTTTAAATTAATGCATTTTAGCTCTTGCTTTTAATTAAAAGCAAAATATATGTAGATTATCTTATTTTTCTGACCAGTTCTCTTAGCTTTGTGACAACCATCTCAGGATTTATACGTACACATTCAATTCTGTGCAACTTGGCCTCACAGCAGAGCAGACTTCAAGGCACTAATAAAAATTGTACAGCAACATTCCCCAGAGCCATCCACACCTTAGAGAAGGAGGAAGATTAATGGACAAAACATACCTGTCCGGACAATGGACAGTGCTGTAAGGAACTGGCAAAGCATGAGTTGTTTGCTTAGGATTTCTTGCAGATTCTCCTGACCCTCCACTGAGAAACCCTGCAAAGCACATAGCATATGATTAGTATCTCCACAACTCTGCTGGTCAAGCAAAGGATTCTGAGGAACTAAATAACGGAATCATGATTATTTATGTTTCTTTAAGGTGAAAGAACTGACACTACGAATTTTAAAGGCAAGGCTTGCAGAATTTCACATTGTAGCTACAAACACATGTCAAATACCCTGCTGTATGCAGACTGAGGTGTCAGTTTTATCA
Organism: Oriolus oriolus; assembly: GCA_013400235.1. Lineage (NCBI taxonomy): Eukaryota > Metazoa > Chordata > Aves > Passeriformes > Corvidae > Oriolus > Oriolus oriolus. The sequence continues at coordinate 826,793 of VXBT01011953.1, forward strand.
TGTTTTTTCTAGTGCAGGAAGAAAAAGAAATTGACCAACCCCATCAGCCATTAAGAAATGCACTCCCTTGTGATCAGTGTTGTCCAAAACAAAATTCTGGAAAGCAGTAATGTTTTCTGATCGAGTGATGTCTCCATCTCCATCAATCCCACCCTCTCCTAAGGAAAAAAGGGGACAATCAATAACACATTTGCAAGTACAAACAAAAGATCACTATGTGCAGATGATCTACTGTATTCAATCAACATTTAGTCAGAAATTACGAAGACCTTGGTAGGTGAATAAGCATTAACAACATCCCCTGTTCACCACCAAAGATGCTTTTTAATTTAGAAAAATTATTCAGATTGTGTGGTCAGCCTGAAACAAGACCATATAATAACCATGCTCAAAGGATGTGCTGTACATTAGCCTCAGCAAAAGACAAACGAGGACTATATGACAATACAATATTCTCATCTAAGCAGGAATGGCACATAGCTCAACCTACTGAAAATGTAAGATGCAACCTCACTGCACAATTCACCTGTTAAAAACACGTTATTACAGAGAAGGCAAAATTCTTTATATTGTGCATTTGTAACCTTCTACTAAGAATTCAAATAATTCCAAAGAAACATAATAGTCTATTTTCAAACACAATGTAATCTGGACTTTAAAAAAGCAACCCCAAAAAAACTGTGAAGAAGTTTATAAAGGGAGTAGGGAAAGAGACATAGGGTTTGTGCACAAATACTCATACAGTTCTCCTATATGGCTCTTTTTTTTAAAGAGAGCTACATTGCCCCCCAGCTGGTGTTTTAGAAAGCTGACCTAAGGTGTATCCTAGAGCTCACCAATTCCGCCTTTAGGAAGCCTGAACTTCTATTCGGTATTAGTCCCTGTAAATCTTCTACAGCTACAGATTCTATTACCTCAGCTGGAGGACTAGAAAGCAGAAGATATCAGGATGCATGATAGTGTTTTGATAACTAAACTCCTCACCAACCATCTTGTCAATAAGTGAAGTGACACTGGAATTTGTTACCATTCTTCACAAAAGAAATTTCATGGCAGGCTGCTTCCTTCCCGTCAGTGGAAGAGAGTCAGTACACATCTCACTAGACTTTACAGCATAACAGAAAGGGTTCAAGAAAATTAATCAAAATCATTGGGCTATTAATTTCTCCAGGTATCTCCTCCTCTCCATAATACCAGTTTGCAGTGAGCTATGAAGATCCAAACACTGCAACCATTAGAACAAGGTGTTTATCTGCCTTGCTGCCCTTGCCATGAATCTTCACTTTAACTAAGATCTAATCCTTAAGTGCTACTAACCATTCTCTAAGAGCTCATCATCAGGTGTCAAGAGTGGCAGCCAACAAGAGTCAGTGGTGGAGAGGAAAAAAACACACCAGGCACAACGGAAAAGCAAACCATCTTCTCTACAAGAAAGTCACCTTCCAGTTTCTTTTAGTTAGTCTGAAATAAGAAGCATGAATACTAGCAAATCCTTGGATTTCCCCTCCTAATCCTACAGGTGAGGCAGACAGAGGGCTCAAACATATCACCAAGATTAACAAGTTATGATGCATGAGCAGAGATGGAGCAATTGTCTGTGTACACATGTTTAGTCTGTCTTAAAGCAAGGTAAAACATGTTAACATAATAAATATCCTTGCATTAAGCAGCTCATTTAGTCACAGTGATTCAGATACAGCCTCTAGCCCAAATCTGTTTTATTTATCTTTACTAAGAGCCCCCAGTCAATTATCAGAGCACAGCTAGGAAGCGCTAATATAGAAACATGCTGACAGTCGGGCAAATGAGGTTTCTATCTCTGGCTCTGCTAATAGATCTTTGGGCACATCGGGAGGCTGGAGCACCTCTCCCATGAGGATAAACTGAGAACACTGAGGCTGTTTAGCCTAGAGAAGAGAAGGCTCTAGGGAGTCTAGGCACCCTTCAGTACCTAAAGCGAGCTACAGGAAAGATGGGGAGGGACTTCTTATCGGGGAGTATTGTGATAGAGTATTGGATAACAGCTTTAAACTGAAAGAGGGTATGTTTAAAATAAACATTAGCAAGAAATTCTTTACTCAAAGTGATGAGTCACTGGGACACATTGCCCAGACAAGTTGTGGATGCCCAGTCTCTGTTCATGGCCAGCTTGGATGGGGCTTTGAGCAAACTGGTCTCCTGGAAGGTGTCCCTGTTCACAGCAGGGGGATTCGAGCTAGATAATTTTTAAGGTCCCTTCCAACCTGCACAATTCTATGATTCTGTGATACGTCCTCTCATTCACTGTGTTTCAGGCTGAAATCAGTGATGTGACAAAAACATTGCCAAGCAATCTTAAAACACTCTATAATGTTCAGATAAGCAAAGTACTCAAATATCAACTACTCCAATGAAACATTCCCAGGCCAGACTGGTAATAAGTGCACAAAAATGACTTGATATGCAAGCTCACCAATCTCAACCCTTTTCTCCAATGACAGCCCCCTTCTACCTTGCAAAATGGTTCCCTAGGCTTCTCCTAGATCCCTCTGCTGGTATCAGTACCAGCCCTGCCACTAATACAGAGGTTGCAGCATAAGCAAAAACATCAGGTAACACTCATGAGCGCACTACATACCATAATAAGGTTCAAAGAGCTCACTGGAAGCAGAATAGAAGTCCTCCAGTTTAAAATCATTTGGCCCTTTCAAGGTCATGCCAAATCCTTTTGCATGCCACTTCCGCCTCCACAAGACATATTCAGAGAAGCCTCCAGGACCAGCACACACATCAGCAAAGTAGAGCAGCTCTGCATCATACTCCTTTATCAAAGGCACCTGCAAAAGGAAACTGAGGAAATTCTACTGACCCGTAACAGCTCCCATCAGTCAAACCACATACACCATAAACTACACTGCTCAGAGGAGTCTTTCAAGTACCTCTTTTCCCAGCTAGTACCCTAAATATTCTCTTTTCTTCCCACCTTCCACATTCTCTGAGAAAGCACTGCTGTTTGAAAGTTAGAGGCACTCACCCCTTGGTAGTCCTTAGGGTTTGTAAACATGTAGTCAAAGACATGGTCCATATTTGCCATCTTCATTGCAGCCCTGTGAACACATAAATAGGGCCTTGTTAAGTTTCATCCTTGGCTCCCACAGCTGAAAATGGACATAAATGGGAAAGGAACTACACTACTAGACATTCTACAAACCTGTTCAGAAAGAAAGCTCCACGGATCATCTCATAGGGGTTAGACCTTGTTCGCGCTCGACGCATTTCTTCTCCATCCAGCTCATCAAATACACTCTGCACAAACAGAAACAAAGCTCAGCTGGACCTGGCACAGGCTGGAGGGATAGGCAGGCATCAGCATTTCCCATTTTCTTGCTTCTCTCTCTCCTTAGACAGCAAACTCCATGCAGGATTTGGTTCTCCAACACAAAATGTGTTTCTGTCTCATAATGATATTTCCTGTTCTTCTAAGCCACCTCAGCTCTTAAGCAAATTTAATACCACTGACAAATTCTGTACTGATAGCTCCAGAGCCTGATAATCTGGTTAGCCACCTCAAAAGCAGTCCCAGCCTTCCTTCACATGTACACACACACACACACTCTACTGCAATATACAAGGGCATGATAAAATCTAGGAGAGAAGACTGAACAGACAAGAAAAGAAGGGGAGCTCATTTCCTTAGCTTATTCAAACCTTCAGCCTTTCAGTCGGACTAAGAGCGGCCAACTGTTTTCAATCATCTCTGTGCTGGTTTTGGCTGCGGCAGTTAATTTGTTTCATAGTAGCCAGTATTGAGATACATTTTGGATTTGTGATGGAAACAGTGTTGATAATATAGATACATTTTTGTTATTTCTGAGCAGCTATGAACAGTATTAAGGCCTTTTCTGCTTCTCATACCACCCTGCCAGCGAGTGCTGGGAGTGCACTCTTGTGGAGTTTGGAGGGGACGCAGCCGGGACAGGTGACCCCAACTGTCCAAACAGATATTCCATACCATACCCCATCATGGTTAGTATATAAAGCTAGGGGAAGAAGGAGGAAGCAGAGGACATTCAGAGTCACGGCTTTTGTCTTCCCAAGTAACTCTTGTACGTGACGGAGCCCTGCTCTCCCGGAGATAGATGGCTGAACACCCGCTTGCCCATGGGAAGCAGTGAATTAATTCCTTGTTTTGCTTTCCTTCCACTAAGTGGCTTTTGCTTTACTTATTAAATTGTCTTTATCTCAACCTATGACTTTTCTTCACTTTTACCCTTCCCATGCTCTCCCCAGTCCTCCTGGTGGGCGAGTGAGCAAGCAGCTGCAGGGAGCTTAGGTGCTAGCTGGAGTTAAAGACAATCCCTTAGAAGGCTGAGGTTCAAAAAAGGTTGCTGAACAGATAGTAAAAAACAGGATGCTCAGTGATCCCAGTGACATGGAGGTGACAGAGGACATTCTGACCTATTGTCAATTACCTAACTACTCAATCCTTTTCAATTATTTACTTCACTTGCTTCCCCAAAATTTCAGTTCCTCTCTAAGAAGGCGGCCCACCTTGCACTGCAGGACATTGCGTAAAAGCTCTTCATTACAGAACTCTGTTTCATCTTCAATAATCAACTTTCTCTGCAACAGGACAAGAACACAGAGAGCAGTTAGCAAACATGGTATCATCATTTCAGAATGCAACATGTATCAATAATGGATGAAGGCTGTCAATCACATACTAGGCTGTATCAGCAAAAGCATGGCAATTAGGCTGAGGAATTATTCTCCCCTGTTAGGCATCTCAAGACCACATATGAAATACTACATCCAGTTTAGCACTCCCCAGCACAAGAACAGACATACTGGAACAAAAGCAGCAAAAGGGCCACCAAAATGATGAGGGTGAAAAAGCACCTGGTGTGTGAGAAAAAGCTGAGAATGGTTTGTTCAGAATGCAGAAAGGGGGATCCTATTGCTGTACCTAACAATGGGACAAGTTCCTGCCAACAGGAGACAGAAAAGATTGACCTAGGCTCCTAGAGATGTACAGCAACATGGCAAGAAAAAATGGACAAAAGCCACATAAAATATGCCAGTTAGCCATATGGAAATTTTCTTTTGTCAAATGGGTCTTCAAACACTGAACAGATGCCCAAACAGGCTGTAAAGTTTCCAGCCTTGAAAATACTCAAAACTTGACTAAACAAGGCCTTGAGCAACCTGAGCAGATCCAGCTCGATCTGCTTTAAGCAAGAAGCCAAACTAGCAACCTCAAGAGGTTGTTCGCAGTCTAGGCTATTCTACAACTACTTGACATGGCAACTGTTCCAGGCTGAGTACTCCTGCTTTGTCTTAGGCTGGTAAGTACTGAGATATAAAAAACTACCTTCCCCACAGTCATCCACTCCTTCAGCTCCTGGGCATCTGGGATCTCCGTGGTACACTCAGGGCACCAGTCCACCTTCTCATAGGCACTAGGCTGCAAACACAAGTCATGGGAAGAGGCAAAGATGTTTTTACTAGAAAAATATAAAAACCAACTGCTCCCCAAAAGTTTGCCTCCCAATGCATAAGGGGTTATGCCATGACTTTAGGGTCAACCATAGAGTTTTTTCCTCCTGGACTAAAACAAGTATTATTTATTTTTAAAACTAAAAAGGACCCCAAACACCTCCACCACAAAAAACCCCTCACCACTTTCCCCTTTATTAGAGTCTGATAATCAAGGCAAAACAGAAGTCTAATACTCAAAGTACAGTTTAGAAACACTGGAAAAGAGACAGTTGCCAAAAAAATCCCACACTTGCTTTAAGCATTCTTTCTCCCAGTTTTTGCTGAACACAACAAGAGAAATGGGACTTAAGACAGGAAGTACTTACCTCTGGCTCATCCTGCCAATCAATATTGAGCTCCCCATCAAATCCTTTGAGGGTCAGGCCAAAACCTCTCCTTCCCTTCTGACTGGAGGCCTCAACAATATCCTTCCTGCCTTGGCCATATTTTCCCAGGCCTTCTCCTTCCCGGAAGCCCATCTTGGCCTATAAAAGGAGCAAAGGAAGCACACTGAGGCAAGTGAACTTGAGTTTATGTACAACTGCTAAGGTCAAAGACTAGTGGGGAAAATGGCACCCAGAAGTGACTTGAGACACTGAGCATTTTTAATTTCAATTGTACCTTTCAGGACTTTTGAGTGAGTTCACTTCACTGAGACAGGGTACAAAAAAACTAGATCTGAAGAATGATTTTTGAGATGACAGCAAATTACAAAAGGTTCAGTAACGTAGGAATAGCCGGCTCAGAGGGAAAAGTAGTGAGGAGCCTGAAGCCATTCATCACAGGGTTCAGTAAGCACGGACAGTTCACAAAAAAAAGATGCTGGTACAGGAAAAAATTCACATGGTGATGATATTCTTTGTTGTGAATGTGCATTCACATGTATTTCAAGTATCAGTTAAAACTTCAAGTAAATTCCTCCTCAGAGGAGGAATGCAAGACACACTGCTCCTGAAACCATACACATCTCTTAGGTTAAAAGAACTATGTCCAATAATTGCTAGTTTTTCAGGCTTTTCACTTAGTAAATTTTAGCAATAAGAGAACAATAACAAAAAGCAGGGATGCAGTCAATTTCACATATGCACAAGACAGTAAGGAAGTAGAAGACTTAATGACTGTTTCACTTTGAATGTTACCCATATACTCCTTCCTGTGAGAAACAAAAAAACATCATTTGTTACCAACCTGTATGAGAAACAACACAAGAACATCTGACAGGTTTTAAACAAAGGTACATGGTGTTTTCCCATTGCCTTTGCTCTGAATCAGACCTTGAAGTATGTGCACCAGATCTCACAGCCACTGAATCTGTTTTACACCAGTTTTCTGAGGACAGAATTTTGAAAATCTAGTAATTAGGGACCATTTTTCTTTTACTTACTAAATGCTGCCAAATCATTCAACCAGATTTGATATCACATCAATCTTTAAATACAAATTTATGAGGCCTTAATAAAAAAACCAAACCTCATAGCAGTAGTAAAAGCACCTGCATTGGGGCACCTGAAAACACATTTCCTAACTGGCTAAGGAGAAAAGTTTCCAAGGACAGACAGTCTTGCTCTAGAATTAGCAAACTGCTGCCCAGTGCCAAAAATGCACAAGGACAGATTCTGAATGATCAGCAACAAGATTGAAGTACAGAGAGGCACAATCAGCAACTCTCAGCCTCTGGATCCCATTGAATTTTGAATTCAAGAAAGCTCTTTTTTTCATGTAGAGCTATGATCCTGCTCATCAGCAGCATTGCAAGTCCTCAAGAGGCAGTTCCTACTCCCTGTTCCCACTCCTAGCAGCAGCTAGGACTTCCCAGCTTCTAGCAGAACACTGCACTTCTAACTCAGCAAAGGCAGGTACAAGCTGGTCTACCATCATGGAAAGATAATTAATCCAAGCTCCTGTGAGTACAGCCCCAGCACAGAACAAAGGGAGACCAACATTCAGGCCCTCAGTGTGTCCCAAATTTTCTGTCACATTTCAAGTCATACACAACTATACATCTCATCTTCTCTGCTGCCCTTGGAAGTAACATTTTTGTTTCTCTGTTCTTTCATGATTATGAGATACTCACAATACCACAAAGCTTGCATCAGGAAACAAGCATGCATCAAAAGAGACTCAACTTCTCTACAGGCTACTATTGCCTTAAATTCAGGAAAAAGTTGCCAAATTTGGGACTACCATAAAACTGTCAACCATTTTCTCAGAACTTTTAAAAAGCACTTTCTTCCCCATGCTAATATTGTGCAGTCAAGGGGTGGCTAATCACTTTCAAAGTTTAGTTGTCACAGTCACTAACCTTTACAACTTCCTGCCTTTCTAAGAAATTTCCAGCCCTACATAAGGCAGAGTGGTATGACTTGAAAGGGAAAGAAATACTTTAATAACTAAGGTAATATCCCACAAAAGTATACCAGCCAGCCTCCGAGACCAAACAAATTAATGGCAATCAGAGAATTTGCTAAGGCCTTTCTTACAAAGCATTTGTTAAGTCAAGCATTGCAAAATAACACGATAGGACTTTTTTTTCATGCTCAGTAAGCTGACTGACCCAGAGATCCTTTCCTTCTTATTCACTTCCCTGCTCCTTCGCCTTGAACTCAACTTTCTTTTTTAACAGATCCCCTTAAACCAAGATCTCTCAGCCTCCCCCAACTGCTGCTAGTAGACAGCCCAAAGATGCAGAGAACCCTGCTACAAAGAGGATCAGAATCAAAGTATTTTTTATAACAAACTGGTCTTTTCACTTCACTTTATCAATTCTTAATAGTTTGGTCCAAAACTATTTTGACCTACCATAAGCTTTTGGGAGACACTGTTATACATTGAGTAGCGAGATGAAGTACCCTCTACAAGAGAATCTTGTTTGAACTCATTGCTGAAGACTGGTCTTTTTTCATCGCTCTCACTGTCAGACCCACTGGTGCTACTGGAGGACTCTGAAAACAAACAAAAAAGTGAGAATGAAAATAAAAATAAAACGGAAGAAAGACATCTCAGTAATCACATTAGAATATAGTGTGACTCATGAAATCCTCTGAACACCCACACAGAGGACATTTCAGTATCTCAAATGTGCTATGGGAAGCATGCAGGTGTAATATAGAACACCCTGTGCAACCAACACTTGGTTATCTTCCCTGTTGCCTCAGGGACACACATAACCTCTCTGACTCCATGAATTTCAGGCCCCACAAAGGGCTGGGCAAACCCCATCACACCAGCAGAGCAGCCACAGCACGACCACAATAGTACTGTGGTGTGCCTGACCTTTGCAATGATCCTGAGGAACGGAGAAGGTCTACAGGGATTCTCTCCTGAGAATAGTGACAATTACACCTTGATGAAACATACTGAACTTTTTTTCCATATTCTACCTAACTACAAGTGTAAATCCATCCCTAACTTAGCCAAAAACCCACATCAAGTACACAGGCATCTACCAAATGGCCAACACTGCAGAAAGAAGAGAAAATTAACCTTATTATACTTCAGTTTGACCCCCACTATACAGTTAAATAGCAAGGATCCCCAAGTTCACTACAGCAAGTGAGAAAGTTTTTCACCTCTAGAGTTTACTGACACACACAAACTCACGGGAAACATAAGATCAGAAGACCTCAGTCTTTTTTAAAATACCTTGAGAGAGGTTTGAGGAAGAACTTAATCAAGTCAATGGTTCAAGCAAGGTAATAAGTATCAACATACACAGCAGGCACTCAAAATAAACCTTTCTCACCAGAAACTAATGCATCAGAACCTTCATGGGCACCAAACAATGAAGTTCTGTCTGTGCCCAGCTCCCCCTTGGGATTTAGTTGGTAAGAACCTAGGCGTGTACGAGCTGTACAGTCCTCACTGCTGTGCTCCAGCTGTAAGGTGCCCAAACCTACTCACTCTGGGCAGGATGTAACTGGGATCTGGGCAGGAATCATGGTAGTCTCATTCATCTCAGCCTGCTCTGTACCAGCTGGCTGCCCAGGGAGGCCCTACAATCCAATGAGTCCTTCTGCTTTTCCTGGGGTAATATCACTATGAGGACAAAGCAGTGGCACAAGTTTCTTACTACAGCTAATTCATACGGACTACAGGAGCAGCAATCCACAGCAATCACAGCCATGCTCTGTGTTGGCCTCCTGCCTCTTCAGCTCCCTTGTTTGCCAAGTGCTGAAATCATTTAGTGCTGCTTTGTACAACTAGGGGAAGTTGAACTACAAAAGTTGCCCTGAGATAACACAGAAGATTGTTAGCAGAGTTGATCTTTTCCTGTTTATCACTTAAGGAATAATTTAGCTCCACAGAAGTGTTAAAAAAAAGCAAAAGGTACTATAATATTTAAAAAGAAGGATTGAACTTTTCTTACAGTTGTCTAATTTAAGAAAAAATACAGACTATTTCTCTCTCAACTCACAGATCTCTGTATTTTCCTGTTCTGGAAAACTGAGCATCAGTGAAGAAACAGGAAACAACTGAAAAATTAGCAAAAAAAGGCCATTACAAGAAAGTGAAGTAAAAATGAAAGACACCATAGTGAAATATACAACTGTAGTTAAAACCCTTTCAATGTGTCCTCAGTGCTTGTTGCTGAGCAATCAGTTTTTAAGATTCAGGACTTGTGTCCCCACAAAACTACTACACTAGAGTTTCACAGTATCAATCTTTGAGGCTTCCAGCTCCAGACAAGGAAGGCTATGACTCAATCTGTGTTTGCAACATTCTATACCCATCTTGATTTTCAAACATCTGTCACACAAGATATAGTTCTGCTTCTTTCACAGAGATTTTAGCTAAGAACACACTCACAAAGGATTTTTGCTATAGGGTCAGTTACTGCTTTCTGCTTCTTCAGTACACAGCTTCAGTTAACTTTCAGCTGTGTCTTATTTTCTAGAGACTCATAAAGTGTCTTAAACCAAATACCCACTACATAAGTTTCACGCAAGTCCCTTCACAACTCTTCTTGTTTTTAAGATTTGCTAAACCATGCTCAGCTGAGATTAGATCTCAAATCACTTCTTTCCCCAACCTCCCTTCTTTCATTAGAAACCACAATGGGTGTAATAGACTACTGAACAATTAACCCTACCCAAAATGTCGTCCTTGAACTGTATCAACTTGGTTTTTAATCACTACGTCTTACAGCCTATTTTGATGCATTTATGAACTCAATAATCAAAAGGGGGGGGGAGGAAATGAAAAAAACCACTGGTTTGAATTTTTTAGCTCAGCCCTGAGTGCACAGAGCATTCCCTACCCCAGCTCTCACATTCTGCACCCCTGATGTCCTCACTCACCTTGGGCCTTGCCAGACAGGTACACACACAATACTCTGCAACTACAGCTACTCCTAAACCAACCCACTCATCTTCCACACACACCCCCTTCCATTTTCACAAGGGAAGGCTTCTTTATGCATTCAGGCTCTTGAACACCTCGTGACCATGGGAAATCCTAAGACTCTGATGTAGCAGGCATGACAGTCAGGCAACCTGAAGTATCACCTTGGCAGAGTTTAAAGTGTCCCACAACCGCAATACCAATTATGTAGGGCACGTGCCTCATCTGTGGTATATCCCAACTCCAGGTGAGAAAGCACACTCCAAGAAAAGGTAGGCAATTAGTTAACTCTGAAATAGATTTTCTTTCTGAAATGAAACACCTGTGAGCTCTCACAACTCTGTTCTCTCCTGGAAAAAATCGCACTAAGCTAGCATAAGAAGCGGTCCTACAAAGTAGAAGCCCCAACCAACCAGCCCCTCTGTATTCATCTCAATTTCTCCCATCTGCAGAAATGTGATAAGCCTACTGATTTCTTTCTTCCTTTTTGAACAAAATTAAGATTAGGATGCTTCTTTATGGTGTAACACCCACAACGCTTCAGTGCTGAGAGTTTCCAAACCAGAAATAACTGCTGAGACTGAAAAGATCAGTATCACAAGAATGTTTAGAGCTTTGGATCATGCACATGTCATCTACCTCAAATTCAATTTTCTATGTCTGAATTCATACAATTCCCAGATTAAAAGGTTTACAGAAGATTTTTAAAAAGCCTAAAAGAATTCACACCAATCCAAGTGTGAACACAGTTTCCAAGTGTTTCACAATTTCTTGTGAAAAGAAATAATGTAGCTTTTATCCTAAAGAGAGAGTATGCCCTTGAAGTTCAGGCTATCAGTTAGTACTTAGGAGATGTAGGTTCAGTTCTTGGTCATTATTTACATCCCCTACAGCAGCACGTACCAGATCTCCAACCTTACCTTGAGTAGTATGATTACTAAATTGATTTTCATCATCTGAAGTAGAACTGAGGGTTAATCCCAAATCTTCCATCCTCTTCTTCTGCTTATTTTGGGGGCTGCTAAATTCGGGTTCTGTCCTTCTCTTCATGTTTTCCTGAAATGCTAAAAGAAGATGATGACACTTGGCAAACATTAAGCAAATTAACTTTCTGTAAGGCACAGCAGCATGATGGCATAAATCATGTTATGCTGCTCAGTATTAGAGTTCTCAACTTAAATGTCTTTGGGTAAAAGTACCTGCTTCTTTTGAATCTGCCTTTTTAAACAGCTAGTCTAACTAATCAAACGGGAAACTGATATGTAAGTTTCCCTGGAACTGATGAATTTCAAATCACTTCTACAACCTACTAATCCCCAAATGCAAGTAGATGAAGTCAACCCAGACACAGACACTTAGATAACTTAAATATATGGCAGTTCATTACTACTACTGAATCAAAGATTCATTTTATCCAGACACACTGAAAAAATGTAAGATCAATCTAACAGAGGATATGCAAGGTGGAACCAATTTGTCATGAGACTCCAAACAACTCTGACCTCACCTCTGCAAATATTAATTAATAAAGGAACTTTCCTACATGACTTTTATAACAGAACTTTATTAAATATGTGAGCTCAAGTTGTGTGTGGGGTTGTGTTTTTCACCAGGAATCACTGGCAAGATATCCAGCTTCTGGATGTGGCTGATAAACTTTGCATAAACCCAGAGAAAGGTCTAATGCTTAAGATGGAGTTAATAGAAGCCAGCTTGGAAGGTTTGCAGAAGACAAAAAGCAAGGAAAGGGAAAGCACGTAAAAATTTAAAGGCAAAAATGCTTAGCACACCAGCTAAAACCTCCCTGCTACTGAAAAAAACAAAAAAAAGAAACTGAACCTTGATTAGTGTTTATTATTCTACATAGGATTGTTGGGCTACAAAAGATGCCCCAAGTCACCAATTCAAACTTATCTGATAACCCTAGGTCAGTTATCAAACTTATTTCCACAAACACATACAAGGCAGCTTAAGGCCAAATTCTTTCTTTATCCTCACAACTCTGACTGCAAAAAGATCCAACAACTTCACTGCACTACGGCTAAGAAATCTTTTTCCTTCCACCAGAAGTTCTATTATAGACAACTCACCTTTATCTGCTCTTGCCTCAATTGAGGGGTTTGGTTTTTTTCCCCTTGTTTATCTCTAACAACCCAGCCATTTCCTATTTCTTCCAAATGAGAGACCAACACACTCTCAGTTCACCCCTGCCAGGTCCCTGTCAAGACCCCCACCCTCCAAACCCCACTAAGGGTCCCCCCCAGCTCACCTGCCTTCCCGACAAATTTCAAACCATGCAAACTTAGGCGCAAGTTAGGGACACCCAGTCCCTCAGGAGCCCCGCAGCTGTGAGGGAAAGCCACTCCACATCCCCAGCCATGCCCCACAGCCCCCTCGCACCGCACCACCGGCCTCTCACACAACCGTTTAGGATGGAAAAGACCGCGACGGTCATCGAGTCCAACCCATGACCGAACACCACCAAGGGAACTAGACCAAGCCACTCAGTGCCACGTCCAGTCTTTTCCTGAACACCTCCAGGGATGGTGACTCCATCACTTCCCTGGGTTGTCCATTCCAATGTCTAATCACCCCTTCCGTGGAGAAATTCCTCCTGATGTCCAACCTGAACCTCTCCTGGCGCAGCTTGAGGCTATGTCCTCTTGTCCTGGTTGCCTGGGAGAAGAGGCCGATCCCCATCCGGCTACAGCCTCCTTTTGGGGAGTTGTAGAGAGCGATAAGGTCTCCCCTGAGCCTCCTCTTCTCCTGCCTAAACACCCTCAGCCGATCCTCACAGTACTTACCCTATAGACCCTTCACCAGCTTCGCTGCCCTTCTCTGGCCTCTCACCCCCGTCGCACCGCCCGCTGTGCAGCCCTTGTTCCCAGAGGCCAAGCCGAGACCCCCTCGCAGGCGGAGGGGGGGCGGCGGGGAGACCGCGGGAGCCGCCGGCGGCCGCGCCCCGCACTGACCCACACACGACCGGGGTCAGCAGACAGCACCGTGCTGGAGCGGGCGGCACTCACGGCGAAAGCGGGGCAGGCGGGTGGCCGCGGCCAGCTCCGAAGGGCTCTAGCTCCGAAGGGCTCCGGCTCCCAGGGCGCGGCGAGGGGAGGACGCGAGGCCGCCGCCGCCGCTTTCGTTTCCCCGCTCGGACGCGGCGTCGTCCCCGCCCCCGCCCCGCCCCTCGCGCGGGGCCTCCCCGGCCGCCGGCGCGCGGCAGTGACGCACCCCCGCGGTCCCGTTCCCACAGGCGGGTCGCGGGCAGCCCCGCCCCGGGCTGAAAACACCGAAATTCTGTGTGAAACGCTACACTGACTTAATAATTTGTATACGGATATAAAAATGTTTATCGCTCGTGTATCGTAGCGGAAGCTGTGGGTGTTTAGGCTAGAAAAGCGGAGACTCAGGGGAGACCTTGTCACTCTCTACAACTCCCCGAAAGGAGGCTGTAGCCAGGCGGGGATCGGCCTCTTCTCCCAGGCAACCAGCGACAGGACAAGAGGACACGGCCTCAGGCTGTGCCAGGGGAGGTTCAGGTTGGACATCAGGAGGAATTTCTCTACAGAAAGGGTAATTAGACATTGGAATGTGCCACCCGGGGAGGCGGTGGAGTCACCATCCCTGGAGGTGTTCAAGGAAAGACAGGACGTGGCACCCGGTGCCATGGCCCAGTTCCCATGGTGGTGTTCAGTCATGGGTTGGGCTCGATCTCAGACGTCTTTTCCAAGCTGATCCTAGGAGCCGTCTTGTACTTTGCATTAAGCTTGAAACCTGGGGACATACAGCTCAGCACACAGGCCTGAATGCTTAGTCTCACAAAACCAAAACAAACACGGTAGTCTCAAGAGACAGGAGGATCCTATTTGGGAAGTGTAGCTCATGGTTATCTAGTTGCTGTAAACTATGTGTCTAAACAGGTCAAGGTATGGCAGGACAGGAGGATGAGGAAGAGGAAGTAAAACACTGACTAGTCAGAGCATACCTTTGGAAAAGAAAACCCACACTTCACTTGGGGGAAGGGGGGCACAGCTGGATTATTAAATTGCCTGTTCTGCAGAGTTAAATTTGACAGGTGTTGCTAAGGCTCTGTAGCAGGATGCTTGCCTGGATTGGGAAAAACAACTTGAACAATGACTGTTGGAAAAGCTATCCATGGTAAATTAAGAAGGGGTCACCGTGCTACTTTTGGTGCTCAGTAATGCTGAAATCAGTCTGACTCATCAGTTCTGAAGTTAAACATCCTGAGAGTGAGATGAAGATGTGGTAGACCTGATAAAATACTGAGATAAAGGAACAAATAAGTGATACTACTGATAACTTATCTAAAGTTGCTGAGCTGACACAGCTGGCCTGGAGACCTATGATTGATAGTCAATAACTTCATATGAGTCCCAAATTTTAAGGACAGGGTCTTCTAAAATATCCCTTCTTGGAGTGTATGTGTGGAGATTTCTCCCCTGACTGGGGATGCTGTTCAAGGTTACTCCTCACAGCTGAGCAAAAGGGATTAGTCCACATTCATTGGTATGGGTGAGTAACAATCTCTACTTAATTGGGTTTTCCTAGCTTTAATACAATTGCTTTAAAACAGTTGCTTCAATATCGCATCATAGTGCACTAGAATAGCTGTTCTACATCCTATACTGTGTAGTAAATAATTCTGATTAAGATCTTTTTGTCCAATCATTATCAAAATAAATCATACATATTTATATATCTGGTTTGCCATCCTTAAATTCTCCAGGACAAAGTTCTAAAAAGGTTCATTTACACCTATATAATCCTTTACACATAAACCATTGACAGTCTGAGGCTTAGATTGGATCCAGCCACATCCAGTCTCCTCTCTGAGAAGGATTTTAGAAAGCAAGGGGGCCCTGTCTGCACCTCGTGACTTAATGGGAGGGCTTCTTTAATAAACTTTGTCTGAAGCTCCCACTCTGCTTGTGACAGGCTCACCACGCATGTTGTAGATTTTTCTTGCACGAGATTGTCAGATTGGTCTTGGACTCAACAGATCTGCGTGAGTTAAACATCCCTCTGTGATGGTCCCCTTTCACTAGCACCCCTTCCCAACGCTTCCACTGATGCTGACAGACAATGTATTGCTCTGAAAGGGTTTGATTATCACACTACCTGACAGCTGTCTTGAACCTGCCATGCATCATCTGTGACTACCTCAGTTGTAACCTGAAATCTGGAAGGGCTTGATGCCGTCCCAAGACAGGTAACAGTTCAGATAATAACATCTCTGAGGGCACATCCAAGAACAGCCAAGTAGAAGAAAGGATCCAGACCTCAGAGCAAAGGAGAGCACACTGCTAGATATACAGGTCTGCTTTTGTCAGTGAAAAGCTTTTGTAAGTGAACAGTATTAATACTTAACCTCCCTCTGTGAACGGGTACACACTGTGCACCTACCAGTAAGAGCGAAAATAATTTGGTATACACCACTTACATTCTTTGTGTTCTACTGAAAAGAGGACAAACTCAGAAATCAAATCAAAGATTACCACTCTGTTACCGGGGGAAGCATTATCCTTCTCTGCAATATGCATAAACACCAACATAATAAAATAAATATATATTTTGCAAAATGAAATGAGAAGCACAGCAATATGGAAGAGATACAAAGTAGAAGAATTTGCAGTCCTACGTAACCAGAGTATTTTCCTTCTACTCCTCTTCATTGGGAATACCTGTTCCACATCAGCCTATTTCATGAGCATTTTGAGGAATGCTCTTCTCTTGCACATTCTAGAAAGCATCTATTCATAAAAGAGACTTTCAAGAGCACATACAGAAAGTGAACATTAAAAGAGAAAGAAGAATACAGAAGATGTAATGTCTCCTTCACAAAAGAAACCTTACACTAAATTTTTAAGCAAGCTGCCTGGCCCACAGATCAGGCTTCCCCTGTTTAAATCCTGCTGACCAAATTTGTCAGAATGCACTACTTCCTTAGGACAGCATCATCATTCATGCACCTTTTTAATGGGATCTTTCTTAGTGGAAGAAGGTAAGAGGTATGATTGTAGCTGTTAAATTAGCATTAGGGTAATCACAGTCTTGAAGGATTGGGTTGTCTTTCATCAGTTCCTGAATGCAAAAGTCTTTCAAATAACTTTAACATAGTCACACTGTGTACAGCAATCAAAACACGAAGCAAAGTCATTAAATGAGACACTCTGTTTTCTCAAAAAAGTCTAAAGACAACTAGAAGACATTAATCACAGTAGCTGCACCAAAGAAGACTAATGCAGAAATGGATTTGTATTTTCATTCTTAAACAAAATAAACACAGAAACAAAAAAGTATTTACCAAGAGCCAAAGATATATTACAGATGAAAAGGGTTTCCCCATCCTCTTCTCACAGTGTTAGAGTCCTTTCCATGTAACAGCTAAGTCAAAAGCATAAGTCACTGGAAAATGGAACTTGATAGACAAATACATGACACGATGAGGCAAGACCTAATCAGTCTCTTAGGAACGAGTGATTTGCTGTGAGAGTAGTACAACCCACAGCTCA
The DNA here is from genome assembly GCA_013400235.1 of Oriolus oriolus. Classification (NCBI taxonomy): domain Eukaryota; kingdom Metazoa; phylum Chordata; class Aves; order Passeriformes; family Corvidae; genus Oriolus; species Oriolus oriolus. The sequence goes on from VXBT01011953.1 coordinate 844,183, forward strand.
ACAGTGATGTCTTGTAAACAATAAAACAAAGTGCTTCATTCTATACCTTGTGGTTGTCTACAGATGCTGCTTTCCTACCCTGCCAACAGGACATTTCAATAATTTGGAGAGCAGCACACCTGAAGAGGTGGAGGTTCCTCTCTTGCTGCTGATTGTATGTTTTTAAAGTCACTGCTGCTTCCCAGTTCTAAAACCCTTATGCAAAAAGCCTGAAGAGGGAACAAACCAAAGACACTACATGAAAAGAACACTAGCTAAAGAATTCTGGAAGATTTAATCTCCTCCATCCCTATCTAACAGAAAATGGGCTACATAAACAGAGCAAGCTGATGGCCAGCAGGTAGCTTACAATGCACTTGCAGCCAACAGTGTCCGTATCCCACCCTTTACTACCTTTAACGCCAAAGGCCCGAGGTGACTCTTGTTGTCGTATGAAATTCAAGAGGAAAACCCACACTGGCACTTTTTCGTGATATACCTGTCTCCTGCCTGCTGGTGGGGATTGCCAAGTTCTCAAAAGGCTTGGGATATTCCCTCTGCTGCCTGGAATAAGGGAAACTGATATACACATGTAAACATGTCAGTCACTAAGGAAAGGGCAATGATGCAATACAAACTATTTCATTACACCGAGCAGGTCACATTATCATGGAAGTTTAGGGTTTGTATGCCAATTAGCCAGCATAATGTCAGTCTGTTTTCTCACAAACCCAGTTTTGTTTTAGAGATCAAGCTTCTGTGCATTCATTTGGAAAACAAGATCCTTCTTCCAAACGCTGCTAGTTTACAGCTCCAGCCTCTTCACAGAGTCCTTCCAGGTGCCCAGTCCACTCCTACAGTAGCAGTCAACCAAACACCATTAGGCTGGTTATGGGTAGCACACGGCCAATGAGTCTGCAGTAAGAGTGTTCAGATAACATAGTAGCTTTCACTATAGGAAGCATCCTCCTCAGAGTCCTCACTGTCACAACTGCTCCTTGACAAGATGAAGTAGGTGGAAGAAGGGGCACCGTTGTCATTGTCTGTGGCTGGTTTCGCCATCACATTCCGTTTCTCTGCATTTAAAACACACAGATACAAAAGTTAGCTGTGACCACTGTACCCACAAGAGCTAAATTACTACCTGTCCTTGGAACTATATTATAGCTTCTCACTGTCACTTTGCAATAGGTCTTTCAAGCTGCAGGACGTCGGTCTTTTTCTTCCCAGTTTTCAGCATAAAAGAACAAAGGTATGGGGTTTATTTGTTTGCTTAAGTGTTCTAAAGTGTTCTATATGTCTTTTCCTATTAAGGTAACACAGATGAGGAGGAGACATTCTCCACCCCTTCACAGGCACACTGGCAATAGAAGTGGCTAACTATTATAGTGCCTTGCCAGGTAAGAGAGGGAAAGAAAAAATGTGGTAAGGGGCTCTCAAACAAGTAGTGATTGTTCAGGACACTTACAGCCACATGAAAAGCTTCATCTATTTAAGACTGCAAGCTGTTCTTCAGGTGCCAAGGCTACTAAGACTCTCAGAAAGGTTTTTGGAAAGTTCTGACAGCTTCTGAAGTGCCACTTCTTCTTTCAGCAGGTATATTTCTTAAGAATTAATTTTTAATAGACCCATGTTTATCTTCATTTCAATCAAACTGTTTCCATCACTGAACAAAAAGAGGCACAGAAACCATTTCACCTTCCAGCTGAAGCATGTCACCGTGAATCTAAATTATTTCCTACTGGTAGTTATTTCTGAAGGTAGGCTATGAACTCATTTGCTTTTTGTTCAAACAAGGATGAAGACCATTGGTTTAGCACACAGTGGGCTCCAATGAAGGCACCACTTCAGCTAGTGCCCGTTAGTTACCTGATGAGACACTTCAGGAGCGCTGTGGCACTCTGCAGATGCACACATTGCACATGGGCTGCCTCAGTTCCGCAGAGGTAAAAGCAATTCCTGTAGCTGAGCCAGGCAGCCTCTGAGCAATGCAGCATTTCCTGAGGGAATCAGACTGAGAGGGTTACACAGGTTATAGTTTCACGCTTGAACTAGCACTGCTTAGTGATGTCATTCTATGTCACCATGGTGCATCTGAAAGGTTTCAAAAGTACCTTTCTTTTGGTAAAAGGCCTGACACATTGCAAAATTAAGGATCATGCACTCATCTCTACGAAGGGAAAACAAGACTATTACTTAAGGGAACACAGCAACAGAAGTTTAAGGGGTAGCAGGAAAAGACATCTACATTTCAGCACCTAGATACCAGTGTCAATTGCTCTAGAAACAAATTTAGAAGAAGGAAACAGATTAGGAACAACTCATACTGGAGTTTTTATTAAAGCAATCTCCATCATGCACAGTATTTTAGCAACAACTAGGCAAGATGTTATGCCTGTAAGCCACAGTGGCTTTAACTACACAAAAATAAACATGTCAGAGTAATTGATATACCATGTGTCTCTTTCAGAGATTTCCTACATAAATCTAGCACACTGAAAAGAATTAAGAGCTTCCTGTCAGGTCTGCTGAGTTTCTGTAATTATGTACTCCACAGTTTAATCAAAAGTGCCTGCTAAATTTTTCAAGGACCATTCTATATATTTTTGCTTTTATTTAGTTATCTCTTTGAAAGAGCACAACCTTTAGCATGGTTAAATTAAGTGTCCCGCCAGACCGTGGAATTCATACTGAAGTCTTTTTCCAAATTTTGTATTAATTTTGTTTTACTGTGCAGTAAAGCTAGTTACTCAAGAGATCCCATTATTTTTTAGTGTTTCTCCAGCGTTCCCCGAGCATCTTCTTGGTATATAGGTGCCAAAGAAAGTTGTACAAAGTAGATGTAATAAGAGATTGTACTTGTCATGCCACATCCACCCACCTCTCACCTTTCCGCTCTCTGATAAGGGTCAGGCGATGCTCTTTCATTTCCACATCCAGTTTTTCTACCATCCTGTTAATGCAGTTATCCAGCACCAGAGAGCGTGTCTTTGATGTGATCTCCTGCCTGCAGATAGGGCACTCCACTTTACGTTTCGTCCACTCATTGATACAGTAGGAGCAGAAGCTGTGAGCACAGTTCAGAGTGACCGCCTGTGGAATTCAGCAGAAGGGTACGAGTCACAGCATGCTCGCACAGGCATTGTCAAGCAAAAACATCCTGAACACAGGGAAATACTAGATGAATATTTTGTATAAGGAAAGGGACTGGAGAACCCAAAGCCTTTAGGGCATTCACAGGAATCACACACAAACTGTCCCGCGCCAGAGGTCAGGCCAGTTTTATAAGTCAGTTAATGGAGTCACTGTAAGTCATAGCAAGTAAGAAACAGACAAAATGCATTAATTTTATTACAAGTGTCCCCAATTTAAAAAGGATAAATTATTTGAAAAGGAAAAACTCACATACTGCAGAATAACGTCTTAATATACTGAGAAATCAGAAATTTAAATTTCAGCTAGCTCTTAAGCCATTATAACAAGGTTAACACATCAGGTTTCCCATAGTAAAAAATAATGTAATGAAACTTAAGTTCTAGCAAAACATGAACAAAAATTACAGTCTACATGACAGGCATAGCCTATTACTTGTAGAATCAAATGAAAACAGGCTAATTTCTCAAAGAAAGAGTTTATCTGAACAATATAAACATCTCAGGACTTGATTGAATATTGTACCTCCCTTCCTTTACTAACCTCTCCATATATCTAAACCTCACACAGTCCAACTCTAGTCAGCTTAAAGCAAGGTCCACTACAAAGTAATTCTTCCCCAAGCAGCTGTCAGCAGCAACTCGGAGCAGCAGTTTAAAAAGCCACACAAGTGCTCCAAACTTATGTGCATTCTAGGATTAGCACTTGTGTCTATGCAGGTAGAGACATTAAAGCTGAATTTGCTGTCAAGCAAAGAAGAGTCAGGGCAGACAGAACAGATTTCTGGACCAACTCTCCCATAACTCACTGTGGGTCTGTTGGGACTGTTAAACAAGTGAAGTAAAGAAAAAGGCTTAAATATTGCTTTAATAGAACTATGGAAAGCTTCTCAAGTCTCTTTTTTACTGGCAAACCCATACGGGCTTAAACATACCTCAATAAAGTGCTCAGAACAGATTGTGCACTGCAGCTCATTCTCCAACACATCATTCATCTGATTCAACACCTCTTCTTTTTGGGCTCTCACCTTTTCCTTCTCCTCCTAGGGGAAAAGTACGTGTGGTTGTGTATCAACAAAGAACAAGGTTTTTCTCATCTGGCAGGAAGTGTGTGCGCAGGGGAAGAAAATCATACTGCAAATCTCCACATGTCAAGTGGAGTGGGTATTACATACCCAGATCTGTAATGTCTCTCCTCTTTGTAGTCTCAGCAGTATTGAGAATATTCCCACCCACTACAGAGAACTTGGAAGGAAGAACAGCACCCATTACCAAAATTCCCTTCAGCCTAAAGGAACTACCAGCTAATCAACCTTTTCAGAATCTTTTTCAACCTGTTCCTGGCAAGAGTCTGGCTTTAATCAACTTTTTTTTGATGTCTGATATAAAAAGCAAAACACTCGACAGACAAAACACCTCAAATGTTAAAAAAAGGAAGCATTAAAGTTTAAAACCTTTACTTGCATTTAACAACTCAATAATCTTTTTGTTTACTTGTTAAGAATTAAATTAGGCTGATTAGGCTAGGTACGTGCTCTGTCTTCTAAAAATAACACAAGAATTCTTCTAACTGAGGCTATAGTTGAAACAGCAACAAGTTTCCAAAGACGACATTAAAAAAACATAGCAAACTGTCAGTGGTGGATAATGTGATAATTTCCAAAAGTAAGACAGGAAAGGATCTCCTTAATTATTTTCCATTCATCACTTTGTGTCAAAGGCAGGAAGAACTGTGGCTTATCTCATTCATTATTCAAATTCCATGTTGCTTCAGTCCTATGCTCCCTTACAGAACTGCTGCCACACTGCAGTTTTACTTGAATGCACTTTAACTGAAAATGAAGAACCTTACTTTTCAAACACTTTTGTTTTGCCAGTGGGGCTTTTTCCTGTTGTTTTTTGTTTGGTTTTTTTTTAAAGAAAAGGTGCGATGGGCCCATTTCTCTTCCACAATGCACAGTTCAAGTGCTTTGGGCTTTCTTTATGATCGAGAAAGATCTAGTAACAACTGTTCAACACTAATTTATGAAAAGGGCAAGGTGTCTCCTCCCCCAGTGCTGGAAACCAGAGTCAGCTGCCACCTCAAAACACAGAAATTTTGCACTATAGGAAGCCAGGCACAGCCAAAACAAATGTTAAATAAACCATTTCCTCTGCTGCAGCATATCATGTTTCACTTATGAATAAAACTAAGAATGCAATTATTCCTTACCTTGGTTTCTTCCAGTTCTTTATTCTTGGCTCGAATTATCTCCTCAAAATCTTTTTTATTACGATTCAGTTCTTCCATCAAAGCACGATGCTGTAACAATACCATTCCAGAAGTTATAAGAGCACCATTATAAGCTATCCTACTAAAGAGACATGGTCATAGTCATAAGGTTCAGCATCCTCATTTCTCCTAAACTCCTCCTAGAAGAGCAACATGTATGAGTTAAGGCGTTAAGGCAGTTTATCCTTAATGTAAAACTGGAATGTACTGCCAGTTATTTATGACCTTCCCAGGTCACACTTTGCATGCCATCACACTTTGCATTCCCTCTTCCAGGTTACTCTTTCATTTCAGTTAGGTTTTACAGTCCCCTAAGGCAAAGTCCTTGTCTTCTACCAAGAGGCCACAGCACTTGGAAAGATTTAAATATCCAAGTTATACAATTAGACCAAACCTAAATTCATAATCACTTGCCTCTTGCAGGACCTGGGCCAGCTGCTCCTTCAGATTCTCTTCCCCTTGTTGCCACTTTTCTCCCTGGGTGGGGTAAGGAGTGGGACAAAAAAAAAGACTTGAAGAACATAAGAGACAGAAAAGACAGGCTGTGCACACTCTCTTTAGAGGATATGCTTAAAGAAACAACACTGATTTTCAACAAATGGCGAGATGTTCCGCTCTAGTGTTACATGTGTACAACAGAAATTTGAGCTATCATTTACTGTGAAGAGTTAAAATGGATATATCATTTACAGTTCCATATTTGAAATACCTCCATATTATTCTAGCTCAAAAGGCACCAACATATTCATAGAAGCAAAGAGATCAGCAACAGCTTAAAAGCTGCAACTCTATCTTTGAGCACATTCAAAGAGGTCAGAGATACCTAAAGCTCCACGCAAACTTCCCATTGTTTCTAAGGACACAACTCCAAACTTTCTGTACTTCTGATACTGGTATCTTGCCTTTAGCAGCAGACTTTAAGGAAGCAACTGATAAATTATTAAACTCACTCCAACACAAATCCTTACTTTCTTTAAACCAGATTTTGAGCAGTCTCAAGTTTGAACAGATTTCAGTCTGTTACCAAAAAAAGCAACGTGCCACATACACTTGCTGCTTAAAGGTACTTACAAGATTGCAAGAAAGGGTTTTTTGGAAGTAGGAAAAGAATCTCCCTCCCTCCAAGGATTAAGGCATGCAATATTTCATTGATTGTAAAGACAGTGCATTTGCCATGCAAACTGGGCATTATTTTAGCCGTATACTGAGAGAAATTCACACTTAAAGTTACTACTTTTCAACTTGTCCTCTCCATAACCACGAGAGATCAGGCAAAGACTTCCATTTTTTTTTATTTAAAAACATGCTCCTTTATCAACTGAGATGCTTTATTTTGCACCTTTTTCCAAATTCCCCATGCAGCCAAATCTCTTCTGTCTCTGCACTTCCTTTTGGTCCATGTACTGTGTTACATACTAAGTTAAATACTTCCACAAAAATTTTAGCAGGGGTAATTCACACAAACACTATTTATGTTACTGTATAGTTCAACAGCTATTTTGGATCAATGCCTTATACGAGGCATTCCATAAAAGTGAAGAGACAGGCCAAAATTATTACCACCATTATACCTCTAGCTTCTGTTGCTCTTTACAGAATGTTCTCTCCAGCTCTTCCACCTGCTGCTGCTGATGCTCTTGTTCCATGCAGAGTTGGTTCTGCAACTCCTGCAGCTCCTGTTCCATGACCAGGATCTCCTTCTGATCACACTTCCTGTGCTTCTGCTTCACATTTAGAACTGCAGTCTGCTTCTCCTGCACTTTGACCTTTAATTTCATTGTATCTACCAGAGATTTCCTCAGCATTTTCAAGCCAGTCCACGACTCTGCGAGACTGGAGCCTTTCTGGTCATTCTGGGGGACAGTCACAGCTTTCTGGGAGTGAACAGGGCCACCAGGCACTGGACCACTGTCCCCGTCACTGGGTCCAGGAGAAGGCAGCTTGACATCCATCTTCTCTGTTAGCCGTTTGGCCTCTTCTACCTGTCCCCATGATTTATCCAAAGGTTCATTGTCACAGGACATTCTGTCTCTTTTGCATCTGGAGTTTGAAGGGCCTTCTGATGCAGATGTCTCCAATTCCTCCAAACTAAATTTACGTTTAGTTCTTGAACTCTTAGCTTTCCCCAGGTCACTTCTTTGGGCTAAAAAGGGTCTAATTTTCTCCCATTCGTCTTGAATTACTTCATACTCATATTCAGCAGTCTCTCTGTTTTCCAAAGGCACTCCCAACTGGATACGGTCTCCTTCAGCAATAGGATAGACTTTTGATGGATCCAGGCGCTGTTTGTTAAGCCAGACTCCATTTAGACTCTGCCAATAAACACAGAATCACCAAAATTTAATATGTAGTTACAGAGTCCTCTGCAAGTTATTTCTGGCAACTGTAAATAAACACAGCCAACCTCTTCGGTTCTTTAATCAGAACAAGCTACCTCTTTAAAGAAACCTTACAATATCCAATTTATTGGCTCAGTGTTCCATTTATTACAGTTACTGCATTGTATTATTTACTGCACATTATTCTTGCATTACAGATTTTGTGTACAAGCACCAAGAACAACATTTTGACACATGTGCTTGTGCAGAAGGAAAACAATGAACTCTGAGGGGAAAAACCTGCACAAAAACTTCAGAAATAAGAACTAACTAATAAAAAGACTCTACAATACATCATTGTCAGGAACATAGAATACTGCAGTAATTATTCTTGACAATTAATGTTACCTGAAATTCCAGAAAAAAAAAAAATAGGAAAGAAAAAGAAGCATTGGTTATACTTGAAGAAAGCAAATTTTTCCATAAATACAAGGAGAATATAAAGAAGAAGGAAAATGTTCTTCTAGAGATAATGTTCAAAGCACAAAAAAGGTTTGAAATTTAGCTCAAGAAATAGTTTTCAAAAACAGCCAATCTGGTCTGTGCTCATGATGAACTGCAGAAACACTAGGAACTGACATATCTCAATGAGATTCAATGAAACAAGCTGACCGACTGGTCAACAGTGATAATACAGAGGAAATGTTAATAGTTAATCTATGGTAGATGTTTCCTATCATGCAGTACCATTAAGTTTTCAAGTTTATACATGTACTACAAGAGGGTTTTGTTCAAGAGCAGTGTAATTTTCATAGTAGCCACTCCATTCCTTTCTGACTAATCTGCTGTTGACCCAAACATCCTTAAATCTGCATGATGTGTTGAACATTTTTGTTCTACCAGTGCTGTTTTAATGCAAATTATTCATTTTACAGTTTTCAGACTGAATGAGAAAGTGAAGAGATCATGACATAAAAAAACAGATTACTGAAGTCAAAGTGAGACCCAGGTGAGGACTTTGACATCAACATTTCATTCTAACCAGCTGAGAAGAACTTTCAGGAGAAACTCGTTTGAACACAACATGAAGCATGGTTTTTCTAACACTAGATTCTTGTTGAAGTTGATTATAATTAAAGCAATTGTGTCGCTACAATAAAGAGTTGCACTTTATCCTTTCATTAGCACTACAAGAACATTATCCTTTCGAAAGGATAAAATCTTATGTCAAAATTCATAGCGTATTTTTTAAGAAAGCGACACAAAGCAGGCTCACAGACTGCAAAGTGCCCTTGGCAGGGCCACAATGGTCTGAAAAATGCTAAACCAAGAGGTGGATCTACATACAGAAAGTAATACAGTTTGCATCCCAACTGCAGAAGACTGAAGTTTCCTGCTGGAAGTGCGCAACAGGCAAGACACATTCCCATGGACTTCTATCCCACTTATATCATACGGTATCATAGCCCATACATTGCTAGATTCCAAACAATAGATTCCATTCAATTAATCTCAGAGTACAAGGTCTTCAATCAATCTCCGTACCTTGTTATCCTTGACAGTCCACTGCCCTTCTGCATTCTGCTGGAAGACACAGTGTTTACGAGAGATCATCAAGGGACACGTTTTTGACACCAGCTGGTACGTGATATCCAATCCTCGGCCTATGGTTACCTAAAAATAAAGTAGTGTCGTAACTGCAATCACAAATGACATGGTAAATTCAGTTTATGTCATTTCAATTTAAGTACAGCAAAACTCTAGATCAACATCTTATGCTTACTTCCAAAACTTCTGGCACAATATGGTTTTTTTTCATTTAAATTTAAGAGTAGATAGAAAATGGAATCTTACAAAGTTTGAAGTATTATCTTTCTCTCCCACTGAGGAAAATTTGACTTCTCCGAGGCACATTACAGCCTTGGTTTCATGGAAATCCTCCTCAGCAGCAAAGCTGCTCAAAGCCACTCACAAACCATCTGTGTCCCACCTCAGTCATTACCTAACCAAACACCATTTCTTCAAACCAGCACTACTGTGTGTGGGTCTCAAGATTACTTCTTACCCTCTTCTTTTGCTGGTTGCATCTGTTCAACCGTTTGTGAACAGGAAAGATACAGGGAAAAATAGCCCAGAAAACTGCCATCAAAAAAGTGCACACTCAACATTGCCTTAAATATATGACGCTTTTGTAAATCACACCATTGATCTTATGGCTCAGAATCTAAGCTACATGCAACTCATAACCAGTAGTGAAAGTGATCTAAATAATTGTATTAGACTCTAATAGTATCTTCTGGAAGAAGGCATATAATTTAATTGTACCATTGCACAGTATCTTATTAAACCTCATCTAATTTCAGATTGCCATTTAAAGAACATCCCTGCTCTCCCTCCCTCTGCTGCCTTCTCTGCACACTTCTCTTAATTCCTCTGTGCACTGCATTACCTGAGCAGGTCTCACATTGAGTTTAGAGCAACAACTCAAGATTCCCACGTCATAACCAAAGGCAAGGAAGCCAATTAAGATGCCAAAAGCAAACTTAAGCATGTTGGTGCCTACCTCTTAAATGTTTCATATACAAAAGTGTTCTGTCAGCGTGGATTGCATATGAATGAGGTACAGAGACTCAAGTGGATAAAGACTCACCTCTTCATAGGGATTCAAACATAAAATCAGCTCTGCACTTGTTCCTGCAGTGGCATCCTTAAGGCCCAGTCACACACATCTGCAGGGCCTCACACAGCAATATGAGTGACAGCAAGCAGCACCAGTCACAAAACTCCCCCTTGATCAAGTTCATTTAGCAAACAGGGGTCCAAGATGTTACCACTCGCCTGCTGGAGTTCAGCACTGCTCACAGCAGTACTGGCAAGCCACAGCAGATCCCCACACCTCAGCAGCGTCCTTTGGCACCGAAGTAGTCACAGCACCAAGCCTGACAGGGTTCAAGAAGCGTTTGAACAACACTCTCAGGCATGTGGTGTGATTCTTAGGGCTGTCCTGTGCAGAGTCAGGAGTTGGACTCAATGATCCTCGTGGGCCCCTACCAATGCAGGATATTCTATGATGATGATTTAAATCCCCAGCAAAAGCAGTTTGTGCTCTGTGGCCTGGCACACCTACAGCACCAGAATGCCATCAGCCTCCCTGCTGCCTATGACAACCACTGTGCAGACAATCAGAGCAGTAACATCTCAAACTGGATTCTCTGCACAATTATCAGTGCCCTGGCTGCAAGTTCTCCAGATGTGTTACCTCCAGTCCTTCACCGAGCATATCTGCACACCTCAGGGCTTCAAATCCATGACAGGTGAGAAACAAAACCCCAAAACTGTTTAATGATGGGTGCCTTTTGCAGTGTGTGAGCATAAAGGCATTGGCCACAGCATCACCCACACCACCTAACTACTTGTCTGGTTTTGATCACCAGAACAGCAATTCTTTTACACTGCCCCAATCTCACCACACGTCTTTGCCTGCTGGGTTTTAGGGAAGAGTACCAGAGCCCATTTTTCAATTAAAAAACACGATCGCTGAAAAAACGGCTATTCCTGTACCGCACCAAAACATAACCAAATAATTTAAATGTGACCTCGTTTACACCCGAATACCTTACGCCTTACGTAATGTTAACCTCACCCAAGCATCGCCTTGTTACTTAGGCTACGGATTCCCCTCGTCCTCACTTACGGTATCGTCACACGAACAACTCTATCTCAACACGACATAGAGTTTAAAGATATAAACAAGCGAAGGCTTAGCCCAGGCGACTCCAGCACCTGGGCCCACCCTCCCATCCCTCGGGCGTTACCGCGGCTGAACAGCGCCCGCTCGGGCGGCCCGGCGGGGAGGCCGGGCGGCCCCTCCGAACGGCCACGAGCGGTGTTTGCTCCTTAAGCGGGACGAGGCGGTGCTTTTTCCTCCTGGGAAGCGCTGTAAGAAACAACGAGACCCCCAAAACTGCCCCCCGATAGCCGTGCTCACCCGCCCGCTCCTGAGGGGCCGGAGCCCGGCGCGGCTCACCTGCGTGCCGGCCTCTAGCAGCAGCCAGTCGCAGCTGGCCCCGACTCGGCGGAGGCACCAGGCCAGGTGCGGCACCCCGCGCACCGCCATGGCGCACGATTGCTGCGGCGGCGGCGGCAGGGACGGCGCTCGCACGGGACGGGACGGAACGGGGCAGGACGGGGCCGGGCGGCCACCCCTGAACGAGCCCGGGCCGCGACCGGAGCCCGCGCGTGCGCCGCAGGAACCCGCAGAGACGATGGCGCGTTGCTTTCCCACTGTCCCGCGGTGCTTCCCCGCAGTCCCGCCGCTCTCCTCCGTGTCCCGCCTTNNGCGGCCGCCCGGCTGAGGCGGCGGCTGCTGCTGGCGGTGCCGTGGAGCTGGCGCTGCAGCCCCCGCCGCGGCGGTGCCGCCTGCCCGTCGGCGGGGCAGATCCGCGCCGCCTTCCTGAGCTTCTTCGAGGAGCGCCACGGCCACCGCCGCCTGCCCTCAGCCCCCGTGCGACCCCGCGGCGACCCGCGCCTCCTCTTCGTCAACGCGGGCATGAACCAGGTGCTCACCCCGCTCCCTCACGTCCCCTCCTCCGGCTCCCCGGCGCTTCCGCGTCTGCAGAGGAGCGCGGCCGGGCTTGGGGTGTCCCCTACACAGGAGGTCTCCGGTGGTGCTTTGGGCTGCCGCCGCCCTCCCGGACACCTCTCGTAGTGTCGTAGTGCTGTGGGAATCTCCCTCGCTGGGCACAGTTAAGAACTGTCTGAACACAGCCCTGTGCCATGTGTTCTAGTACATTGCTTAATTTTAGAACTTGCTTAAGCAGATGACCCGCTGTGGTCCCTTCCACCCTGACCCATTCTGTGTTTCAGGAGCCCCAGGCACAGCCGCCTGCGCTGGGTGGCATCTGTCAATAGCGGGTGTCTCTCATTTCCAGTTCAAGCCCATTTTCCTGGGCACGGTGCACCCCCGGAGCGAGCTGGCCCAGCACCGGCGGGTGGTGAACAGCCAGAAGTGTGTGCGTGCCGGCGGGAAGCACAACGACCTGGAGGACGTGGGCCGAGATACTTACCATCACACGTTCTTCGAGATGCTGGGGAACTGGTCCTTTGGGGATTACTTTAAGGTGAGGTGACAGGGGTGAACCCTTTTTAGGGGAAAACACAGCCTTTCTTTAGGGGCTGTGCTGTAGTGCCATAGGATTGTGTGCAGAAGGTGTTTTGGTAAGGTCCGAATTACTTCCTGGGAGCTCCGTGGCCTGGAGCAGAGGTGGTCAGCTGATGGGCTCTGTCGCTAAATGTGTCCTACAGACTCTCAAAGCACTCAGCCTGTTAAAGCTGTGACCAACATGTAAAAATCAAAGTTTTCTGTGAGAATGCCAGCGTTGACCACTTAATATGGTGAAAAGAGGTTACCAGTTCATTTGATGCTTATTACTAGAAAGTTTGAAAAGGGAAGAAGAATAAAAGATGCTAGGTTTTTTAGGTGGCGAATACATTTTTTCTTTGGGAAGAAAATAATCCACATAACTCTGCCGGTTATAGATGCACATAGATGCACACCATGCTGAAGATCTCACAACATTTTAGGAATGTCAATTTTCCACTGGCAGCAGTGATCTGTCTCACTCTCCTGACCCGCATCCTGCTCTTTGCAATACACCTGAAAATTAGAAGAGGGGAGAAAAAGCTGAAATTAACTTCTTTGTTGTTTGACTCCCATTCTAAAGACCCTTCCTGAATTACTGTGCCTGGTTTATGTTCCCTACCTGCTCAGGAGGAGGCATGCAGCATGGCCTGGGAGCTCTTGACAGAGGTCTATGAGATCCCCAGAGATCGTCTCTACGTCACCTATTTTGGTGGAGACCCCTCGCTGGGCCTGAGCGCAGATGAGGAGTGCAGGGACGTGTGGCTCCGCCTGGGGTAAGCATGTTAGCCAAGAGGTTCTCAGCAGCAGGTGCTGACATTTCACTTTCCACAGTTTTGCATTTGCACTTTAGCTCATCGGCTACAGAGCTTGGAGATTATGTTTTAAACCCATTTTGTTTCTGGTTTCTTTGGGCTGTTAAAAGTCAGCTGGGCTCTGAGCTCACTGGGTCTCTTGAACTTCTGGTTCATTCTCACGCAGTATTGGTGGGGGTGGATAGGTGCCTAAAACTAGTTGGCCTGGATGAAGTGTGTATAGAATCTCAAATCTTTTGCTTCCTCTCCATCATGAGACTACATTGTGCTCGGAAAGCTAGCAAAGGCTGCTTCAGTGAGAGGGTGCAGCCACTGCAGAGAGCACTACTGTGCTTTGGGAGCTTGTTGCAGGCTACATGTGGGCTTTAAACGCAAGGCAGCCCAGCTCTGTCCTACTGGTGGTATTCAGGCCTTGACTCTGCTCCAAGGAGCAAGGTGTTCCACAGACCTTGAGGAGAGCCTACCTCGTTAACCATGGGCCAGGCTGTCTTTGCCAGTCATTCTGGGCTGAGACTAGGGCCTAAATGGCACATGGCGGTACAGCTGGTG